>JAUNZO010002133.1:0-82811 GCA_031894775.1 Chloris gayana
AATATTTGTATTAGTTCATCATATAAAATGGGAAAAAGTTTTCTATTATTTCGGGGGTTTTGGAGGATTCAATACATTTTTGCTTGTAAAAAAACGATGCAATCTATCACATCAATTACATTGTACTTTTCAGAGATAGAATGCTGCCTTGTAATATTTGTAATGGGGTTGGTTAATTCATTATTTATCAGTTTTGTAAGCCTACAGGAACAAGAAAGTATAGAATGCTGCCTTGAAATATATAAATTGGTATTCTCATGTGTTGGCTTTTCTAAGGTATACATAATTTTTATTATACCATACATACATATTATCACACTATACTTGTGAAGAGGATATATTATCCCGTATTCTTAGCTCGTAGAGTCTCAACAATTGTGAATTATTTGCATGCTTAGTTCCTACTTGTCAAACAATTAGATAACTGACACAAGGTGGTTTCAAAAATTGGCATGATAGGTAGTTATGCAAAATTGTTACACACATTTCAGATGTATAGTGCCACATATTGGAAATGTTTCCATTGAACAACCTAGAACCGAAAGAAGGCTCATTATTGAAAAATGTTGTATGGGGTAGAAAATGTTAAGCTACTATCAAACATTGCCTACATATTAGTATGTCGATGTGTATATTGTGGCTCATGTGTATTATAATCACAACTATAAGGGCCTAATGTGTGAAACAATATTCGATATTAACAAGCACATAATGCAACTTGTAGTAATTTGTTAATAATTTCTAATTCAGAGATGAACAAATTAACCAACCCCTGCTCTTGTTGTGTTCTTGCATTGCTTTTGGTGTGTAAAGTGTTGTGTGCTAAAAATGCTAGACTCCTAGTACTTGTGATGAAGTAGAGTCCAACCCTTTACATGATCTCGGCCCTCATATACACGGGGGCATCATGGTGGTCAACGTTACAAAAATTCTACTATAGGGTCAGTTAACTAACTTAGTACTTTCTGTTTGATAGAACTTGTTCCCATGCACTAGTTGGGATTGGGCAACCACATCCATGTTCTAGATGATTATGACACAGTATACCACATAGATTAGCTCAGATGAGTAAACAATGTGAGTTCATACATGATATGGAGATTTATTAATGTCATTATCAATATATCAATCTCAAGAAAAGCAAAAACATGGTAGGGAGGAATTAGACATGTGCCATCTATCCTGTATTAATGGAGGGTAAGGCTTCAAGCCCCTAGATTCCTTGGTAGTCCCATAGGCCCACTTGGATGTGGCTCGAGTAGATTAGGGTTCTTGACCCATCAATATGCATTGATCTTTAGGTCTTCCAATTGTTTTTATTTTATTTAATTTTTTGATAGTTGAGTGCTTCTGATGGTTTTTTTTTCTTATAATTGAGCTATCCTTATGTTTTTTTATATATAATTGAGCTCTTGTAATGGTTGTGTTCAACTCTGAAGTCCTTAGATCGGCTTATAATATTTATGAGCTATTCCTGATGGGCCTTTTGATTAAGCGCATCATTGTGTCGGCTTGATGTGGTATCACTCGGTGAGTTTACGGTGGCAGTGAGGTCATATGGTTCCTAGGTCATTGTGCTTATTATGAGGTTCAAAATAGTTACTATTGTCATAATATTATAGTTACACTTCCATTTAAAATGATGTTCTTTTTCACACTCAAACGTTGAAGGTATGCTTGTCTTTCCTGTTTTGAAACTAAGAATATTTAAAATAACACATTTAGAATGATGATATTTTATTTTATCACTACTGCTCACGCTTATAAATAAATGAATATGACAAAATAGAGTACAAAATTAATAAACATAGAAATTAAATGTGATAAGTCAACAACTCTGCTTTCTTCACGATTGATGTCTATAGTTTTAAAAGGATATTCCATGTGCCCAAAATAAGTGTCTTTATGTTAGACGAACTTTATTAAGTTTAACTATATTTGTAGAAAATACTAGTGATATTTGTATCTATTAATAAGTTTATTATAAAAATAGATTGAATAATAATAGTTAACTTCTTGAGAGTGAGACCGACATGTATTATAGGACGAATGAAGTAGTATAGTTAAAGATACTTATATACATGCATATACACTCACCGTACGCAGAACTTAGATCCTTGTGATGATATGTGCAATTGTTGGACGCAACCTGATTGTTCTAAACTAAAAACAGTCCACAGTCTTAGTTGCATTGGGAAAAAAAAACCTAGATGCTCCCTCCGGAAATAGAAAGCGTGTCTTTTAAAAGAATTGCCGTTCTGATGCCGAGGCACACCAAACATGGATGCCCCTATCCAGCGGCCCAAACCCGTCGGGTGCACCTAGCAGTTCGGGTTCCCCTGCGCCGCACCTGATAACACCGGCCATCATCTTTTTTTCGCCCTCTTGCACCAGACTTGCAGGCCCCTCCCTCCTCCCTCTCCTCTCCTCTCCCTCCTCCGCCCGTCAAAGCGAGCTCCGTGCACCGGCCTTTCCCTTCCGATCCGCGCCCAAAGGAACCTTTCCCCGCGCTCTCGCGCCGCCGCTTTGCCACCATGGCGGCGGAGGGGAGGCCAACAACCCCGCGGGCGGCGGAGGCGGCGGGGATACCAGCGCCCTGGAGGCGGCGGCTGCGGCTGCGGCTGCTTCTGCTTTGGCGGAGGAAGCGGCGCAGGTGGCCATGGCGCAGGGGATGGTGCAGGAACACGTGGGGGAGATGGCGAATCAACAGGGGGCGGACGGCGGCGGCGGCGCGGGGGACAAGGACGACCTCGCGTGCAGAGATCTGGTCATCGTCGAGGATGCGGAGGTGGTCGCCGTCGAGGATCCGGAGGAAGGTACGGCGCCTTGTTCTTGCCGAAATTCCGCCCGCGTCGCGTGGCGTGACAGCCCGTTGCGGCGGCTGTTCGGTTAGTATGTCAGCAGCGAGATTCCCCTGCTCCCTAAGAATAGCACTGTAGCAGGCGAAACTGAAAAGATGGCTGCAGGTTCTTTAGCGCCGTTAATCTCAAACGTACTATATAAGACAACTAATTTTGTGCTGCTTTGTTTCGTCTTGTAAGCAAGGGACAGATTGCTAGTTGAGTAGCGCCACACGCCCACACGGTTTTTGTTTTCCGTTCTGCTGCAGATTTTTGGGGGCGCCCTGTCGGTCTGGGAACCAGGGGATTTCAGAGGTTCTAGATTGGTTCTGATTTGAGGGGTTCAAATTGGTTTTGTTCTTTTGGCTAGTAAGATGCGTGGTGAGAGTTACTGTTGCATAAATCAGTATATTTTGTTTCTTCAAAGATTGAAGTGTGTCGTATTACTTTTTTACTGAAAGTCTGTGTTGACTTTGCAGCCATGCACAAGAAACTGAAAGGGTTCAGTTTCTCCCTTTTGTTGTTATGCTTGATGGTGCACTGAACATAAAATTGAATTTCATTAATGCTATGCAAGCCTTTGTTTTTGTCTGTATTTACAACGTCAACTCTGCACTAACTGTTCTGTAGTATTAAGGCCTTATACTTATTTTCCTTGCTGTTATTTTGTTGCCGACTGCTAGTGATAACTTTTATTTGTTTGGTTGCAGCTGCAGCAACCGCCGCACTTCAGGAAGAAATGAAAGCGCTCGTTGCATCAATCCCGGATGGAGCAGGGGCTGCATTCACTGCAATGCAGCTTCAGGAGCTAGAGCAGCAGTCCCGGGTGTATCAGTACATGTCTGCCCGTGTACCTGTGCCTACCCATCTCGTCTTCCCTATATGGAAGAGCGTTACCGGTGCATCCTCTGAGGGCGCCCAGAAGTACCCTACTTGTATGTGTTCTATCCTATTTCAGCAGTTGCATGTATCTTATTTGATTGTTATATTTTGGTACATTTCATCGAGTGTTCACTAGATATTCATCAACAAGAAGTTGTTGAATCTTTTCTACACACAAAAGGTTCAAAGTTGTTTGTAGTATGTAGGCAGTAAATTTATGACATGTTAAGTTTTTCATGTTTTAGCAAACAGAGTTCAGTTGAAATCTAATTTGATGTACTACATTATAACAAAGTGATGATAAAAAACCTTGGTGCATTTGGCTCATAGTGTTAAGTCAGAGGCATAGAAATTGAAGATTCTCAATATCAATTCTTCGTCAAACTAACAGATATTTTGTAACTGCATTGTACAGTGATGGGCTTGGCTACACTCTGTTTGGACTTTGGAAAAAATCCGGAGCCAGAGCCTGGGAGGTGCCGGCGAACTGATGGTAAAAAGTGGCGATGCTGGAGAAGTACCATCCCAAATGAGAAGTATTGTGAACGCCATATGCATCGTGGTCGCAAGCGTCCTGTACAGCTTATTGTCGAAGACGATGAGCCTGATTCTGCTTCAGGATCGAAAAACACACCTGGCAAATCTGATGACAAGAGCACAAGTAACAAGAAGCTCGCTGTGGCAGCACCTGCTGCCATGCAGTCTACATAATTGATGCAGCATTAGTAGCTGCATAATGGCATAACACCGCTGGCAATTAGAGTTACCCTCTTATTGTAATCCTCCAAAGACTGTAGTGTGGTCTAGCTATAACCTCATTGAGCAAGCAAAGTGTCTGGAAGGAAGCCACAAGAACTTCCCTTTAGCTGTATCACTGAAATTTTCACCTTAGATGTATAGTTTGATTTAGCATTGTCGTGTCATCGGCCTTCAGGTCCGCGATGCGGCATGATTTGATAAATCCTCCCTGGCTGACAATATTGCATTGTGACCCAAGAAGCCGATGGTAGAACATGTGGGACTAGATACTGTGCTATTTCTATGTGTATCTTTATTGTCCTGCAAAATTGTGTGATTTGTCAGTTGTATAACAAGCATATGATCCATAATTTATCCTTGTGAAGATTCAGAGACAATTGGAATGTCTGATTAAGTATGCTGTTGGTTTTAGAGCGGATGTCCATGTTGATTGTGTTTCTAAAAGGATTCAAATTGGGTAATAATAATTGGAAGAATACGAAACAGGCCCTGGGTTTCACGACTTTGCTTTTTTGGGTGGGTGCAGTGATCATGAGGTTGGGTATCAACATATTTCTTACCCAAATAGGCATTTCGGATCTGTAGCAGTGGGCGCATGGACTGCACTAGTTGGGAACATGCGCTTTGCTGTTATTCTGAGAGATCACACAACTCATTTATGAATCTGATGCAGCAACCCGTGTGCTTTTTTTTTTGTTCCCAGTGTTAATAATAGAGTTAATGGAGATTTATCTGTAATCACTTCTTCTATTTATTGAGATAGCTACGGCTGATTTCAAAATCAATTGTCTTGCATGATACGTAGCATTAATAGCATGCTCATACCTTTAGTGTGTAATATATGCACGAGCGAATTTTAGTGATTGCATTTGTAGTCATGTGCTAGCAAAAGATCCTGCCGCAGCTTACCAGATCGGGGCATCTCTTCATAAAAGCTTACAGGCTTCACTGTCAAATCAATAAGAGAACTGGAGAAATATATTTAAAAAGATGTCCCTTTATTTTGGCCCTAGCCTACCCCAACTTGCTTGGGATAAAAGGCTTTGTTATTTTTGTTGTCCCTTTATTTTGTCTAGAATAAATATGTACAAAAAAGAAAACACTACACAGCACAGTTTAATACAAATAGGAAAAAATGAATAAACATCAAACTCCACTTCAAATATCAATACAATTGATATATATTCAAAATATCAATATCAGCATTTGTCATTGAAATAAAACTAAGTATAAAACACGAAATAGAATATGAGAAACAAGTATTGAGATCATAATGATGCGAAACCAGCACACATTTTCTATTTTGAAGCAGCTTCAAGAGATAAAAAATTCCACCTTAGGAATTTACATTGCACGATGTAGTATACTGATGTCGTTGATGGCTAGACATTCTCTACAAAAAAAAAAAAAAAAGAAAGAGCAAGGAGAGAAAAATAATTGTTTCTGGTTCTCTATTTTCTTTACAATTGTTGCAATACAACTCTCAGATAACTCTAGTCAGATAGTTGATACTAGAAACCAGATTAGTGGCAACAGTATGTATAATACAACAGAGACTAGTATCGCAAGTCAATCTCAAGCATGAATAAGGTGCGCTCAACATAGTTCATCATCTGCTTGGAGCTTTTGAAGCGCTTTCTTTGCATAAATAGTGATTGCAGCAGTGGAAACTGCAGCAATTGTAAAGCCAATTCCATTGTAGATAATCTGGTCCACTGACAAGAACGATCCTTTGCTGGTTGCTACAGCCAAGCTTTGAAGAAGCTTCCCACTGTTTTCATAATTCGTAGAGTTAATTTAACTGTGAGACTTGATAACATAATGAGGCATATTGCATCATACATAAGTAAATGGTACTTTAAACATAGATGTATGTCTTCATTGTGAACTAGTTTCCAGTTCAAACATCAGGCTCTATAGAACCAGGTAAGAAAATCAATTGGCTGGCATAAAGACCTACAGGAAGGCTTGCCTGAGGCTAGAAATTGATGATTGTTCCATCCCCAAGCCTATAAACTAGATAGCTAGTCTCCAAAACAAACTAGTTACTACAAAGAATGCTTGTTTTAATACTCCAGAGTGCATACCAAACTTCCAAAGAAACTTTACAATGCAGCAGCTCAAACATGATATATTTAAATAAACAACTCATTTATGCTTGTAGTGAAATCAAAGGTGATAACACACTCATATGACTACATTTCCCATGCAAGCTTAAAAAAATTATATTCATACAAAAGCATGCCAATAACAACAAGAAGTGACAAGCGACAACCAAATACATATTTGCCACATCAAACTGTAAGTGATCCCATAAAGGCAGTAGATGACTACAAATCAAATACTGTTACAAAAAAAAGTAAACTAGACAAAATATATCATAAGTTGCTTATATATGCTGCAAATTGATTTTATATCCACAGAACAGCCATCAAGCACACTAATTGCAAAAGAGTGAAGGAGAGGACAGTTTCAAAAGATGTGGTGCACAGACCTGTATATTGCAAGGAATGTTTCATGTACAGTTCCAGCCATCGAACCAGCTATATATGGGCAATATTTGACATTTGTAGCCACAGATGCATAGTTAAAAACTATGTATGGAAATGGAGAAATCCTGAGCAAAGCAACTGCTCTAAACTGATGGAACCAATCTCCTTCACCAGCAAGTCTAACAAAGGCAGCTTTCTTTGGCCACTTCTCCAACCATCTCTGCACAACAAGTGTTAACTGAATTTTTCAGAACGAAGCAGCTTGCCAATCAGTTTCCATTTCCACTTGGATACAATACAACCAAGATAAGGTAGCAGTAAGAGACTCACATGTATTCTACAATGGAATATAGAGCCAATGAAATATGGCAAGGACATGCCTATGCTTATCGCTGACGTGATTATCAAAAAGCCATAACCATAGCCAAAAGTCATCCCCGCAATCCACATGAAGGGTGAAGAAGGTAGCAATACGCTTGGGAATAAGGCGATTGCACCAAAGCATATTAAAGCAATAGCTGATCTGCTGAAAGTTGTTGATACCCAGGAAAGAAAAGGTGCAATGACCTGTCGATGAGAGCAATAGGAAAATTAAGTCAGCATGAAACCAACAATACAATTCCAGGGATATCATTGTATCAGGGCGTCAAATGTACTCCCAAAGAAATAAGTGAACCGGTGATTATTATGTCTGCCGGGTATCACATGTAGCTAGTGATTATTACCATGATTCCTTGTAAACCCTTCTTGATAAAAAGGCATATGGAAGGCAACGGGTCAGTATTATAGCTGCATCTTGCATATGCTAATGTAAGTTTATACGTAAGTTATTGTTCTCATCTCACCTGCTCCTCTAATCATTCACAACGATTCATATGGCCTAATTAGTGATTAAGGATGTATACAAGTACCATGTTTCATGTACATTCATTAACAGTATAGTATTATTTTACAATGAAAGTATCGAAAAATTATTAGCATTATCACAGATAAGGCAATGTACAACAATAACTGCAAACCACGGCCCAGAGGCAAAATAAGTTTTCACATAAGCTGTTGCATACTGCTGCCCTTTCAATCTACTCGATGAAAGCTACTACATACTGATCCAATTCAGCTATCCCGAAAAGGACAAAACTGACCTTCAAGGGAGGTTTACTTGTTTCATTCAATGATAAATTCTGAACCTGGAACAGCATATCATATAAAAAGCAAGCAGGAGCTACACCAGCCTCAACTACCTCAGCATCCAAATAAAAAATAGTGACCAAAAGAAAACTCTTAATGTATTCCTTCTGAACATTCCCATAATGGGAGCATAAAAATAAAAATGGGGAACTATTTATCTATTCAGCTGCTTTCAGAGGAACAGCTATGACAGCAGAATTAGATATCAAGTAATTCCAGAGGAGCGGGTCCAGAGGGCCCAACTCCAGTGCACAAGCTATACCTAATCTGCAATGGGTGTCATTCCATGTGCTGTTTGCTTGTTGTAAGTATGCTCTTCTGATCAAGTGGGATAATATAATTCAAGGTTATGGAAAAATTGCAACACATCAGTTCATAATCTAGGCAGCTGGAATATCAGGAACCACTTTGGCCGTAAAAATTATTCTCACCCATCACCCCCATAGTAAAAACAACATGCCAGTGAAGCATAAACTGTGCAAATAACACATACTGGGCCATTGGATATAGCAGTAAAAGGAAGAGGGTGGTGCCAAAATTTCGTCAAATGGCAAAGAATTTCTCCCTCTCGTATTCTAGGTGGGAAGTAATGCTGAGTCCACTCATTGAATCCCCCGATGAATCAGCAATCTTCAAAACCAATTTCCCCGCAAAAAGAAAAAGGGCTAGAATTCTGCTACGAATTGAGTTCCTGGAACACTTAGCAACTCTATCCCGCAGCTCCTATACAATGGGAATGTGGAATTACTAGTCATGTAGCCTATTACCTATGAACTAGCCACAAAAATTCCAAACGAATACATACAAGACATGGGAAATGTTTCTATCACAAACGAAAAATATCAACAAATATCTAAAGATTCCTGCACAAATCTCGAACCAGCGTCGCAATCGACGAGTGAAGGAAACAAAATTGAGCGAAATATAGAAGAGATAAGGTAGATCTTTTGCGCACGACGAATTTCCACACGATTCGGGTCGCAAGCAAATCCACCCCACCGCAAGAGGCGGCGGGGGAGAGAGAGGGGAAAGACGGGCCGAAGCGCGCGCACCTTCTTAATGACGAGCGGGCCGAGGAAGACGACGGCGGCCGCGGCAGCGGCGGCGACGATGATCCCGAGAACGGCCACCTGGGCCCACCACCGAATCGCGCGCCACCGCAGGACCCTGGGGCACTCGGACGCCCCGGCCTTGGCGGCAGGAAGGAGCTTGCCCGCCTCCATCTCCTCCGGGATCCTCATGTACTCGCCGCGCCCGCCATTGGCGGCCACCGGCGATCCCATCCAACCGGCGATCAGGCCAGCGTGCGCGGGCGGCACCGCTGCCCGGGGTCAAATTGCGCGGCCGGATCGGTCAATCCGGTGCGGTTCGGGCGGGGTCCGGCGAGCTCGGCGCGATCGGGGTGCGCTAGGGTTAGCGCCCGCGCGGCCGGAGGTCGCTTATGATGTGGAGGAGAGAAGCAACGGCATTGGAGCGGACTCCGAGAGAGAAGAAAAGAATTCGTGCGAGTATTTTACCGGAGATTTTTTTTTGGTTCGGAAGTTTGGGAGAAGGGAGGGAGATTCTGAAATGACGCGCCTGCCCTTATACTTACTTTTTTATTCGAACCGCTAATCCGAGTTGATCTTTTTAGCTAAACTAGTGGCCCTAATGTCATGTAATTTGATTCAGGTACACTAGTTTGCATCCGATGTACGTGTAGCAGTAGTTTTCAATCATCTATAGGAATTTGCTTGCACTGTCTTTCATTTATGTGAATAGTTGTAAGGAACAAAAGAAAAACACATCCATTTGCTGGTTCTGAACTTGGCTTGCGCCGTGTGAGAGGGATCGAAAAACCTTAATATACAAAAGTAAGGCGACTGGCTAAAATAGTTACAACGCGGTCTAGCACGAGTCTATTTCCAAACGGTCACGTTGGTGGTTTAACCCACCACTCATAATCACATGCCTTATATATTCGGCATCTATTTAGTGACAAAGGGGTTGTGCCGGAGCAAAGGGAATGAGCCACTACTACTTTGCAACATAAAGGGAAAAAAAAAGGAGAATAGATAGATATGGCGAGAGCGAGGTGGAGGCAAAGGAAGGGCTGGGAGGTCATTTCCGCGCTACGCGACGTGTTGGGTACGCGGACCCCGCCGGAGCTGCGGCTTCCGTTGGCGCGTCCAGCGCGGTCCTGGGCGATCGTGACGTAGAGGCACCACCCGGTCCAGCCGCGTAGACCCCTCGGCCCCACAGGTCAGCCAGTGCGGCCCGGGCGGTCGGTCGGCCGAAAGCGACTGGTAGGTCTGAGGAGTGCGGCGGTGGGCAATGGCTGGCACTTGTTCCTTGGACCTTTGGGTCAAGTAGCCTGCGATGTGGGGCCGGTAAGGAGGAGGCCCGAGCTGTCAGTGGATCGGCATGATGCGCCAGGCTGTGGCCGCGGGTTTCAGCCTCGCCTCGGCGGACCCGGCCGGGTACGCTACGCAACAACAGCGGCGGGACCGGCCTTGTCAGTGACACACCGACCGGATGGCCGGCGCGCTGCACGGAAGACGGATAGGGTGGGGAAGTGGAGTCAAAAAGTCAAAACGGAAAAGGTAAGATTCCTTTGTCGTTCCGCTCGTGCGCGCACGAGTCTGGCAGAGCGAGCGGTAAAAAATGGGAAAGTTGGAGCCATGGCGTCACGTGCCCTGCCGCGTTTGGCACACGGTGCAGAGGAGAATACTACTGTTTCCACCAAAAATGAAGAGGTTGTCCAAGTCCACCTCACTGTACTTGTAGGTACCGTGAGTGAGTGAGGTCAAAACAAAGCTCCAGCGATGGAGCTGGACCTACCCAGTCACTGGCCGTCGTACGTACTTGCAGGATCCTCAAGAGTCAGAGGCCCCAAAGTATTACGCGCATTTCGGTCCTGTTCGTTTCCTACCTCTAAAATTTAAGATCTGTCACATCAAAGAGAATCGTATTATTTATGAATATTTCGATCAATTTAATAATAAAACCCTATTGATAGATTGGTGCTAATTTTCGAGATGAATCTAATGAGTTTAATTAATTTAGATTTTGTTAGTGATGCTACAAGTAATCGTCTTCTAATCATGACTTAATTAACCTCATTAGATTCGTCTCGTAAATTAGTCTAGAGGCCTATAATTTATTTTATAATTAAACTTTATTTACTACTTCTAAATAGTAAGATTCTTTTTATGTGACAATTCTAAAGTTTAGACTCTGAAAAACGAACACATCCTTCGACCTGTTCGTTTTCTCGCTCTCTAAAATTTAGCATTGTCACATCAAAGAGAATCTTACTATTTATGAATATTTCGATCAATTTAATAACAAAACCCTATTGACAGATTGGTGCTAATTTTCGAGATGAATCTAATGAGCTTAATTAATTTATGTTTTGCTAAAGTGATGCTACAATGAACCGTCTTCTAATCATGACTTAATTAACCTCATTAGATTCGTCTCGTAAATTAGTCTACGGTCCTGTAATTTATTTTATAATTAAACTTTATTTAATACGTCTAAATAGTAAGATTCTTTTTGATGTGACAGCTATAAAATTTAGACCCTGCCGGACTTCGGAAACAAGCGGAACAATGTATAATCATGTCACTAATCATGGCGTGTGCATTTGACTTATATCATCCCTTCTTCTTCTCCTACTGTACTAAGGCCCTGTTCGTTTCCCTCCCTCTAAAATTTAGCACTGTCATATAAAAAGAATCTTATTATTTATGAATATTTCAATCAATTTAATGTCAAAACCCTTTTAGAGATTGCTGCTAATTTTTGAGATGAATCTAATGAGCTTAATTAATCTATGTTTTGCTAAAGTGTTGCTACAAGTAACCGTCTTCTAATCACGACTTAATTAACCTTATTAGATTCGTCTCGTGAATTAGTCTAGGAGTCTGTAATTTATTTTATAATTAAATTTTATTTAAGTACTCATAAATATTAAAATTCTTTTTAATGTGACAGCTATAAAATTTAGACCCCAGGAAACAAACACCCCCTAAAGAGTCCCCTTCTGCTGCATCACCCTGTACTAATGATGGAACCGATGCGTGCCCAGCTCATCATGTTTGGACACGGCCATGTGGCGTACCGTGTCAACCCATCGTTGATTATCAAAAAAAGAAAAGAAGAAATCCATCGTTGCAAAAGCAATATTTATGATGCTTTGCCTCGCTTCCTCGCTCTCGTCGATCGGATGATTAATAAGCGGGCAGAGGGCAGAGGCCAGAGAGGTTTCATCACGCGCTGGATGATTTGGTTCATCTGGTTCCCACCAAGTCCGGGCATGATTCGGGAGGCTAACCACACGCACATGGTCGGCCGAGACCATAACAGAATAAATAAATTCAAGCAAGCAACGTTCTGCTACATTCGATTTCGGCCGGATGGAGCTTTGCTCTCTACAGGGTAGCCTAATACTCCACTGATTGATCACTCTCGTATCTTATCATGATCCAGCGGCGCTGCCCTGGCCTAGCATGTGCCGGTGCAATAATGCAAAGCGTTACTAGTACCGCTACATTTTAGTATGTAGACTCGTGATAAGAAAACTTCTGCGATGTGTTTGGTTCGTCAAATTTTAGTATGTAATCCGTTACCAGGTAATCGGATACCGTTCTATACAAAACCGAAACACTCCTTCCCTAGCCGGTAAGATTGATTACAGCCGCCGTCTCTCCCGTCCGCTGCTACGCCTCCGCCTCCCTCTGTCAAACAACGTCGTCGCCCTTGCTCCTCCCGGCGATCTGCTCGCCCGGTGACCAACGAGCAATTCGAACAACTCCGCCGCCTCCCTCAAATCAAACAGCATCCTCAAGTCGAACAACACTGTTGCCATCGTTTGTTCTTGAAGTCAAACAGCGGCGCCGCCGTCGAATGAACACCGACGTCTCGCTCCACCGATTGAGTTGCTCCTCCAGTGATCCTCTCCCTCGCTCCTCCGCTTGATCTGCTCCTTCGGTGACCCTCTCCCTCTCTCATTTGTGTTTGATTATTCTGCTCCATTATCCACCTCTTTTCTAACCCTAGACCCACCATTCTTTGGAAACGGAATCCGTAGCCGAACCAAGCAAAACCCGTAATGGGATACATTGATTACGATTTCCATTGCGTTACCAATACTGAGCCAAACACTTCCTTGAAGTTTCAAAGTAAGAAAATACATCGGTGCTCGGGCTATTATTCAGATTCTCGCGGACGAGGCCAACGGCCTGGTGGCAAGGCGCCCGAGTGGCAGCCGCCGGGTCGGGGGTTCGAACCCCGATCCCGCATTGGGTAGAAAAAATTCCCTCGCTCTCCCGAGGCCAAAGCATAGGTAAAGACTCGCGCCATAGCTCACAAGGCCAGCTGAGTCCCCGTGTATGGGTGGGGAGGGGGTTCGGGAATTTTCTCGGCTGCGTGAGAAGGCTCTTCTCCTTAAATATAAGCCGTCGGGGAGGCTTCTTCCCCGGCAGGTCGAGTTTTTTTATTATTCAGATTCTCGAACGTTGATGCACACATAGAGATGAAACTCAAGCCCCTTTATTAGTGAAGTTTCGTTCAGTTTTAAAGTTTTATAAAACCAAGTTTGATCCCTCAAGTTTTTCTCTTTTCTCGTAACGTGTATATCGAGAATAAAACACATCGAAACTTGAATCGAGAATGGCCTTATTGACATGACTTGATTTCTTGTGTTATCTACTGTCACAATGTGATGCAGTCAGGTAGCATCCTTGAATACGGTTATGATGATGGTGGTGGTTTTAGGGAGAGGAATAATACGAAAAATGAAGCAAGAATCACGGATTGGGATTCTCTGCATTAGCTACTAGCTAATGCGAGAGAACACCGTAGCTGGCAATAGATCCAATACCGAACCGTCCGATTGAAAATGGATACACACGCTACAGTAAAGTTAAAAAAATCAACATTGTACTACCGGATACTCGTTACTACAGATATTCTGTTTGAGTACTCGTTCATCTTCTCACAGACTACTATAGCAAACCGTGCATTGCCTGGAATTTATATCTGTGTCTCAAGCTACTGCAGAGGACCCCGATCCAAGAATCACTTGCACGCATTATATATCTCTGTTGAAAGGAAAAGGAGAGGGAACCCAATAATTTCAAAGAACACGCGGCAAACTGTTTCCTCTCTCGGTGGGTTATTAATCCCGTTGAGCAATAATTAATTAATCGATACTACTTGTGTAATGTTGCTGATGTCGCTGCTTTGGTTCAGATCAGCCTAACTATGCATATAGCACGTGTCCATTCAGAAAAAAGGCATATATATATTCTTCCCTGCGGTGCAGCAGTGCGCCAGGTTTCTTCAGTGAGCAATGCGTTGGCCTCTCTGCCGAAGAAGGCTCGAAACCGATCAAGCAACGTGATCTGCGCCACGACTCACGCGATCTGTGCCACACGCACGGCACGGCACGGCGCGTTGCTTGCCGTGTGGGCGGACGCATCCTCCGGGGAAGCGACCCGAAGCCACGCCACGCCACCACGGACGCATGACCCCGGCCGGATCAGGAAGTGGACTACGCCTGCCCGGCCCCAGGAGTGCCCCGTGCTCTCGGCGCCACCCGTTTTGTATTCACGCGTGCTGTGCTGCTTCTTTCTGCGTGTGTGGGGAAAATGAAATGAATGTCCGCGGCGCATGTGCTTGCTCTCAACTCCTCTCTTCTCACCTCTCTGCGCAGTGTTGCACGATCGAGCCGGCCACTCAAGGATATGAAAGCGTCTTCAATGGTTACTTCTTAGCTAACTCTTAGAATTATTTATTAAAAAAAAAGAGAAGATTGCTAGCTCTTATTCAAGAGGCAATCTTTAGCATTTATTGAGACACTCGACATGTAGGCTCAATTATTACTTTAGAGTTGATATGAACTCTTATATCACCTTTTAGATGACTCTTAGATGAGGTGGAGAGTTAGTGTCGTCTCTACCTTTGAGGACACTCGAGACAGGACATTGGAGTGTTTGGATCTATTGGCAGATGGCAAATGGCAAATGAGTTTAGCTCTTTTCTCTTTTTTTTTGGCAAAAGCCATTTTTGGCAATATGGGCAAATGAGGGTAAGAGTAAATGACAGATGCCTATGGCCCTGTTCGTTTCCTACCCTCTAAAATTTAGCACTCGTCACATCAAAGAGAATCTTACTACTTATGAATATTTCGATCAATTTAATGACAAAACCCTATTGATAGATTGGTGCTAATTTTCGAGATGAATCTAATGAGCTTAATTAATTTAGATTTTGTTAAAGTGATGCTACAGATAACTCGTCTTCTAATTACGAATTAATTAACCTCATTAGATTCGTCTCGTAAATTAGTCTAGGGACCTGTAATTTATTTTATAATTAAACTTTATTTAATACTTCTAAATAGTAAGATTCTTTTTGATGTGACAACTCTAAAGTTTAGACCCCAGAAACGAACACACCCTATATTTGCCACTTAAGAGGCTCTAAAAGGTGCTAAACCAACCCATATGGATGTGCATGTACATGTGCATGTGTATCTTTTGTTATTTGCCATTGCTATTTTCGTGGATCCAAACATATAAGGGCTACAATTTAGAAACTAAAGTGTTTAGCCAAACACTTTTACCCCCTAAAGTTTTGCCCATGACAAATGGATCCAAACAGGGACCATAGACCTAACAATTCCACTCCTAAACCCAACTCGTTCCAGCCGAAATATGCCTCCCCTTTCTGTGCCAACCACAACAGCAACACGGGCACACGACCCTAGTTTCATTGCAGTTCCGGACGTGTAAGAAAACAACCGGCCGAAACAATGAGCACAAGGATTACCATGGATAACCACCCAAGACACCTTCTCCTACTTGCTCAATATATGTGCTTACACGTTATTTAGTTGTGAACCTTCAATTGCTATTGTTCGGATCACTACTACGTAAAGAGCCTACAATAGCATCTCGTATTTTCCAAGTAATAACGGGCATCAAAATTTTCGCTATTACAGGGTGATTTTGCTGACGTCATCGTCGGCGACGCTATTGCATTGTCCATTGTAATAGCGGGCGGAGATGACATCGGCGACGATCGATATTAAAAATACCCAGTAATAGCGGGCATAGTGACGTCATCGGGATTCGATATTGAAAATGTTACAGCAATATCGGACAAAATGACATCATCAACGGCCCGATATTGTTGTGTCCCCGGCCCAACTAAAAGCCCACACTATCCCGTTTGTATATATATAACGGTTAGGGTTTCCAAATTTTGCTAAGTCCCACAACTCTCCACCCTCTTCTCTCTCTCCCACACGACGCCCTCTCTCTCTCTCTCACCTCTCCGTCGTTGCGCAGCCGCCTCTCCCGCGCTCGTCCCCGGCTACGCCACCCCTCCCCGCCGCGTCGGGCCCCGCCCCTCCCTCTGCCGCGGAGCGTCGTGCCGGCGACGGATCCGGCGGCCGCGTCGAGCCGCGCCCCGACCCTCCGCCGCGTAAAATCGCAGACCATCAAATTTATCTTCAAGTTTCCTAACCTCTTGTCGATAAGCGATCATATGATCATCATGAGCATCCCACACCTTGTTAACTTGACTTATTACCAGCATTGAATCGCCATATATGTCTAGCCGTCTAACTCCTAACGAAACCGCGCCATGCCGACAACGGATACGACCGTCGCGTCGGGCCCCGGCCCTCCCTCCGCACCGGAGCGCCATGCCGACGACGGATCCGGCTGCCACGTCGAGCCGCGCCCAGCCCTCCGCATGCTATAGGCTTGCGCGCGCGGCAGCGGCGCACGGGCCGGCGCGCGGCAGCTACGCAAGGGCTAGCGTGCGGCGGCGGCGGATCAAGGCCGACGGCAGCGGTGTCCCGGAGGCGACGGATCTAGCCACCAAGCTCTGGCGGCGGGCCGGTCCGGGCTGGGTCCGGTGCCATCGGTATTTTTTTTTTTTTTTATAAACCCCTGTAATAACGGGTAGCTTGTCCAATATTGAAAAGCATCGATTTTTAATAACGTTAGCGTAATAACGACCCGTTTGCCCGCTATTGCAGGGCACTTTTGTCCGATATTGCAGGGCTTTTTTCTAGTAGTGGATGATACACATACCATCACCACAAAATACGAAATCGTTATGGTTTCCTCATAATATGTATACTTTTTTTGTGTGAACGTCACACTATGTATACAACCATATATATAACACCACTCTTAATTTTCCCTAGATCTATCTACAACCATATATATACCACCACTCCTAATTTCCCTCTCACTAGATTTATCACTTGTGTATTGTAATATTAATGAGTTAAAATGATTAGTAGAAAAATATTAATGAGTTAAAATGATTAGTAGATAAAGTATACATCCTTGTACTCTCCAATAATTTTTTAGAAACATTTAAACCTATAGTCATCTGCTATTCTTTAGTCGACGCAAATTATGTTTGTATCACTTAATGGAAAAAAATTGTTACATATAATCCAATGCTGATATCTCTCATGAGGCTTACTTATATCAATTATCTGGATTTACATCACAACATATTCGTGGTGAAGCATGATTCAATCATAAGGATGCAAGAGAATAAAACTTGTGTGAATGAGAAGGGGGCACTTGCCCCTCCTTATCTTCTCTGGCTTTGTCCCTTTGACACATACCTGATATATAAGGGCTTGTTTTTTGGTTGGGCCACAAAAGGTATGAAACAAAGTATATTCAATTGACTATTTTCAAATCTAAATGATTATATATTATGTACATGTCCTTGAGTGCATGTCTTTGAGTTTAATTGAGTTCAAGAGAGAAAAGAGTTGAAGGATCTTTCGCACTTGAAGCAAGTCAGCTAATTATCGCAGAGTCGGACTTTGTCCGACCCGATCGGATTTATCCGATCGTCCTCGAGGAGTCGGACAATGTCCGAGTGAGTCGGATATATCCGACTCCACGGGATTTTTACCCTATAAGCCCGAATCCAACTTACCTCTTCACCCCAACTCCCTCATTCAAACACACATATTCTCTCTCCTCACCAAACGGCGGCTCAAGGCTCCCCTCCGGCGATCTCCCTTCTCCACCGGCGTTTTGGAGAGTTTTGTGGGGGAAGGTCTCTCCTACTCGGACTCTATCCGATTCCATTGTTGGCTTCAAGGTTTTTCCCCTAATCCCATCTTTTCACCTAGGGTTTAAAGTCAACTTCCATGGATTAGGAGTTCTAGTGTTTCCCCTGTCTAGATGTTGCATAGATGTTGTTCATAGGATGCTATAGATGCTATAGACGCAATATGGCTAGGAATGTGCGGTAGATCTATGCAGAATAGCGATTTTAGTAAAAATTCTGTTGCGGTCGGACATGTCCGAGTGAGTCGGATATATCCGACTCCCTCGACTAGTCGGATATTATCCGACCCGGTCGGACATATCCGACTCCAGCAGAATTCTTACTAAAGTTTGAAATTGTGCATTATTTCTATCCAAACTCAACTGTCTATGCTATTCATCTCATACCATTCCTTGTTTATCTCTTGTCGGCATGGGTCGTTCCTCTACCAACCCCCACCCGGAAAAGAGGGCAAAGGTTACCGGAAAGAAAAGGAGTAGAACCATCGGTCTTCCCATCGTTGAACCAAGGGAGGAAGAGGAACCCACCGAGATCCGTAGGGAGATGAGGGATGTGGTGGTCCATCCCGGACTTGGCGAGGCGATGATTGACTATGTCAAAGGGGCCGAGTCGGCGGCAACTAAGGCAAGAGAAGTAAACTGGTTTGACATGGAACGGGAGTCTCTAGACAACCATTTTTTGTCTCACTTTCACACGGACCGGTACATGTGTGCTTACGGGAGCAAGGTCAAGCTCACGGTGCCCATGCAAGTACATAGATTGGGACTACATGTCAAGCAGGCGCACGGCTTTGTTTGATGAAGTTATTGCCATGTGTGAGTTTCACGGGATCAAGGAGATCATGAGCTTCAAGTATGACTGGAACCGGGAGATAGTGTGTCGGTTCTACTCCACTGTGTACTTTGACAAGAAGACAGGAAGGATGTGGTGGATGACCGATGGAGAGAAGCTCTCTTGCACTTTCACAAGGTTTGCAAATATTCTTGGACTGAGGGACACAATGAACAGGGATCTTCGCTTGCATGATTCAGATTCTCTCAACCCCGAGCTCATGAGGTACATGTATGAGGATGAGGACATGTGCAAGCCCCCTTTGCTCACGGTCTCAAGCCTCTTTATGTGGTCTTGCACCTGGATGCTTCGCCTCACTGTCTCTCCTAGGGGTGGAAATGCAGATCATGTTGCATCATATGCCAAGGATCTATTTCATATCTTGCCCACTCGGAGGAAATTCAATGTGTGGGACTTTATCTTCGAGTGAGATGTGGCACGGCTCCGTGGACGCTAGACGTGCTTGTGTGTATGCACCTTTTGTGATGTGCATGATTGAGAGGATCTCCAAGAAGACTTTCCACAAGGACTGCACGCACAAACCACTTCAGCCTAGGATGTCGGCCAATGCTCCTAAGATTCCCTCTCAGGCTATACCTTCAGCTGCTCCCGCCTCTAGTAGTGCTGCTCCTCCTAGCTCTAGCACGGCTCCTCGTCCGGATAGGGCCCGTGGTCGTGGTCCTAGCACGAAAAGCAAGAGTGGACTCTTCAAGATGCTTAAGGGTCTTTTTAGCATGTGCCAGCGGATTGATGCCAAGATGGACGAGTCTTAAGCAAGATCATGATGTGATAAAGACGAGGCGGAAGATTATTCTTGATCATCTCCAGTATCACCACTCCTAGAGTTCCCTCTCCAGAGCCTGCACCTGCTCCTCCTCCAGTTGAGTATCCTTGGGACTCATTCACCCCGGATGAGTCTCTCTACTTTGGCTATTTTCCACCTCCACCTTTCTCTTCGGGTCCCGGTTTCATCACATGTGACATCCCCTCCGGGACACCCGGGAATCGGTACGAGAGGGACACTCGACGCAGCGAGTTACAACAGTTCATCATCTCATACAAGCCGGAATATATACATCATGGTATAATACAACCAGGTTTTTGAAATACAAACATTGTACAGCGGAAGCATAATACATTAATGAAGTTTAACAATCTACGAGTCTTGCAGCGGAAACTTGAACTTTACAACAAAGACCACTAGCGTGATGTACTCGAGCCCGTCGTACACCACGATTCTCTCTCTCTTCAAGGTGTGGGGATTCGTTCCCACTGCAGGGATCCTCCCTCGGGACACGGCTCCTCTTCCGGACCACTACCGTGACGATCGTGGAAGCACGACTCGGTCCTGAAAAACATAACGAACAAACCTTGAGTATTCTAATACTCAGCAAGACTCGACCCGTCAACATGGCACGCTAAGGCCGACGCCTAGTATGCAAAGGCTTTCCGGCTGTGTGGTTGACTCCTTTGCAAAAACAGCACTAATGGTTGATCCTTACTTTCAAGTTTTAGCTCAGAGTTAAGTTCAATAGAGAACAAGGTTTTGCAGTCTACAACTATTGCAATCAAGTTTGCAAGAAAAGATCACTTTTCGACCAACAATTCTTTCATCTCTCATCTTCATCTTTCAGTTGATTACTACGATGTGACGAGCTAAACAAGCGGTACTCATTACTGCGAGGGACAGCGATTCGAATCGATTTATACCAGCTGGCAAAAACCCGACTACACGACGTATACGCATCCCATCGATCGTATACGACAACCTTTCCCGCTAGCACTGACAGCAGACTAGCCATTTCCAACTCCCCGGAAGTATGGCGACTCCACGACTATCCTCGTGGTCGACCCATCTCCCTCCCGTGAGACTATCCTCTCACCGACAGCCGGCAAAGAGAGCCGGCTACGCTACATCTCTCGGGGCGATAGGGTACATCGACTTGCTCGGGCCCATGATACCAAGCATGTAGTGCGGTACGTTCAAACTTGTTCAACTAAGCCGACAACGGTACGGTCCTTGCCCGACACGAGACGGGGCTACCACCTTGCAAGACCTCATCTCCGTCTTGCCCTTTCTCCTACGGGGCCCGTCCGGTCTCAGCTTATTAACATCTTTACTTGCACTCTCATCTTTCTCTTATCATTCTTCTTAGCAATAATAAACCAGTCATTACCCTATATCTCGCGAGTAGTGTATGCCACCACTCGTCTTCTACCGATTCCCTATAACTTAAGCTTAGCGATCGTTAACTCTATTGAGCTGCTCGTACCAAGTATAACATAAACAAATGGAAACCTATCTCATGCATCTAGGGTATCAAGCAACTCCTATAACTTAATGCACAATCACGACTCATTACCGTGATAAAAGAAAAGACTTTAAAAACATAGGTGGGATGCACCGGGGCTTGCCTGGATTCGAGTTGGAGTTAGCTTCCTTGGTGTGCTTGGTCGATCTGCGAGCGTTCCGTCTCCCGTCTCGACCTCGGACGGAACCTCGATCACGCCATGACCTAGGTCGACCAACAATACGTTGCGACTTACAACCATGCATGAATGAATGTACATGAGATGATCATGCAAGGGTTTCCTTAACTATGTTTATTAACCAACAATGACTCGATTCATTATGTTCGATAATTAACACTAACAATTAACAGTTAGTCCTGCTCGTTAATTAATACTTAATCCTAGTCATTAATTAACAATTAATCTTGTTTATTAATTAACAAGTACTCATGTTCATTAATTAACAATTAATCATGTTCATTAATTAATAATTCGTGATTAATCCTTAATCAATGATACATAGAGTACTAAATTGGGATCACATGAATGACGGTGTTTATGTTGAATTTTGGAAAACAGTTTTCACAACCACTTTCGTCTGCAGTATCTCTAATTTTTAAAGAAATTTATTTCTCAAAATCAAACAATAATTAGCATAAAATAATAGGTTTTCTTAATTAAAGGAAAGGTAATTAATTAAACCATGAAATCATAATTTATCAAAATAGGTATTTGAATACATAATCAAATAGAGAATAATTTTATGAGTCTAATGAACTTTGTTTGGTATTTTTCTGATTTTTGTGGAATTTTCTACGAATTTTCAAAGTTTGAAATAAAAATCGAAAGCATTTCAATTAAAAAAAAACAGTGGGGCTTACTTTGGGCCGAATCTGGTCGGGCCCATGGGCAGGCGGCCCACGAAGCGCGCGCGTGCGGCCCGGACAGGGCGCGGCCCAACCCGAGCTCATCCTGGCCGGCCATGGCGCCGAGCGGCCGGACGGCGGCGGCGGGTCGCCGGAGGTTGGCCGGACGGCGACTAATGGCGACGGGATCTCTCCTACGGGGCCAACTCGACACGAGGAAGCGGTTGGTGGGGTCCACTTCACCGGAAGATGACCGGAAGTGCATCGACGGCGAGAGGCGGGCGGAGGAGGAGTTCGGCGGTGCCGTGTGCTCACCGTGGTTGACCAAAAGACAAGCGGTTTGCTCCCGGAGCTTCACGGGAGCACGACGAAAACCGGCATAGAGGTGGTGGAGCTCCTGGGTGGCCGGAAGTTGGCCCGCACCGTGGAAGCAGTGGCGGCGGCACATAGAAACTCAATGAATCGAGGAAATTCCGTTGAGCTTGCGAGGGCCACGCAAGGGGGCGAGTTGACCGGGGGTGGGGGAAGACGTTGCGCACGACGGAGAGCAAGAATTGGACGGGATGGCTCACCGGGCGGAGAGAATTTGGAGGTGCGGCTGCGGCTATCCAGATTGGTGTGCCGGGGAAGAAAAACTTCGATTTCGCGGACGGGTGGGTCTTGGTGCGAGTCGTGGCCATGGGAAGGTTCACGGGGCTCGTGCGGAGCCGTGGGTGGTGGCGGTTCGGCCGGGGAGAGGCCGGAGCTGTTCGGCGGCGAGGCGAAGGCAGGGCGGACGGCCGGTGGTGCTCGGGTGCGACGGAGAGAAGGAGGGACTTTTGGTCCCCGGCTTTTATCCCGATGGGGCGAGAGAGTGAGGCGGCGTCGGAGCAGCTCGCGTGGCACCGCCGGAGGAAGGCGCGCGGCTCTGGCTGCTGCCAGCGCAGCCCGCGGCGAGGCGGTGCGGGACGAGGCGGTCCAGAGAGAGGAGAAAGAGAGAAATTGGCCACCGGCCCCGCTGCACATTTTTACAAAAACACCCTCCAGCTTTGCTTTAATTAGAAATCATACTTCCAAGTACTCGAAAAATTCCGCGAAAAATCAAGGATGAAAAATGAAAACATTTTGAATCTTTTTCTTTATTGGCCGGAGTTCAAATTCCAAATAAATTTTGGATTAAAAATTCAAGTTGAAATTAAAATAGAAGTTTTCATTATTTCTTGTAGACATTTTTACAACTAAAATAATTCCGTAACAATTCCATAAATCTATTATTATTATGTTTAATCAACGAGAAAATGTTGAACTCCAAAAATTTCTTTTATTTAATTTCTTCTTTTAAGAACTTAACTTTAACTTAGGTTAACGTTATTATTTTATGTGCATTTCTTAACACAAAAGTAAATATTTTTCCAAATGCACATGATGACATGATGATGAATGCCATGCAATGCACTTCAGCTTGTTAGGGTTGTTACACCACGGCTCCTACTGGCCCTAGCACCGGTACCTCCACACACACTCGGTTTCACTATGAGGAGGATGAGCCCGTGGCAGCAGCTTACGAGGAAGAAGAAGAAGAAGAAGAAGAGGAAGAAGAGGATGAGGCTGAGGATCCCAAAGGGAAGGGCCTAGGCGAGGAAGAAGAGGATGACGATGACGACGATGACGAGGATTGGGGTGATGATGAGTAGGCTTCCTCTCCTCCTTTTTGGTGTCTTGATGCCAAAGGGGAGAAGTAAAATTCCCGTTTTGGTTCTGTTTTTATTGTGAGTAGAGCAAGTGAGAGTTGCTCTTGTATCTTGTTTTACCTATGGACATGTTGCTACGTTTCCGAGGTGTAATCGTGGTGAACTATGTGGTGTGCTTCCTTTTGTAATAACTCGTTTTAATTATTTATGTGATAAACTATGTTCTATGGATGATGAATGGTGTATTGTTATTTGTGTAGTTTCTAGTTGCATTTGTGTGATTCACATGTCATATGCATTGTTGTTGTCCTTTCTTATTACTTGCCTTGTGAATAAAATGCATGGAAATAGGGGGAGCTCTCTTGTTTTTCTCTCAAATATGTGCTTTTGGTTTTAAAATGACCAAAATTGAATTCAACTCATGCACACATTTAGGGGAGCTCTCTTCTACTTGCTCTCTTGCTCTAGCTCTTCTTACACTTAATTGTGAATTTTAGTTGTATTGTCATCAATCACCAAAAAGGGGAGATTGAAAGTGCATCTAGGCCCCTAATTATGGTTTTGAGTGATTGACGTCAATACAATTAAAAAGGACTAATATTCTAAATGAGCTTGTGCGCAGTGCTTATACAAAATACAATTGAGAGCAAAGAAACACAAAAAGGAAGTGGCCATACTCACTCATATGTGCAAGATTTGAAAAATGGATCACTCATGCTCAAGATCAAGCTATGAAGCCTTTTATCTATGTCTTGAGTATAGGAAACACCGTACTATCAAGAGGGACACACAAGTGTGAGGTGTGAAAAATGAAAGTGCTCAAAACTCATTCCAAAACACAAAATAACATATGGAGTCGGACATATCCGACTCACTCGGATTTTGGACTCGGACTCCGGAGAGCTAGCCAAAGAAAATTCACATAGACTCGGACTTATCCGACTCGATCGGACAGAGAGTCGGACTCCGGAACCGTGTCACACGTTTGAAACCCTAGGAGTCGGACAGTCCGACTCCGTCGGACAATATCCGACTACCAAAAAGACTCGGACATATCCGAGTTATGTCGGATTTGACTCGGACTCCGGAGCCAAAACACCTCTTCGAAACCCTAGGAGTCGTCCGACTCACTCGGACTTTGTCCGAGTCAGATCTAGCCCAACGGCTCTTTTGGGTGCCCGGCTATAAAAGTGGACCTCGTCCACTTTTGGTCGGTTGGCACCTCCCACACTCTCAAAAACACTCCCAAACTCACTCAAGCACTCCTCTTCTTCAAGTTTGATTCCCCACTCCAATCCTTGGTGGATTTGTGAGAAGATTGAGGAGAAATTCGTTGAGCTTCATCTTCATCTCAAGAGCACTTGATTCTTTCTCATCGTCGGTACTTGTTGTGTTTGTTACTCCTGGGGATTCATCCCCTAGACGGTTAGGCGTTACCCGGCGAGCTCCCAAGCTTGTGGTTGAGACTCGGATCGTTTGTATTGCCCCTCCCTTCGTGGAGCTTTGATTTAGTGGATTTTAAGCCGGCCTTTGTGGCGGCTTGACGAGGTTTAGGGTTGAGAGCAACCCGGTCCTTGGTGGACTCCTCAACGGAGACGTAGGCTTCTTGGTGGAGCCGAACTTCGGTGAAAATTCGTGTGTCTTCTTGTCTTCCCTTTATTTCTTGCAATTGGTGTGCTATAGCTCTAGGGTGTTCTTGCCTAAATTCCTAGATTAACTTGCATAGGTGGCTTGCTTGTTTGTCTACTTGTTGCCCTAGCTTTCCCGTGTTGCTAGTTGCTTGCTTGTTGATTAAATTCCGCGGATTTGTCCATCTTGACTCCCGATCCCCTTTTCGCACGAGGGAGTCGGACTTATCCTACTCTAGTCGGATATTAGTCCATAGTCGGACTTATCCTACTATAGTCGGACATTGAGTCGGACAAATCTTTCCTGCGTATTTAATTTGTTAAATTAAGTTAGGTGCAATGTGGCGGCGGCTAGTGCTCTCGTATCCGCGCTTAGTCCCGCCGAGTATGAGAAGATAACCGGAATGGAGGATGCCCATCAAATTTGGTTGAAGCTTGAATTGGTTCATGAGGGCATTGATAGTGTGAAGGAGTCTAAGTTAGAAGGGCTTAGAGAAGATTTTAACTACTTTGTTATGAGGTCGGATGAAGGGCCAAGGGAAGCCCATGATAGGATGATGAGGATAGTTGACATGAGAAGAGCACTTGGAGAAAAGGTGTTGGACTTGGATGTGAATAGAAGGTTGCTACAAGCCTTGCAAGCATGGGATGCCAACATAGTGTCCAACATAAGAGACAAAGATGGTTTTAGATACTTCACAACCGATGAAGTGATTGGCAAGGTGCTCTCCCAAAAACAGCAAATTGACCAAGAGAATAGGATCAATGCTTTGCTTAAGGACAAGGAAAAGGCTAGTGGGAGCAAGAATGATTTGGCTCTTAATGCCGAACAAGAAAAGAAAAAGAAGGTGATTGAGGAAAGTGATGATGATAGCGATGATGAAATGGCTCTCTTTGTGAAAAGATTCAACAAGCTTATGTCAAAAAGGAGCTCCAAGAAAAATGACCAAGACAAGAGCAAATTGAGGAAGGCCAAGAACAAGTGCTATATTTGTGGAGACAAAGGTCACTTCATGGCGGAGTGTCCGGAGAACTACAAGAACAAGCAAAACAAGAAGGGGAACAAGAAATACAAGAAGCATAGAAAGTACCGTCGGGGTGAAGCACACATTGGACAAGAATGGAACTCCGATGGATCATCTTCCTCCTCCGAGTTAGAATCCGATGAAGAGAAGGGAGGCATTGCATCACTTGCTATTGGGCTAACACCGACCAACTCCTCCTTGTTTGGAAGCTTGACCGATGATGAAGATGACACCGGACACAAGTGCATGATGGCTAAAGGCTCTAAGGTAAATGCTAATGGAAGCTCTCAAATTCCTAACATGTTTGATTTGTTGGACATCATTGAGCAGGAAAAGGAGACCAATGAGAGGCAAGAGGAGCTTCTTGAGAAACAAGAGGAAATGCTTGTTCAAGAGAAGCAAAGGGTGCTTGAACTTGAGAAGCTCCTAGAAGTTGAGAGGAAGAAGAATGAGGACTTGGTAAAGTCTCTCAAAGTGGTTGAAGAAAATAGTGAGACACTTAAAGTCACAAATGTGTCACTTCAAGAGAAGTGTGATGACTTGCAAAAGGATCACAATTCTCTCAAAGTGCAATTTGAGGAAATTAAGTGTAACACTACTTCCTCTCAATCTTCGTCTTGCCCCCCATCTAGCAATGAATGTACTAGGTGCAACAAGATTGATGTTGAAGCTTGTACAAGAAACATCAAGACCATTGGTGACTTGAAGAAGCAAGTGCAAGAACTTCAACAACAAGCACAAAAGAAGATGAAGGCCATTGATGATGCCAAGGCCGAGTATGCAAGGGGTGCATACACCAATGTGAGACGATCACATGTGAAGGATGGCATTGGATACAAGCAAGGTGACAAGCATAATGCAAGAATCAACAAGAACGGCACCGAATTCATCAAGTTCACCAAGGAGGGTGAACACCAAAAGAAGCAAGTCAAGACGGAGAAGCAAATCAAGAACACTAACAAATCTTCTCTTATTTGTGATTTGCGTACTAATGTGCCTAACCCCTCATGTGCTCTCTTTTATGATTTTAATGCGACCTATGTGCTAATGAGAAACAAGCATGGTCGTGTCTATGCAAAATATGTTGGGCCACGCAACAAGACCCACAAATCTTGTGTGTGGGTGCCCAAGACACTTGTTACTAATGTGAGAGGACCCAAGCAAATTTGGGTACCTAAAAACAAAGCATAAATTGTTTTGTAGGAATACTCCTCCGGTGGTTCATCATGGGTGGTCGATAGTGGATGCACCAATCATATGACCGGAGACAAGAAAATGTTCGAATCCTTTGAGCCAAGCAAAGAAAGAAATGAGTATATCACTTTTGGAGACAACGGAAAAGGCTATGTGTTGGGTTATGGTAACATTCCTTTAACTTTTCCGCATTCACTTTCGAAGGTTATGCTTGTGGATAACGTTGACTTCAATTTGTTGTCTATCTCACAACTTTGTGGAATGGGCTACAATTGCTTGTTCAACGACAAGGGTGTGATTGTCTCAAGGAGAAGTGATGGCTCGATTGCTTTTGAGGGTGTGCTCAAAGGGAAGCTTTATGTTGTGGATTTCACCGCGGATAAAGCAAAACTTGACACATGCTTAGTTGCAAAGTCCGACATGGGATGGTTGTGGCATAGACGACTAGCCCATGTCGGTATGAGAAATCTTCATAAACTCCAAAAGGGCGGTCACATTCTTGGACTAACGGATGTTTGCTTTGAGAAAAATAAAATTTGCAAGTGCATGCCAAGCCGGAAAACAAGTTGGAGCACCACATCCATCCAAGAACATAGTGACAACCACAAGGCCGTTGGAGATGCTTCACATGGACCTCTTCGGTCCCATTGCCTACATTAGCATCGGCGGTAACAAATATGGACTTGTTATTGTTGATGATTATTCTCGCTTCACGTGGGTATTCTTTTTGTGTGATAAAGGTGAAGTAAAGGATGTACTCAAGACATTCTTGAAAAGAGCACAAAATGAATTTGAAGTGAAGATCAAGGCCATAAGGAGTGACAATGGCACCGAGTTCAAGAACACTCAAGTTGAAGAGTACCTTGATGAGGAGGGCATCAAGCATGAGTTTTCGGCACCCTACACACCTCAACAAAATGGGGTGGCCGAAAGAAAGAACCGCACACTCATAGAGATGGCAAGAACCATGCTTGATGAATACAAGACCTCCGACCGTTTTTGGGCCGAAGCAATCAACACCGCATGTCATGCCTCAAACCGGTTGTATCTTCATCGACTCTTGAGGAAAACACCATACGAGCTACTAACCGGTAAAAAGCCTAACATCTCGTACTTTCGAGTTTTTGGGAGCAAATGCTTCATGCTCAACAAGAAACCCAAGACTTCAAAGTTCTCCCCTAAGGTTGATGAAGGTTTCTTGCTTGGGTATGGTTCAAATTGTCACGCCTATCGTGTCTTCAACAAAACCACCGGTTGTGTTGAAGTTTCACTGGACGTGACGTTTGATGAATCTAACGGCTCTCAAGGGGAGCAAGTTGTTATCAATAATGCAGATGTTGAGGCTCCTAGGCAAGCAATCAAGAGAATGGCACTTGGTGATGTGAGACCGCAAGAACCACAAAGTAATCAAGATCAACCTCCTCCCTCAAGTCAAGACCAACAATGCACAAATCATGATCAAGTTGATCAAGATCAAGAAGTTGGTGATGAAGATCATGCTCAAGCACAAGATGATGAACCCACATCGCATGATCAAGAGGTTGAACAAGACGGCGGTCAAACAAGCTCACATCCACCACACCCAAGAGTGCACCAAAGTGTGCAACGTGATCACCCCGTGGAACAAATTCTTGGAGACATAGAAAAGGGGGTAATCACTCGTTCTCGTGTTTGCAATTTTTGTGAACATTACTCTTTTGTCTCTTCTTTGGAGCCATTTAGAGTAGAAGAAGCACTCGAGGACTCGGATTGGGTGATGGCCATGCAAGAAGAATTGAACAACTTCACAAGAAATGAAGTTTGGACATTAGAAGAAAGACCAAGAGGCAAGAATGTTGTGGGCACAAAGTGGGTGTTCCGCAATAAGCAAAATGAAGACGGTGTTGTAACAAGGAACAAAGCAAGATTGGTGGCAAAAGGATATTCACAAGTAGAAGGATTGGACTTTGATGAAACCTATGCCCCCGTGGCAAGGCTTGAATCAATAAGAATACTACTTGCCTTTGCCACTCATCACAACTTCAAGTTGTACCAAATGGACGTGAAGAGTGCATTCCTCAACGGACCAATCAAGGAAGAAGTGTACGTGGAGCAACCACCGGGCTTTGAAGACCCCAAGTATCCTAACCACGTGTACAAACTCCATAAGGCGCTCTATGGGCTTAAACAAGCACCAAGAGCATGGTATGAATGCCTTAGGGATTTCCTTTTGAAAAAGGGTTTTGAAATGGGCAAGGCCGATGCAACCCTCTTCACTAAGCGTTTTGATTATGATATATTTGTGTGCCAAATTTATGTCGATGACATAATATTTGGTTCTACTAATCAAATGTTTTGTGATGATTTTAGCAAGATAATGACAAAGAGGTTCGAGATGTCTATGATGGGAGAGTTGACATTCTTTCTAGGATTTCAAGTCAAGCAACTCAAGGAGGGAACCTTCCTATGTCAAGCCAAGTACACTCAAGATATATTGAAGAAGTTTGACATGGACAAGGCAAAGCCCGCCAAGACACCCATGGCAACAAACGGCCATCTCGACCTCACCAAGAAAGACAAGCCGGTTGATCAAAAGGTTTTTCGCTCTATGATCGGCTCTTTGCTTTATCTTTGTGCATCTAGGCCCGATATCATGCTTAGTGTGTGTATGTGTGCACGTTTTCAAGCCGCTCCTATGGAGTGCCACATGGTGGCCGTTAAAAGAATCTTGAGATATTTAGTGCACACACCCAACCTAGGGCTTTGGTACCCCAAGGGTTCAAAGTTCAACCTAATAGGCTATTCCGATGCGGATTATGCCGGGGACAAAGTGGATAGGAAAAGTACCTCCGGGACTTGCCAATTCTTGGGTAGGTCCCTAGTGTCATGGTCATCCAAGAAACAAAACTCCGTTGCACTATCCACAGCCGAAGCGGAGTATGTGGCAGCCGGTAGTTGTTGTGCACAACTATTATGGATGCGACAAACTCTAAGGGACTACGGTTACAAGTTGAACCGCATTCCACTCCTATGTGACAACGAGAGTGCCATAAAGCTAGCATACAACCCCGTTGAGCATTCACGCACAAAACATATAGACATTAGACATCACTTCTTGAGAGATCATTCTATCAAAGGGGATATTGAAGTGAGTCATGTGAGAACCGATGAACAATTAGCCGATATTTTCACCAAGCCACTAGATGAAAGCCGTTTCTGTTATTTAAGGAGTGAGCTAAATATCCTTGACTCTAGTAATGTGGCTTGAAGGCTTGCATATCTGCTGTGAATTAGAGTAATTGTTTTTGAAGAATAAAATTCTTGAAAAATCTTGTATGTTTTGTTTTTCGAAATCATTTGGTTCTTGATCTTTGGATCATGCGGATTTGGATGTAATCATTGTTGGAGTGATTGATTGTAGCTGACTACATCCAATGAAGTTTTAGTACATGTCCTTGAGTTTAATTGAGTTCAAGAGAGAAAAGAGTTGAAGGATCTTTCTGCACTTGAAGCAAGTCAGCTAATTATCGCAAAGTCGGACTTTGTCCGACCCAGTCCGATTTATCCGATCGTCTCCGAGGAGTCGGACAATGTCCGAGTGAGTCGGATATATCCGACTCCACGGGATTTTTACCCTATAAGTCCGAATCCAACTTACCGCTTCACCCCAACTCCCTCATTCAAACACACACATTCTCTCTCCTCACCAAACGGCGGCTCAAGGCTCCCCTCCGGCGATCTCCCTTCTCCACCGGCGTTTTGGAGAGTTTTGTGGGGGAAAGGTCTCTCCTACTCGGACTCTATCCGATTCCATTGTTGGCTTCAAGGTTTTTTCCCTAATCCCATCTTTTCACCTAGGGTTTAAAGTCAACTTCCATGGATTAGGAGTTCTAGTGTTTCCCCTGCCTAGATGTTGCATAGATGTTGTTCCTAGGATGCTATAGATGCTATAGACGCAATATGGCTAGGAATGTGCGGTAGATCTATGCGGAATAGCGATTTTAGTAAAAATTCTGTTGCGATCGGACATGTCCGAGTGAGTCGGATATATCCGACTCCTCCGACTAGTCGGATATTATCCGACCCGATCGGACATATCCGACTCCAGCAGAATTCTTACTAAAGTTTGAAATTGTGCATTATTTCTATCCAAACTCAACTGTCTATGCTATTCATCTCATACCATTCCTTGTTTATCTCTTGTCGACATGGGTCGTTCCTCTACCAACCCCCATCCGGAAAAGAGGGCAAAGGTTGCCGGAAAGAAAAGGAGTAGAACCATCGGTCTTCCCATCGTTGAACCAAGGGAGGAAGAGGAACCCACCGAGATCCGTAGGGAGATGAGGGATGTGGTGGTCCATCCCGGACTTGGCAGAGCGATGATTGACTATGTCAAAGGGGCTGAGTCGGCGGCAACCGAGGCAAGAGAAGTAAACTGGTTTGACATGGAACGGGAGTCTCTAGACAACCATTTTTGGTCTCACTTTCACACGGACCGGTACATGTGTGCTTACAGGAGCAAGGTCAAGCCCACAGTGCCCATGCAGTACATAGATTGGGACTACATGTCAAGCAGGCGCACGGCTTTGTTTGATGAAGTTATTGCCATGTGTGAGTTTCACGGGATCAAGGAGATCATGAGCTTCAAGTATGAATGGAACCAGGAGATAGTGTGTCGGTTCTACTCCACTCGTGTACTTTGACAAGAAGACAGGAAGGATGTGGTGGATGACCGATGGAGAGAAGCTCTCTTGCACTTTCACAAGGTTTGCAAATATTCTTGGACTGAGGGACACAATGAACAGGGATCTTCGCTTGCATGATTCGGATTCTCTCAACCCCGAGCTCATGAGGTACATGTATGAGGATGAGGACATGTGCAAGCCCCCTTTGCTCACGGTCTCAAGCCTCTTTATGTGGTCTTGCACAGGATGCTTCGCCTCACTCTCTCTCCTAGGGGTGGAAATGCAGATCATGTTGCATCATATGCCAAGGATCTATTTCATATCTTGCCCACTCGGAGGAAATTCAATGTGTGGGACTTTATCTTCGATGAGATGTGGCACGGCTCCGTGGACGCTAGACGTGCTTGTGTGTATGCACCTTTTGTGATGTGCATGATTGAGAGGATCTCCAAGAAGACTTTCCACAAGGACCGCACGCACAAACCACTTCAGCCTAGGATGCCGGCCAATGCTCCTAAGATTCCCTCTCGAGGCTATACCTTCGACTGCTCCCGCCTCTAGTAGTGCTACTCCTCCTAGCTCCAGCACAGCCTCCTCGTCCGGATAGGGCCCGTGGTCGTGGTCCTAGCACGAAAAGCAAGAGTGGACTCTTCAAGATGCTTAAGGGTCTTTTCAGCATGTGCCGGCGGATTGATGCCAAGATGGACGAGTCTTAAACAAGATCATGATGTGATAAAGACGAGGCGTAAGATTATTCTTGATCATCTCCGGATCACCACTCCTAGAGTTCCCTCTCCGGAGCCTCGCACCTGCTCCTCCTCCAGCTTGAGTATCCTTGGGACTCATTCACCCCGGATGAGTCTCTCTACTTTGGCTACTTTCCACCTCCACCTTTCTCTTCGGGTCCCGGTTTCACCACGGCTCCTACCGGCCCTAGCACCGGTACCTCCACACACACTCGGTTTCACTATGAGGAGGATGAGCCCGTGGCAGCAGCTTCGAGGAAGAAGAAGAAGAAGAAGAGGAAGAAGAGGATGAGGCTGAGGATCCCAAAGGGAAGGGCCTAGCCGAGGAAGAAGAGGATGACGATGACGACGATGACGAGGATTGGGGTGATGATGAGTAGGCTTCCTCTCCTCCTTTTTGGTGTCTTGATGCCAAAGGGGGAGAAGTAAAATTCCCGTTTTGGTTCTGTTTTTATTGTGAGTAGAGCAAGTGAGAGTTGCTCTTGTATCTTGTTTTACCTATGGACATGTTGCTACGTTTCGAGGTGTAATCGTGGTGAACTATGTGGTGTGCTTCCTTTTGTAATAACTCGTTTTAATTATTTATGTGATAAACTATGTTCTATGGATGATGAATGGTGTATTGTTATTTGTGTAGTTTCTAGTTGCATTTGTGTGATTCACATGTCATATGCATTGTTGTTGTCCTTTCTTATTACTTGCCTTGTGAATAAAATGCATGGAAATAGGGGGAGCTCTCTTGTTTTTCTCTCAAATATGTGCTTTTGGTTTTAAAATGACCAAAATTGAATTCAACTCATGCACACATTTAGGGGAGCTCTCTTCTACTTGCTCTCTTGCTCTAGCTCTTCTTACACTTAATTGTGAATTTTAGTTGTATTGTCATCAATCACCAAAAAGGGGAGATTAAAAGTGCATCTAGGCCCCTAATTATGGTTTTGAGTGATTGACGTCAATACAATTAAAAAGGACTAATATTCTAAATGAGCTTGTGCGCAGTGCTTATATAAAATACAATTGAGAGCAAAGAAACACAAAAAGGAAGTGGCCATACTCACTCATATGTGCAAGATTTGAAAAATGGATCACTCATGCTCAAGATCAAGCTATAAAGCCTTTTATCTATGTCTTGAGTATAGGAAACACCGTACTATCAAGAGGGACACACAAGTGTGAGGTGTGAAAAATGAAAGTGCTCAAAACTCATTCCAAAACACAAAATAACATATGGAGTCGGACATATCCGACTCACTCGGATTTTGGACTCGGACTCCGGAGAGCTAGCCAAAGAAAATTCACATAGACTCGGACTTATCCGACTCGGTCGGACAGAGAGTCGGACTCCGAACCGTGTCACACGTTTGAAACCCTAGGAGTCGGACAGTCCGACTCCGTCGGACAATATCCGACTACCAAAAAGACTCGGACATATCCGAGTTATGTCGGATTTATGACTCGGACTCCGCAGCTAAAACACCTCTTCGAAACCCTAGGAGTCGGACTCGTCCGACTCACTCGGACTTTGTCCGAGTCGGATCTAGCCCAACGGCTCTTTTGGGTGCCCGGCTATAAAAGTGGACCTCGTCCACTTTTGGTCGGTTGGCACCTCCCACACTCTCAAAAACACTCCCAAACTCACTTAAGCACTCCTCTTCTTCAAGTTTGATTCGCCACTCCAATCCTTGGTGGATTTGTGAGAAGATTGAGGAGAAATTCGTTGAGCTTCATCTTCATCTCAAGAGCACTTGATTCTTTCTCATCGTCGGTACTTGTTGTGTTTGTTACTCTTGGGGATTCATCCCCTAGACGGTTAGGCGTTACCCGGCGAGCTCCCAAGCTTGTGGTTGAGACTCGGGTCGTTTGTATTGCCCCTCCCTTCGTGGAGCTTTGATTTAGTGGATTTTAAGCCGGCCTTTGTGGCGGCTTGACGAGGTTTAGGGTTGAGAGCAACCCGGTCCTTGGTGGACTCCTCAACGGAGACGTAGGCTTCTTGGTGGAGCCGAACTTCGGTGAAAATTCGTGTGTCTTCTTGTCTTCCCTTTATTTCTTGCAATTGGTGTGCTATAGCTCTAGGGTGTTCTTGTCTAAATTCCTAAATTAACTTGCATAGGTGGCTTGCTTGTTTGTCTACTTGTTGCCCTAGCTTTCCCGTGTTGCTAGTTGCTTGCTTGTTGATTAAATTCCGCGGATTTGTTCATCTTGACTCCCGATCCCCTTTTCGCACGAGGGAGTCGGACTTGTCCTACTCTAGTCGGATATTAGTCCATAGTCGTACTTATCCTACTATAGTCGGACATTGAGTCGGACAAATCTTTCCTGCGTATTTAATTTGTTAAATTAAGTGATTTTCGGGATTATCGCCTATTCACCCCCCTCTAGGCGACTTTCACTCTTGAGTAAGCGAAGTTAACTTGGTGATTACATGTGTGTTTACACGTGACCCATAAGCTCCCTCTATAGTCATAGGGAGCCGTAAATTTTCATGACCATTTTGCCCATAGCCGCTGCCCTCGATCCCCCGAGAGGCGGTAACTCTCGAGGGCAATCCCGAGAATGCACCTAAGCCCGTGGGATTCGCGGCTTAGCCGGCTCCCGACGGGAGAGTGACACGAGGTGGGGCTTCGCCCAAATGCCTCGCCCGAGCGCTCGCCCTTCGCCCGAGTTCCGCTCCGCTCGGCCCGATAGCCTCGCCGCGAGACGTTGGCTTCGCCCCTGGTGCTTAGCGTCGTCGCGTACTTCGCCTCTTCGCTCGTTAACCTGCGTATTTACTTAGCAGTTTAATATTAGCGGTAGGAAATGAGCACGGGATGCTCGTTGTTTATTCCGCGAGGAGCTCGCCTCACGTCGGGCCCCCAACAATGCCACTCTTTTCAATCAATATTGAGACATGTCTCATCCATTCTAACCTTTTTTTCATCGTCTCACGACCCGAACTAATTACGTCTCACCGGGGAACAAAACAAAATGGAGTAGGAACACGATGCAGCGAAATCAAGTCATCCAAGTTCAAATCTGCGTCGACTTTAATAAATCTTAATATCAAACCAATTTAGTGTTTCAAAGACACTAAAGGTAGGGTGTATGTGACTATGTTCATAGTGATGAGTACTCGTATACTGTGTATAGCTCACAAATTATCTTTAATCTTACAGTTTATTGACTGAAAAATTCCAAAATACCAAACCAGTCATCTTTAAAATTCGAGCACAAAGCATGACGTGAAAATTGAAATATGTCAAGGAGCTCGAGAAGAAGCTGAAGCAATTATAGAACCTACCAAATGATCCCTGCTCATGGAAAGTAGTGACAATCAAATTCAAAATTCAATTTGACATGTTACTGTTACCAGTTGAGCTTGTGCAGTTGTGCTGAACTCAAACTACGATAAAACACAAAAGTGCTGCTGTTTGCCGTTCGTTTTCAGCATGTGCTGAATAATAGGCTAAAACCTAGGGCCCATGGGCCTTCGACCCACCAGCAGCCGCGACTCCCGGGGCGGGTCCTGCAAGTCAGCGCCATACCAAACCGTCGAAGCAAGCAAGCGCGCCGGCACCGACAACGCAGTTCGTTCCCTCCGCCGTGCTTCCATCCTCGCCGCCGCTGCGCCGCTGCCGACCGCGGGGAGGGGATGGACTGCTGCCGGCACGTGAACCCGTTCCTCGCCTGCACAGGGCTGCGGGGTCTCGGGTACTTCATGGTGGTGCTTGTCTTAGCCATCATCGCCGTCTCTTACTACGCCGTCGTCATATTCTCCTGGGGTCCGATGCTCCTCGGCGGGGGCGCCGCGGCGGCCGGTGCTGCCACCATACTCGCCGCGTTTCACGTACTCGTAAGGAGCTCCCCCTTGGCCCGTGTCATTTCCTCTCGCAAGGCCTATCTTCTGTATGCGGCGTGAGGAAATGTGCAATCTATGATGTGCTGGGCTTGTACGGCTTAATAGGAACAAGTCCATTTCAGTTTATCTCCGAATTCAAACTTTTGCTTCCTTATAGATCACATTGGGGGCTCCTCCGGACTTGGTTATCGGTTACTCAACCCATGCCTGTCAGATCCTAAGTTAAGCTGGGTAATTGAATTATGATTGCGTCATCCGTTTAAACAAATACAGTGGTTCTGATTGACGTGTTGTTTGAAGCTGAATAATATGATGTATCTGTTTCTGCATCCTGATGTGAGAAGAATACCCATATGCTACTGGATGCTGAGACATAGGAATAACTAATTATCAATTACTAGCAGCAGAAACAACATGGTTAAATGCTGCCACTGGCATCAATCAAATAAATCCTTAGTGCCTGGCTTTTCACTATGTTTGGTATGCTGTGAGAAATTTGAGATTAGTAAAAATTTGTGATATGATGTTAAGTAGAAGATTCTATAAGCATAGAGGTACGAATTCAAAAGTTTATCTACATGTCTACTTTAACAATGCTGCAAACACTTTTTTAAATATGCTTTAGCATTTCTTTTTTCAAGCTTTGCCGTGAAATTTCAGTTTCTGTTCCTTCTAGAATGAGAATTTTTCTCTAATGCATGATATCTTTTAGTATAGCTATATATTAGCATTGTAAAATGTGAAAATGAACCGTGATTATATTTGATTCTGTCTTGTTCAAACTTCTTCAGGGGTCTTGTTATTTCTGCAGCTTGCACTGATTCTTTGGTGCTATTTGATGGTGGTTTTTACTGATCCTGGTTCTGTACCTGAAAACTGGAGACATGATGCGGAAGATGGTGGAGATTCTGCATTATCCACTTCAGAGGATCAAGGAACCGCTCCTAAATATTGCTCTCGCTGTCAAAATGGCAAGCCTCCACGCTGCCATCATTGTTCTGTCTGTAAGTCTCCTTTTCTGATGAAGATACCTTATCTCACCAGTTGCTGTCGCTCCAAGTTTCATACTCTTTGTGCGTTGATGATTATTTTACCAAAGAACATGTTCGTATTTGAGATATTTGTTGGTGTTAACTGATCTTTAATTCTTTGGTATCAATCTTCTTGTCATTGTTCCTACTTTCTAGCATTGATTCAGGCAACACTTCCAAGTCTATGCAATAGTTTCAACAGTTGTAGTGGCAGTGAGCATCAGTTACTCCTAGCATAGTAGATCCACCAAATCCTATGCATTCATTTGGTTTTTGTGGCTTGAATGAGGATGTGCCATGCTGCCTACTTACTTGTTCTACTTTTTTAGTTTATTTTTGTTCAAAAATTTGGGGTCAATAAGTTAAAGTCAGCTTCGCTTTCTCCAGGTTCTTGTTCTGATCCTTTCTTGTGACTATATAGGTGACAGATGTGTGCTTAGAATGGACCATCACTGCATTTGGGTCGTGAATTGTGTTGGAGCACGGAACTACAAGTATTTTCTCCTTTTCCTGGTACAACCAAAAGGCTTCATTCAACTTCCCATTTGATGCTTGTACTGCACATTTGTTTCACTAAAAATTTGCCTTTGGTACCTATATGTTGTTAAGGAAAAAATTCCTTCTGCAGATCGTTTCATCCCTAATTTTCCTTTCTGCCTTGAAAAATGTTTTATTTAACATCAGGCTATTCCAAGCTAACCATTAAGAAAATACAACAAACTAAATGAAATGTCACCAGTAAAATGGCTTCGTCGTTTTTATAAATATTTGACGAATAGTTACCTATATGTTAGGCTTACAGTGGGCCAGCTGTCCTACCAACCATAGTTTACGAGTTAATATTATTCTGGTCAATCTGAACCAAGAAAAGGCTCGATAGCTAGCTGGGGGTTTTTGGCTGTAAACTTGAAGCTTTTCCCTTTATCTATCTTGGATTGCCACTAGGGACTACCAAGCCCAGAGTGGAACACTATTGGCCAATCATGAACAGGACTGAGCGCAAGCTCACATCCATATCATCCATGTTGTCATGTTGACACATACAGGAAGGTTACAACTTGTTTTCTCGAATACGAAGGTTACAACTTGTGAACTCAGTAATCTCTTCAATGCCCGCTTTCGCCATTTGTGTTCTCAATGTGCCGATCACTGTACTAGATTACATGGAAAGGGAACGAAGACATTGACTTTGTAGGAAAGCGGACAACCCCAATAAGATGGCACCATTGGTCATCTGGAAGAAGTGCACTAGACCGAAGAGAAAAGGTGGGCTAGGCATGCTGAATTTAAAAAGACAAAATATTGCACTTCAACTCAAATTTCAGGACAAGTTCTTCAACAAAAGACCCATTCCTTGGGTCACCCTGCTCTGGAACACACACTATTTAAGCTGTGTGACACATTCCGAGGAATTGCTCAATGTACCATTGGAAATGGCTCAATGGTAATGTTCTAGTCTGATGTGTGGAATGGAAATCTGCTACAGGACAGATTCCGAGGCTCTACTCTTTTGCTAGAAACAAGAATGTGTCAGTGTAGAATTTCCTCCAAAACAGTATGCTGTAAAGACAATTCCATCTGCCTTTAACAGAGCTCGCCCATCAAGAGTTCATCCAATTACAACAGCTCATACAGAACCTGCAGCATGACTTACATGAGGCAGACAAATGGCACTACATCTGGGGCTCCTCCCAATAATCCTCATAACGCTTCTACAATTATCCCTAGTATTTTGTCCAGCCGCCAAAACCCTTCTAAAGAGAAAGAAGCACTGAAGGCAGCAACTAAAATTGTGTACTGTGTGAAGGAGGGCATGCGGAGACGGCCTTCCATCTGTTCTTCAGTTGTACATTCTCACAGCAATGTTGAGAACATATTGCGATCTTCTGGGACTTTTCAGCATACTTCTTTGAATCCAGAAGGACATGCCTGGCGCAGTGGTTAAGTCACTCCACTTGTGCCAAGAGGTCCTGGGTTCTCTACAATTTATTGTAGGGGTAAGGTTTGCCTCATATAATCCTTTCCCAGACCCCAACTTGCGTGGGAGCTTACAACAGTGGTGTCCCTTTTTTTTTTTTGAAATGATGATCCAAGCCAAAGCTTCTTTTGGGAGTAAATTCTTCATGGAAATCTTTATCATTGCTGCATGGCGCATTTGGAAGCAAAAAAACAATAAAAATCTTCAACAGAGGGAATCCCAATCCCAGTCTTGGAAGACCCTCTTTAAGAATGAAGCCTTGCTTCAAGCACATAGAATAACTAAGAGCAGGACCCGCAATTTTTCTTAGCTTTGGTTGATTATCTTACTTAGGCTTCCCTCTCAGGCTTCTTGTTTTTGTTTCTGTTGTTATCGCGGTTTTTAACCTTTTTCTGTTGGGACATACTTTTAGCTTTCCTTTTATAATGAAAAATGGGTAAAAGTAGGTGTTTCTCCTACTGTATTTCCCTAAGAAAATATTATGCTGGTCTGCTAATTATCCCTCTAGCTTGTGCCACTAGATAAACTTGTTATCTGTCTATGCAAACAACCCTGGCAAAGCCTGAGGAGCCTTGGCCGGTGGACCCTAGCTTAGAACAAAGAGGCACATTTATGTTTTCTGTTTACTACTTTACTTTTATGCTCCTATCTTTGCCTGTTCAACTATATTATTTTTTGTTATTTGTTTTTAACTGCATTTTCTTTGTATAGGTGTATACATTCCTTGAGACAGTGCTGGGTGCCTTGGCACTGCTTCCATATTTTATTGAATTTTTTCAAGAGGAAAGTAGACATTCTAGTTCAGCTGGCGACATAGCTATCCTATTTCTTGCTTTTGGTAAATATTTTTCCTTGGAAGCATCAACTTACCAGAAAGATGTGCAAGTTACTTACCATTTGGTCTTTGTTGCAGTTCTTAATCTAGCATTTGCACTCAGCCTCCTCTGCTTCATCGGCATGCACATGTCCCTTGTTTTAAGTAATACAACTTCAGTAGAGGTAACTCTAAATATGAATACCCTGACTTAAATGTTTGGCATGATTCGTAAGTTAAATAATTAATGTGACCATGCACTACAAGGTTAATAGTGCACTATAGCATAAATAAATGTTTTCAACCTTTTGGGTCATTTTAATCCAAGGGAATAGATCAGTTTGGAACTTGGGGATGCTTTTAATACACCAATAGGCCAGAGACAGAAGTGTTCACCTGCAGTAGAGAGCTGAAATGGGTGTCCCCTGTAATTCATTTTCTTGATCTCTAAGCTTCTTCAGTGGCCCAATATCTTTCTGCCAGGTTTGCAGATCGGATCTATTAATCTTATTTTTTGATTTTTTCTTGTTTAGAGTTGATAAATTCCTAATTGAAAAGGTAACTTGGAATCCAAAGTGAAGTGTCTGACTTAATGGAGGAGCCGAGCATCTCTTGGCACAATAAGGCCATTATTTTTGCCATGAAATGCTTTCTACAATCTCTGTCAAACTAACACCCATCAACTGGAAATCGTGCCTGCATTCATGACCATGATATGTTATTCAATTGAAACCATCAGTGCAAGTTGTACAAAATCATGTAGATCCAGTTATTTCAGAACTCGATCAATCTTTGAAATGTGAATATTTGATCAAACTTGTTCCAGGTCCATGAGCGAAGGAAATCTGTTGCATGGAAATACGATGTAGGATGGAGAAGGAACTTGGAGCAGGTTTCGTTTACGACTTTTTTCATTTACCAGATCTTCGTTTTCTAGCACACACCCTTTATGTAACACGGGTCGTTGCAGGTCTTTGGCAGAAAAAAGTTGCTCTGGTTCTTCCCGTTGTACTCTACAGAGGATCTGCACAACATTCCTGCGCTCCGTGGCCTTGAATTCCCTACTCGCTCTGATGCAATTGTCTGACGGCAGCTGATGCAATGTATACACATCTTGTGTAGGAGGTTTCTGTACAGAAATCGATCTCAATTTTTTTTTCATTGTGAGATTTGGTTTACAATGCCTATTCATTTTGTATATTAGTTGTAAAAATCAAACCGAGTAACACACATTAGTTAATTCTTTGGTTGAATTAATCGATGATACTCACTTTTTCAATATGGACTAGCCGACAACACTAACGTACTATTTCTTTAGAACGATACTCAAAAGAAATCGTCTTTCGCTATCATGTGGTCGGGGCGTCGTGCTATCTTTTCTTTTTCTTTTCCATGTTTGAAATTTTTTTCCCTACGAATCCTGATATATCAAGATTGATTTGACTAGTCATGGACTCGAGTGGGTGACATGTGTCAGCAAAGAAAAAAGAAAAAAAAAAGAAAAGGCAAATTATCGTTCTCCATTTCGCGCTGCTCTTTGACAAATTGGAAAACCAGACTCCCGCTCATGAAAAACATGGTGAGATAAACGCACCAAAACGGAGCCCTAGAGAAATCAAGCGTTCGAATGAAATCGAATTCCAGATCGAATCGAAGGCAAGCAATGGCGAGGTACGACCCCAAGGACGACGTAGACCGCCTCTTCGCCTGCTTCAAATGCGGCGCCTCTCCTCCCCGTAAGCTCCTCCCCGAATGTCCATTTATTTAGTTTTCTTTGTCTCGCTTTTCACCGGCGGTTTGGTCCTGCTCGATGGCTCTCAGAGTCGGCATTCAGGGAGAGACCGTCCGGGCGGGGAAAGAAGCCGCGGGTCACCCCTGTGGCCGAGAGAGGCGATGGCGGCAGTGGGAGCTCCACATCTATCCCAACGCTGGCTGTGGTGGAGAAGGTGAGGGTGGCCTTTTTCATTCTCCTTTTTTTATTTGATTCAATTGAAGTAAGTGAATAAAATAGGAGTTTGATTTTCTGTGATTTCCAGCATGGGGCGCCACCGTCCTCTGCCGCAATCAAATTTACAGGCCGGAAGCAGATGGCACCAATGGTATTCTACGGGTCACCGCAAGGTGTTCCGGCGAAAAAACCATTGAGTCTCTTGAGGCTTCTGCGTGAGATCCGCATTGACTTGAAGAAGCAAACCGAATTGATCCCCAGGTGCGTGATTTTGTCCTTGTCCATGTGTCGCGTCACCTAGTCTAGACCACATAATGCTCATTTTGTTCTGATTCACTGTTTTTTATTGGATATGTAGGGATGTTTGGGCCACATTTCCTAGGCAAGAGGAGGCAATCAGGTTCTCAAAGACACACACACATACCAATGTCTTTAGCTATCAAGATCATTTGACTGGAACAAGGAGGTTTCTCGTGTCAACATATGATGAGTTCTGGAAAAGGTTAAGACCTTAATAAACTGCATTGCTTGTATGCCATGAGCCCATAACAATTCCTAGCTTCCATTTTCATAGTGACCTACTTGTCAATAACAATGTGTCGGTTACTTCGTGGCCAATTTGAAATATAGATTCTTTTCTGGTTTTCCTAAATGGCTAACCATTTGCACAACCTGCACTTACTCCATCCATTGTTGCTGTACTTTTGCAGGTACAATGATATGGATCCCAAGATTCGCCATCACTATGAAGTTATCCAGGAGGTAATTTGTTGTTTGTTGATACTTTGTTGAAATGATCATAAATTATTGTTGCACATTACAGTTACATGTTTAACATTCTTATCAGATACACATAGCGATAAATCCATGGGATTTGAGTAAAATTAGTAAGACAAATTGCATCAGTAATCCTATATAGTGTGTACTGTACTAATTGATTTGAGATATTGTTTTCAAAAGTATTTTTGCCTTAATTTTGTGGAATTCAAGTGTTATAACTTCAAATGTCCTGCTTCACAAGTGGCTTAAGTATTTTTTCCTTAACAAGATATTATTATCTTTTTAGTCCATTATTACTACAAATTACACTAAAGACAGATCAACCAAATATCATAAAACCACACGTTAGACGATTTTCTTGGAGAACCATAAATTTAGCTAGAAGTTGGTCGCCAACTTAAAATGTTTACGGGCTTCATAGAAAACTATAGGCTTATCAATAATTCAATATTGTTATCACAAAATCACAAATCTGAGACTCGCTACTCTGGTAAGTGTACCACCTGGTACACCTGGTCCCTTGATTCGCCAGCCTGTCCCTATCTATTTATGCGGTGGACGGTAAGGGATTCATACAAGTCATGTAATCGGATGCCATGTCTATTGGTGCGCTGCTTGGTAGTTAGAGCAGACCTGAAAACTGAGGATCCTAAAAAATATCTAAATTTGCTATATACATTTTATTTAATCTGAGATCTCTTTCATTCAATAATCCGAAATTTGTATCTTTTCGAAATATACATATCTTCACGTTACTTATGGTCATGCAAATGCAATTGAATTTTTTCATGTCGCAGACAATAAATCTTCATTGCTGCTGCAGGGTTCACCTTGCCATATTTACTTTGATCTTGAGTTTGATACAAGATTGAACATCGAGAGGGATGTAGATGAAATGGTGGATATATTGGTTTCTATTATATTTAATTCCTTACGTGACAAATATTCCATTGAAGGACATGAAGAGTGGATTACAGAGTTAGATTCGTCAACGGAAGGTTAGTTCAGTTTTCCTTTCCATGGAATCAAAGTATGTCCCCCCCCTAGCAAATTGCTTTTAAAACTATACTAGAATCTAACATTGGATTTGTGATTTCGTTATTTCATACTTCTAGAAGTGATAATCTCTATGATTATTGATTAAACATGTTCTGGGGGCACGAAGCAATCGTATTAAACAATTGAGGAACATAAATGAAAGATATAGTGTCATTTGATCGTTTGAATCATGTGTTAGTCAATTGCCCTGATGAATTGTCACATGACAACTATTGTCCTTTTCTCTTTTTAGTGAAGTTTTCACGCCATCTAATCATCCGTATACCCAGGACGGCATTCAAAGATAACACCCATGTTGGTGCATTTATCTCTGAGGTATTTACTCAATCTTGATTGTGATTTTTATCATTGTCAGTCAGTTTGTTAGTTTCAAATTGTCACTACTGTTGTTCCACTGCTTTCTATATCATTAAATATTTATTTGTTGGTGAAATACTTTGAATATGCATGCAGTAATACCTAACTGCATGCAGGTAAAATGTTTTGGTTCTGGATAATTTGTAGCTGGCACAACAGGATCTATTATGTTTGAAACTTTATATGCTTATTATCCGTAATTCCAGTGAGTAATATATCAAAAATGCAATATGACTACTGTATCGACATCTGGGATTCTGTTCTATTCGTCTGTGAAGGTTTAAAGCTTGAAGCTTTTTTGCCCCAGCGAGACATTACACAGGTTGTATTTGTCTGTGAAGGCTCTCATGACCTCGCTGATGGAGGGAGAAGCTCCTTCGAAGACACAAGCATTCCGTTGCTTCCAGATATCGACCAAGCGCCCATGATGATTAGGGAATTGAGGCCCTTCCTGTGTTCCTTTCTCACTTTTCTGGCAGCACGACCTCACCAATCTCCAAAGGAACGTTCATTCCATTTGGGTACCACTGTAGCCAGATCAAGTGGTGATAGCAGATTGAACCATATTTGTCTTGCAAAGACACATGATGTAAGAGTATGGTGGATTGTCTCTTCCTTTTGGATCACACAAAGGACACTTTTCTGGATGTGGTAGGCCATGCCGGGAGAGACGATCGGCTATCCAGTACCTGTTATGTGCCGCTAGCCGAAAGAAGATTTTGCATTTTACAGGAGCCCACGTTAAGAATGGGAAGTAATTTTACGTGTTTCTGTTTTTCAAATACACTGTTGATATAAAGAATTGCATGTATATTATTTTAGTTTTTACCATGGTTCAAGGTTGATTGTGTTTCAACCCATCTTATCTTGAAATAGAAATGTTTGGGAAAGAACTAATGCACGTTCTACCTAGGGCATTGCAGTTTAACAGGAGCGTTTCTGAAAAAAGACTACCCCCCTCCCTCCTGATTAGTAAGGCAGGCTACTGATTCAATCTCTGGACATACGAAGAATTCAATGAAAATTAGCAATTCGTTTTAAAGTTTGTTACTCATACTCCCATATGTTTGTTTATCTTCATTAATGTGTTTATGGTGTTTTGTTTAAGTTGGTACTGATGCCCCTCCCTGTTTCTGTTTTCTGATTGTGGTTCATGCTGTAGAAATGATTTCCTTGCATACATTTCGGATTTTCTGTAATGATTTTTTATTCTTCTCAACAGGTCTGTTCACAAATTGCAGCTCAGCGTGCAGATAATCCTAACCTTGACAAATTGTATATTAAAAAGGACAGCAGCTTTTCAGGTCTTGTTGATCACCTATTCATGGATACTGCTGTATATTCTCGAAATCGTTGTTTCCGTTTAGCTTTCTCATCAAAATCTGGGAAGAGATCATTTCTTGTGCCCACCGGACGGTTCAAAAGCAAGGAAATGGTAAACTCTTGATCACCTGTTTTATTTTTTTGTACCAGTGAATGTGCTTTTGAAATTAAGACAAATTCAGTTTACTTACTACAAATTTCACTTCTGATTATTTTGAAATTATCTTGTATATTTATGTTGACCATTTACATTGCTCTATATACATACTTCATTGCTTGTAAAAATATTTTCAAGAGTGTGCAATGCACTTATTTCATTAAGGAAAAAACGAATTTACAAAACACACATATTATCCACCAGACTGTTGAGGTGGAAAAGAAATACAAGAAATTTGTGTGTATGTTATTATACTAAATTACTGTTGAGATTTGGATGTCTGCATCACTATACTTTCTGACAGCATATTCAAATTCTTGCAGAATGATAAAGACATCTTTATGGAGTCGCTTATTTGTCGATTAGATGATAACTGTGACAAACTTTTGATATGCAAGCTGGACTTGGAATGCCAGAAAACACTTTATTTTGATTCTGAAGTCGGCATGCCACGAGTGAGTATTTAAAATCTGAATTGTCACCTCTTTCTTTTTTCTCACTATGTTTGATATGTTGCTCCTTGCTTTATGAACTATGAGGTAACAATAATGGCGGCAGAAATCTAACCCGCCCTCTCGCAGGATGCTCTGAGTTTAGGAGATATCTTCCACTTGACTAAAATCTAGCAAATGGTGCTCATTTATATAGAGCACCCTCCTAACCGACTTTACTAGCAATAGGAAACTAAAATATCAACTAGAACACAAAATCCTAACAAACTTAACTAGAGTCCTGTTTCTTCTTGCAACGTTGATAGACCTTGCGGAAGAAAGAGTCCACAACAATGTTTTACCTTCTTTTTTCTTGCTATGCCAGTATAGATTCCTGAAAATAAATTTATATTCGTGTTTTGATACTACAAGCCACTTGAGCTGCCGCCCCATGAATTATGATGCGTGTTAAGTAACCGTAGTTTCCATTATTTAGCTAATCTTGTCAGTTAGCGTGAGAGAAGCGGGCCTTAGTATGAACCAGAGAGGGTAGATATTTAACTTACAATACCAATAACGATATATTTTATTAATGTTTCTGTTGGGAAATCGGTGTTCCTAGACTAACACCGACTTCTTAGAAATGGTACCAAACTGGTGTGATACCACTTCTTTAGTGAAAGAGCTCAGCCTTTATTTATAACATAAACTTGACACAAGACACAACATTCTTCGTGGCTACACACCACTGACTCACCATAACACTCCTATACTCTAAGACACATCATGACAACCCTTGCCATGCCTTCACATGTGGTGGCTTCTGTGGCTCCATAGCATGGTACCTTGGAGGGTAGAGGACACCCCTATTTATACTTACACATGATCCCTAGGATGTTGCCATGTGGCAACATTCCACACTCTTCTAACTAAAATATCTAGCTCTAGAATATTCTCATCCTTATCCTAATATCTAGATATTTCTTGCCATAAATAAATATTTAGATTCTACACTCTTCTTTACTTTGCCATGAATAAATAATTCTAGAATTTTCCATGGCAAATATCTTTTCTCTTATGCTTTCCCAAATATTCTAGAATGTTCCAAGTATGCATTGTCATAACTCAACAGTTTCTTATATGTAAAACTTGCTTTTCTCTCTCTTTTATATATTTATAATATAAATACCACAGCAGGGGATTCCTCTGCTATACATTTTATTTAAAAAAGAGCTGATTTGGGTGCACAAAGTCATATATGAAGAATCACTTCTCTAGAACATAATCTGATCTAGACATAAAGTAGTAACACAGTTGGTTTAGGTGAGGTGCGCAAGAAGTACTTTTAAATTTTTGAGGTCTATTTTGTTCAACTACCTTAGTTGTTTAAGCTGATTTAATGATTCACTACTCTTGATTACTATGTTTCTTTTCCTCTAATAAGCAGGAGAACTGTGCATCATTAAATAGAACAATAAACTGGTACCATTACATCACCCCCTCACAAGGGGGTCCAAAACCTATATCCCCTCTGTTATACTCATTCTGTCCTTGTTTATTTGATATTGGTAGAGCTAAAACAAGAATGGAGCTATAGTTTGAGAATTTTAAAGATTTGTGAATGCCTAAATGATGTTATACAGTTCAGTACCGTGCAGATACTTGTTTCTTTGCCCTTTTGTAAGGAAAATGGATTTAGTTTTAGTAACTGCCCATTTATACTTGACCAGATTCAAGAAAGGAATTTCAAGGATCCTGTTGTTACCTACCGAAGCGATTTCCCTCGTGAATGTACTTACGGAAAATCCCCTTTTCCAGCTTTGGATAACTTTATTGAATCAATCGCCTCTTTCGAAAATGTTTCAGGTTGTCATTCCTCTTACTTATATGCCTTATCATTTTTTTACATCAGTTTGTGTTTCCAAATGTGTTTGTGCATTCATCAGTAAATTATTTTAGTGTTTGTTTCCTTAAATTGAAATGAATGTTCATAATATGCTAAGGTTACCAGTTCTATACTATTATGCAACTGTAGTAGTGATTTGAATTCCCCCACGTAAAAATCAGAATCTGAAGATTCTGTAGATCTTACAGTTCTGTTATTTTAAAAATAAAAATAATTCCTACCATAAACAACTCATGGTCTGATGCATACCATGTTCAAATGCAAATCATTGTCCAATATATGACCTTGGCATGTGTTTACAAAACACTCCATTTTTTCGCACTGTTTGTGTAACATCCCCCAGATCTTTTTAACACGGTAAAAAAAATATCAACCACAATATTGAAGTTTGTCTTTTTATTTCTTATAAAAATTCTGTTTTAAGTTAAAATTTATTAGACGATATAAGAAGTTAAACTGCATACTATATGATTTTTAAAAATACTACATGATTTATCAGACAATATAAGAATTTAAACTGCATACTTTGATGGTTGTGTCTCTATATTGGAACCATTTGATGCTATTAAAGCAGCAATGGACGAAAAATTATGACTTGTCTTTTAAAAATATTTTCTTAGACATGGCTACTATTGTCATATGAAAAAATTGAAACTAAAATATAGTTCGTATAAGGAAAAACAGAGGAGACATGTTTCTTTTGGGAGCTAAGTTGTCCGAGTATTTCGGTCTAGTGAATGAGTCAAAATTGTTTGAGTCAAACTCACAGAATATATTGTTCGGGTAGTAAAATGAACCTTTTTCATTCTTTTTATTTTACCGGTAATACTCTTAAAACTGTCACTGAATTCCATATACTAACCATAGTAATCAATAAAATTTGTGTTACTATTGTTTGTGTAATTTAATTTGAAGGAGAAATGCTGCATTTACTGAATTCACATTGTATATTTAATTTACAATCGGTATGAATTATATGTAGCTTCAACATAATTTCACTACTGCAATTATGGGATATAATGGACATAATTTATCTGGAATATTTGTGCATATCACTGTAATGCAGGAAAAATTCGATCCTGGTACTGGTTTTCACAGTATGGTTTGATGATATATAGCATGTTAAGGAGCAGGTACTGTGAAAATATTGGACGTGAACATAAGAGCAATCACGGTAACAATAGCATCTAACCTGCAATTGTTAATGTTGAGTTATGACAATGCATACTTGGAATATTCTAGATTATTTGGGAAAGCACAAGAGAGAAGATATTTGCCATGGAAGAGTCTAGAACTATTTCTTCATGGCAAAGTAAAGAATAGTCTAGAAACTAGATATTTATGTAGGGTAAGAAATATCTAGATATTAAGGATAAGGATGAGAATATTCTAGAGCTAGATATTTTGGTTAGAAGGGTGTGGAATGTTGCCACATGGCAACATCCTAGTGATCATGTGTAAGTATAAATAGGAGTGTCCTCTACACTCCAAGGTACCATGCCATGGAGCCATAGAAGCCACCACATGTGAAGGCATGGCAAAGGTTGCCATGATGTGTCTTAGAGTCTAGGAGTGTTATGGTGAGTCCTAGATTGATAGTAGTGGTGTGTAGCCACGAAGAATGTTGTGTCTTGTGTCAAGTTTATATTATGAATAAAGGTTAAGCTCTTTCCTAAAGAGTTGGTCTCCCAAGTTAGCTTAGTAAGGTGAAGGTCTCCTCGATATAGTTAGAAGGTTGGGTCTGGGTCCACGGAAGAAGTGGTATCACACCAGTTTGGTACCATTTCTACGAGGTCGGTGTCAGCCTAGGGACACCGATTTCCCAACAATTGGTATCGGAGCAGGGGCGGTCCGGGACTGCCAAAAGAGGGACGAGTCTCCTGCAAGTGCGGGGCACTTATGTTGGAGACTCTAGTCGAAAATCACGATCTGGGACTGTGAAGTGAAGAACACCTGGTCCGGGACCAAGTGTAATGCGAGGGCAGTTTGAGGCTGTCCGTAGAGGGAGGAGTCTGTTGTAAGTGCAGGGCACTTACCTTGGTCGGTGCAACCGGTAAGCACAGGGTGCTTACATTGCTCGGTGTGGAACCGAGTAGCACTAGAGGGAATCTGCCGAAGAGCACGGTCTGGGACTGTGGAGAACGCTGGTCCGGGACCAAGCATAGATGACGCCGGGCGTCGATCGAGGTGGCAGATTTCTCGAGTGCATGAGAAGTTGTGATAGGCACCGAAACAGATCCTCCATCGAGGAGCGAAGGAGAATGCAGAAGCTTTGCAAAAGTGTGTGTGGAAGGACTCAAGGCTATGTTGGTGTTGGAAAGACAATCGAGGAGAAAGAGATGGAGAAACTGAAGGTGACTTGGAATACATTGGCAAAGTAGAGAATCGAGAGATGACAACCGGTGGGAAAGCAAGTATGCATTGAGAGGGAGTGTTGAGTTATGACAATGCATACTTGGAATATTCTAGAATATTTTAGAGGACACAGGAGAGAAGATATTTGCCATGGAAGATTCTAGAATTATTTATTCATGACAAAGTAGAGAAGAGTGTAGAATCTAGATATTTATGTAGCGTAAGAAATATCTAGATATTAGGATAAGGATGAGAATATTCTAGAGCTAGATATTTTAGTTAGAAGAGTGTGGAATGTTGCCACATGGCAACATCCTAGTGATCGTGTGTAAGTATAAATAGGGGTGCCCTCTACCCTCCAAGGTACCATGCCATGGAGCCATAGAAGCCACCACATGTGAAGGCATGGCAAGGGTTGCCATGATGTGTCTTAGAGTCTAGGAGTGTTATGGTGAGTCCTAGATTGATAGTAGTGGTGTGTAGCCACGAAGAATGTTGTGTCTCGTGTCAAGTGTATGTTATGAATAAAGGCTAAGCTCTTTTGTAGAGAGTTGATCTCCCAAGTTAGTAAAGTAAGGTGAAGGTCTCCTCGATATAGTTAGAAGGTTGGGTTTGGGTCCACAGAAGAAGTGGTATCACACCAGTTTGGTACCATTTCTATGAAGTCGGTGTCAGCATAGGGACATCGATTTCCCAACAATTGATACTTCTGCACTCATGTTCCAACACTTATTTTTCTGTTTCTAAGGATTTGTTTTCTATTCTATCCTTTCTGGTAGGTTTGGAATACTTCACCCTGTCTGTATGAGTTCAGTTAATTGTAACGTTCCAAAAATTGTTCATTTTTATCATTTATGGATTTCATATAATGGGAAAGAAAATACAAGAAATAGATTGTCTATTTGTCTTCTGTTTGGCAAGGAATTTTTCCTCCTAATCTGAACGGATTAAGCCTAGCCTACTATCCACCCATACGAAACAAGCTGTTACTGTAGATTAGATGGATTATATAAGAGATTCTGTGCTCACTAAGCTGAACACATTTCTTGACCCTTTCCATCATGTCTGTTCCAAGTTGATGAGCTACACTGAAATTGTGTCTCCATTAGTCATAAATGATGCTATTACTTAGAAAATGGTAATAACAATTTTTTCAATGCAGCAGATGCGTTATGAGCTCTGGGCAATCAGATGGTGCCCAGCCAGGCTTCAGGATTAGGCAGAATTAGTTATGATAGAGCCTTGATTAGATAAGGCTTAGTTTGTTGGTTTACGTATGTTAGCGGCTGGCTATATAATGCCTCAGCCATGTCATTTGATTGAGGCAAGCAGAAAAGAAGACGAAACCTAAAACAGTCCGAACCTCCTGAGGGAGGGTGACTTTCAGGTCCTTCCTGCTATTCAGTTGTAGCCTAATCCTAACCATAACAAGATGTCTCATATACTTGGCATTTCTTGTTCACGTTACTAATCACTATGCCAAATGTACCAGTGATGTACATTGTTGATTTCCAAAGAGCTGCTTATTACCAGAAGTGTTATGACCCTGATTGTCAAGGTAAGAAAGGAACACTACTGTAATTATTCTCACTCACGTCACGTGATCCTTCTTTCGTAATATCACTGCTTCGGAATAGGTTATCGTTCTCCAATGCGTGCTGTTCCCTGGGACGTGATGCCTGAACTTAGCTCCATAGTAGAGTCAGCCCATACAGAATATGAGGGGCAAGTTGTGGAAGTCAATATTGAAAATAGCAGCCGAAATGAGTGTATGGTTGATGGTGAAACTGTTACGGAGAATGATGAGGATCCAGACTGGTGGGAAGAAGCTATAAAATTTGCTGACAGCATCGAGAACATCGATCAAGCTGCAGGCTTGTGTGAATTGGTCAGTAGTTTCATCTTGTTTTGACTAATCTTAAATCTGTGGAGTTGTTGTACCATACTGATCCACGTTTCCACAGGAAAATAATGGTTACGATGATGCTGATGATGACTGGTGGATGCACGCGGGAAACATTCTGGATCAGATTGAGAGTCAATCAATATCAGTATTACAGAACGATCCATGAACCACTTCATCATACATGACCTTCATCGTCTTCTCCCTGTACCTTTCACATAGACGTCTCCACCAATGGTGCGGCATCTATCTGCTAAGACCCAACCCTGGATGTACAAGGCAGGTAACCCTGATGAGCATTGTAGTTTCATTCTGGAGAGTAACAGCAAGTTTGAATTGAATTGCTGAGGCATTCTCAAATGAGTATAAAATAGACAATTCCAGTTGCCTGTCTTAAAATATGGTTGATTTATCATGGAACATTCCCTGTGTATGCATCGAGATACTGATAGAAACATCAAATTAAAAGGTGTACACTCAGAAATTTCTGCAAAGAAGTATGATCATGCGGCCTGCTCAAGGAAACAAAGAATATGACATGTCTGTTCCATTGTCTCATTTATTGCCTTCAACATAAATGAACATACAAACACATTTCTTTTTTTTTCATCCATGTAGATATTTTAATGCGATTCCACATTCTTTGTGAGCAGTTCTTTACTCAACCTTCAAAGCCAATATTAATCAACTGTCTTATTTTTTGTGACATTGGTGCTGAGAAATCATCCTCCAGAATGAGTAATGGACTAATATGTTGACGCTTTGGTTCGCAAAAAAAAAAAAAAAAAATGTTGACGCTTAGGACAGCAGAAATGAACTAGCTGCAAGCCAATTTTGATATTTGAAACATCGTCATTTTCAGAATAGAGGAGCAACTGACAAGATGCAGTTAGCTTGGTAAAATCGAGAACCATTGATATTCATATGCAATTGCCGTAGAGTACATTAATGGGTCCAGAAAGTCCAAGAGAATGGTATTGGTCCGAAAGCTGTATTTTGGTATCACGGGCCTTGTACGTTGAATAGGGACTGAAAATTGGAACAAACCAATGGATAAAGGTTCCACGGTGGGGATAACGTAATAATTTCTGCCAATGGTTAATCATGAAACTGAAGTGATTTGTCTCGATCCTATTTTGTTCACCTGTGGATTTGACACTATGAGTCACTTGTAAATACTAATAAATACACGACGAAAGTCCTTTTTGGCTAGACTTTCCACCGCTGCTGGCACACACTATCCGTAGGGCGATTCTCGGCCCTACAACGTGTGGTGCAAATCCAGCAAAAATCCGTTCCCCCGCCGCTCCACCACATCTCGAGCTTCCCGTCGCCGTCGCGCCCTCGTTTCCCTCCCCGCCGCGCTCACGGGCACAAAGCAGCCACCCGCGCGATCGAGCCGCGCACCCGCCTCAGCCAACCACCGATGGCCGTCACCGCCTGCCGCGTCGCTGTGCCGCTCGGCCTCGCCCCGCTGCCCCGCGGCGGCGCCGCCGCCTTCGCCGTCGCCCAATGCGGTGAGAGCTCAATTCTCCCTGTCTCCTCGCAGCTCCGCAGCTAGTTCACTGTTCGCCCTGGCGCAGCAGTGGTAGCCAAAGCTCATGATTTTTTTTCCTTTTCAGGCTCCAAGGTTTCGCGAGGCGTTGTCGCCGTCAGAGCGACGTCCAGCAGCGAGGGCTCGGTGGAGATGCCGGAATTCGTCAAGACCGTGCAGGACGCGGTCAGCCCCCATACATACTTCGTTTCCTTTAATTCCGAGTTGCAATTCTCTGCGCAATGTACATTACCGTGACCGTTGTGTCTAGGCAGTGGGAGAAAGTTGAGGACAAGTACGCCGTGGCCACCCTCGGCGTCGCAGGCATCGTCGCGCTCTGGACGGCCGTAGGGGCGATCAGGGTACTGGAGGGCTAGCATTCTTTTTATTTTACTTGATTGACTGATGTTGAGATAGGTCGAACACATTCTCTTTCTGCGCATGCAGGCCATCGACAAGCTTCCACTTTTGCCTGGTATCTTAGAGATTGTTGGAATCGGCTACACCGGGGCAAGTTTTTAGACATCTCGATATGCATAAATTTTAGTTTGTTCCTTGCCACTGGTGAAATTCTCTAATAAATGCCACTTGTGTGTTGCTGCAGTGGTTCACATACCGTAACCTCATCTTCCAGCCCGACAGGTGAGATCCCATGCTCTTGCAACTACTTTTCTATGTTACAGCTTGTTCCTGTTAAAGCGTTAGTGGTATCCTTACGTATTTACTCGACCAGAATTATATTGTTGTTTCTTTTCTGAAACGTAGAAAGAACAGTAAGTGTGAAGTAACTTTATCGTGATTGTGTACCTATTTCAAATGAAGTTTCTGCCACCTTATTGAGCTGCATATAACTGACCATGGAAGGGAAAAAGAGATCTTTTAAAAAGTTTTTAAAGTAAAAAATGTCTTAAGTTGGAGTAAATGTCGTCTTTGACAAATCGCAATAGGTCCTGTCATGATGGAAAATAGGCAATGAAGTTTGTACTAGTATTCAGTCTACAAAATTGTACCCCACAAAAAAAATCTGAGACACACTGTGAAGTGACAATCTTATTGTTATGCACCTGTGTGAAAAAGGAGGTAGCTTTACCTTATCATATGCTTACACTGTTTTGCCCGTTGATGCCTTCAGGGAGGCTCTGTTCAGTAAAATCGAGAGCACCTACAAAGAAATCACCGGAAGCAGCAAGTAATCAGGCAAGCATTATTCGCAAGCAGAGGGTAGAATCGCATCTATATGAGCACAGATCAGCTATTTGAGCTAAGCGAAAGTGCTAACCTATGATACCGATTGTTATGGTTCCTCCTGGCTTCAGTATGTCAGAGAGAGAAACTCTGCTGATGGGTTGGTCATTGTACCTTTTCTGATGTAATGTACTAGTACTTTCAACATCCTCATCGCATGGAATTGAAAATTTTGATATTTGTCTATTTTTCATCCTCCAAGACTACTACTGTGACACTTGATGTTGATTTTCAGGTGATATGTGTTCGCTCTGTTTTTTTAATCCAGTAATCACTTATGTTTTAATCCAGTAATCACTTATGTATAACCCTTAATGAGCTACCCGCCAGTAATGCTGTCTTTTTAATTTCAGAAATAGTATGGTCTATCAATGCTATGCATATAGTTTATCTAATGACCTCGAGCTCTGCTTCTTCTGTTGTGAGAAACCGGGACCAGTATATGCTGGGATTAGTACGGATATTCTTATTCTTTGCTGAAATCATTCTTCATCAAATGAACAAGCGATTTTGTATTATTGAAGAGAAATAGTTCTATTATTTACTACAACAGAAACTGAACGGCTGGAAGAGAACTCGTCCATTTGTCCTTCAATCACTTTGATACATCTCCAGCTTCTATTTGTACCTCTTCTGCTTTTTTGCTGAGATACTTTGAGTGGCCCATGGATTAGATTAGACTAAATATAGGTGCAGAGTGACATGATGGCTATTGTGGAAGATATTTGGTAGCGCTGTCACTTTTGCTATCGCCACTGCTTCAAAGAAGGTCGAAAACGACGACGGCGACAACATTCGTAAATATCTATCGGAGTCTTACAATGTACTCCTCCATTGACGTTAGGACAGCAGACTAATCATGCTGTCCTAACGACAGCAATTTCGTAATAGAGGAGTATTAAGTCGCTATTATTACTACTGGAGTGACGACTTAACCACACCATATGGCGCTGCATAATCGAGCATATTTTCAGTATAAGATAGGAGAGTTACCATTTACCACTAATAGCCTAGAACACTTTTTGTTTTTGTGTGTGCAGTATGCACGCTGTTTTATTACCCACTTCATCTCAATTTTACGAGGCTGTAAGGAATCTTCCTCCTGCGTGTCTTGGATATGGCAGCAGGGAGCAAAAGCCTACCATTTTTTTTGGTACAGCGAATTGTTGGTTCGAAATGTGATGGATGATCCAATCAGAGAGGAATAAAAGTGGGTGTTGGTGATAAGCACGTACGATCGATGGCCAGGTGCAAAGTTGAGTTATTACTTATTAGTCGGCTAATACCAATTGCCAATTTTCTTTTTTGTTTTCCCTACTTGTACTCGTGGAATGGTGAGCATTTATGTGCGTCTAGTTTGAAACTACCGCGGCTATCTGAACATGCCAACTTTTAGGACTAGTTTGCAGGTCTTCTGTTTTTTATTTTCCATTCCAACTTTTAGGACTGGAATGACATGAACCAATGAACCTTTTATCAACAGCACATACTTGAATAGCACTAGACTAATTTACATTATTACAAATTCAAATCCAAGTTACGTTATACAATGATTCGAGAACTTCTAGTTTGAAACTACCACGGCTATCTGAACATGCCAACTTTTAGGACTAGTTTGCAGGTCTTCTGTTTTTATTTTCCATTCCAACTTTTAGGACTGGAATGACATGAACCAATGAACCTTTTATCAACAGCACATACTTGAATAGCACTAGACTAATTTACATTATTACAAATTCAAATCCAAGTTACGTTATACAATGATTCGAGAACTTCTACGTAACTATTGTTAAGTCATGTTCAAGTTGGCCTGACCGCTCAATATATATTTTGAAATAGAGGTGATAAGAAAAAATAAATCTTAATTCAGCCGCGAAACGGTAGCATGTTGTAGCATAATGAAAAATTGAAAACTCATTTGATCTTTTGCATGGATGGAGTGTAGCGCTAGATGAAATTGACAAAGATTTGTCCCCTAGCAGCAATGGACCATAATGAAAAGTTTGAAAACTCATTTCGAAAACGACCGGGACGCATTGTTCTTACGTACCTGTAAATATCCTTCGGTGTTTTACAAAGTACAAATAAGCGACGACTTATTACTGATCATATGGTATATGCGTGTCCCTTTTTTCCTTTTTTTTTTCTGAAATTACTCCTACGTGTCTTGGATAGGAGTGGGACATGAGAGTATAACAGCTTTATTTGCTACACGAAATTATTGGTTCAAAATTTTGATGGTTGGTCCCATCAGGAAGGAATCTAAAGTGGGTGGGTGTTGGTGATAAACACGCACAATGGAATGGGAACGTTGAGCAAAAAGTGAGTTAATGCCAATTGTGATTTTCCTTTTGCTTTTCCTGTACTTTAATTGGCATGTTGTAACGGATCCGATTTTGAGCATATGTAGGCGTCCAAGGTAAGCTTACCATACTGTTTTGTTGGATCAGTATCCAACTAAGACACAAGTAATGGTTTCTCACCCCAATACTACTAACATATTTTGTATTAATTAGACGTTGATTGAATAAGTTTGGTCAGATTTATAGTTACGCTGGAATGACCTTATATTTTCACTTGTCCCACATGCGGAGATGAATATGTACCAAAAAGCCAATTTTATTATTACACATTCAAATCAAAGTCGGTTCATATACAATGAGTTACTCTTCTTACAATGAGTTACTCTTCTTGAATAATAGCCAGAGCAAACCTTTTTCTGTAATCTTTTTCCTTCTACATGTGAAATTGCCTAGGCGGTCTATTAATTAGCTCGTAAATGAGCGCTATGGAGTCGATGGACAGAAATAAACATAATTTGATGAAGTGCATGGTTTCGTGTGTCCAAGTTTATCCCAGTACACGCCACCACTATTTCATGTTAAGTGCTAGAACGCTAATTATTTTGAATGGTAATAATAAAATCATTATTCGACACAAATTAAGCGGGCACAAAGCTGGGTAAAAAAATCCGAAGTTCGAACACCGAAACCGAAACCGAACCGATTAGGTTAACTGAAATTATTTATATTTTTAATATTGCAAACTCGAAATAACCAAAATAATTGAACTTCTTTTATATCATATTTTAGAAATTTATTGTTTGTTTTTCTATGTGCTTAATTGCCAATTATGTAGAAGAAGAATTGATGTAGAAAGATTTAATTACTAATCAACATCACATATATTACTATTTAGGACTTAGTTTGATTTTTTAATATCATATTTGTATTTTTTTCTAATTAATATCTTAAAAGTTTAAAATGAAATAGCGTTATTTTTTAAATTTAGGTTAAAACCAAAAACTGAGTCAATCAAACCGAAATATTTTGGTTAATTAGGTTCGATTTTGAATTTTCTATAAAGAATTGCGGTTTCAATTTTGCTAAAACCAAATTTTTGTGAAATATTCGAACAACAACTGCTGTTGTTGTATGAGAACTCATTCTGTTGTGCACGGACGGGGTGTGGCGCTAGCAAGAATTGACAAAGATCTAATCCCCTAGCAACGCGGGGCCCAGCCTAACGGCACCAAGCCGGATAAGATCGCAGCTGATTTTTTAGCAGTGCCATGTGTAAAGAAAAAGGCCATTCTCCCCTTTGCTTTTTTCTTCTCCGGGAAAAGAGAGAGAGAGAGAGAGACGAGATAAACCCGCAAAACCCCATCACGACTGGAGATCGAGCGGGCGAGGAAGATGATACTGGTGGCGATCATGGCAGAGCTGCTGGAGGAGTACACGGCGGCGGTGGCGCGCGCTGTGGAGCGCCTGCTGTCGGCGGCGCCCCGGGGCGTCCTGCCGCGCCGGGTCCACTTCCTCGTCCTCCGCAACCTCCCCTTCGCGATGCCGTCGTTCACTGACTTGTTCGCGACGACGATGGTGTGCATCTCCCTCCATGACCCTGTTGGAATTGCTCCGTTTGGTTTGGTTAGATTCATTTCTTTTTTCTTCTTTTTTCGGCACAGCAGAAAATAGATTCGCCTTGTTGTTGAGCAGCAGGTCGGTTCTTTTTTCGCGAAACTCGGATCAGGGATTAGTTCTTGGTATTGGGCATTGTATATTTTTGGTTTGCAGATGTAAAGTAGTATGGAGAGATCTTTTTCTTTTTTTTCATATGTTTTATGGAAAATTGTTAACAATGCGGCGGCGGCAACGGAGGTTTGTTCTGCGTGAAAATATCTTATTTGCGCGTCTGTGCCAACCTGCCTGTCCACTCTTTTCCCCTTTCATGGGCCTATCTGGAAAGATGATGTGGCAAGATTGAATGTGACCGAGCTTTTTGATGGATATGCCATACTTGTATTTCGATGAACACAATACACAAATTAACGTCATGCGATGCATCCTTACAATTTGTAACCGTGGCACTGGCACCTATAGCTATATACCATCACTACTACAATCAAAACTTGTACTGTCGAGGTTTTTTTGGACCTCTACTATCCATGTACTACAATCAAAGCGGCCGACGCTAGCGAAATTACACACACAAGTGTCGATCAAAGCCAGCATGTTGTGAGTACAAGTGTGAATGTATTTTCAGTTCTGTAGAAATATTTGAATTTGTCACCTGGAAAATAAAATAAATAGCAATAATTATATCAGTTCGGAAAATACTAGTAATATCGGGCATGATGATGTCACTAGCCGATATTGCTAACTAGGCCAGTAATATCCGGCAGGTGACATCATCGTGCACGATATTGGCAAAACCACAACAAAATCGGACATAGTGATGTCATCAGCCCGTTATTGAAGGGTCACACAACAATATCGGACAGCGTGATGTCAGTGACCGTTATTGGAATTTTTTTAAATAATCATTTTAAATCTAAAATTTTAAAAAAAGACCGTATGAAAATGTACTTCCAAGATCTAGACGTTTTGAAAACGCCAAACCGTCCGGCGTGATAATCAAAGGAAACACGCCACATGCTCGGCGTGTTCCTATGGCCACGTCGGCGCTGACCGTAGCGTGTTCCGGCGTTGAATCCACGTCGGCTGGAACACGCCGCACCCCTGGCATGTTACACGCCGTAACACGCCGAGCAACTCGGCGTGTTACGTGCGGGTTGAAATGCCCGGCCCGGCCCCTTCCTTTCTTCTTCCTCCCCACTCCTCCTTTCTTTCCCCAACTGCTGTCCGCCGCCCTGCGCTCGCGCCGCTCCCCGGCCAAATCCGGCGCCGCCCTGCTCCTTTTCGCCCTAGATTTTGGGGGTGGCCTCCTGGAAGGTATGTCCTCCATCCCATCCGTGTAGATTTGAATTCCTCGCTTGTATTGAGGTGGATTTAGTAGGTAGTAGGGTTAGGGTTGTTGATGGTGATGTTTTTTGTTATTGGTACGAATGTTGTCGGATCGAATGGTTGTAGTCGCTCGATGAATATGTTTGTATGTTTTATTAACGTGTAGGATGGCTTGCATGTGACGATTTATGTTTTGTTTGTGGGGTAGATAATTATATGGCATAAATGTGATTTTATATGAATATGATAATGAGGTTATGTAATTGATGTAGATGAATCGAGTTGCACGTTTATTTTATGGAGGGTTAGTGAATGAAAACGGGGAATTTGTGAAAATGAGCCAAGAAAGCTGTCAGTTTTGGGAAACCACCATTGTTAAGTGACATAGAGGATAGAGCACGAGCTGTAGTTGGTGATGGTGGTTTGGTGAGTTTACGTGGGCGTTTTGATGCTTGGTGGTGGTGGTCGAGCTCACTACGTGCTTTTGAAATTGGGTTCGGAGGATGATTGGAATCTGTACAAGGAATGCTTAAAGGAAGCTCAAGTGAAATGTGCCGAAGTGGTTATTGATGTGATGAGTAATCCAGTTCCGGTTGTTGCAAGTGTAGATGCGAGTACATGATGGTTGTATTGAGACATTGACCCAAGAGGCACCTGCAATTGTTCATGAGGTAGATGAGGAGACCGAAGTAGTTGTTCCAAATGTGTTTGATATCGCTGTTGTTAGGAATGACTTTCCCGATAACACATTTGAACAAGAAGAGCAAGAGCGGGCGAGAGGAAAGTAATGTTGAACGTGAGATTGGATCAACCTCGGATACGGATGGTGAAGGAGATGAAAGTATACCGGTGAATTGTAATGCCGGAGATAGCAACAATGTAGAAGTAGAAGAAGAGGCACGTACCAATAGAGGCGGAAGAAGATGAAAGAACCGAGAGAAATAAGTAGAAGAAGAGGCACGTACCAATAGGGCGGAAGAAGATGAAAGAACCGAGAGAAATAGGGGGTAGAAGAGGAAGGTACCCACACCTATAGGGCGAGAAGAAGATGAAGGAACCCGAGAGAAATAGGGCGGGAGAAGATGAAGGTACCCGTACCAATAATGTGGAAGCGAGATGGAGGTAGATGGAATAACAATAGTCAAGGAGTGGGTGAAGAAAATGGTCGTAGTAACGGTGAAGTTCATATAGATTGGAGTCGGTACTACACGGAAGAAGAGTTGTTAGCCTTAGAAGCTATGAATGTTGAATTGCCCCGTGTGCCCAACCATTGTGATGTACTTCGAACGGAGTATGCGAGTGAGTGATAACGGTGTTCGATTCAATGAAGGGCCGGCTAATAGTTCGGAAGAATTAATAAGAAAGGGCATGATATTCCAGGATATGGATGAATTGAAACACTTTTTTGAGGATTATGCGGTTCGGCACCATAGGCCGTACTACGTGATTAATTCTAACCAATCGGAGAGGTATCATATCAAGTGTCGGCGGTCAAACTGTTCTGGGGTGTATGGGCTCGTTTGTTAAAGAATGGTGGTGGCCGTTGGAGGGTAACAAATGTTAAACAGCCGCATACATGTGGTACGTCCGATGTTCTTCAAGAGCACTCTCAATGCACAGCTAGGTACCTTGGCCTTCGTGTTGCACCAATGTTGTGGGCTGACGCAAGCATCACGATCGCCGCTTTGATTGAGGCTATACATGGTTTCACCGGATATCGTGTGAAGTATGGCAAGGCTTGGAGAGCAAAGCAATACGCTATGGCTCAATTGTGGGGAGACTGGAAGGAGTCGTACAACGTTGTTCCAAGGCTATTGAATGGAATATCCCATTTCAACCCAGGAACAAAATATTTCATTGATACAGGTGGTAAGCAATACGTAGATGGCCTATGTCTTAACAAGGTTTTCTGGTGTTTTCCTCGGTGTGTGGAGGCATTCAAGCACTCGTAGGCCTGTGATGAGTGTGGATGGCACATTCTCGACGGGCAAATACAAGGGTACGTTAATGGTCGCGGTTGGGATGGACGTCGAAGATCAATTGATTCCACTTGCTTTTGCCATCACGGAGGGTGAGAACAACTCAAGTTGGTCTTGGTTTATCACTCATGTTCGTCGACATGTTATTGGCAGAGATAGACAAGTATGCATGATTTCGGACCGGCATCGGGGACTTAGAAATGTCTGGGAGAATGGATATGGACGGATACCCCCATTGATTCATCGATGGTGCATGCGACACTTTGCTGCAAATGTATGGCGGAGGCAAAAAGTAAGGAGGTCATTAGAGAACTTAAACTTTTATGCAAATGTATGGAGGAGTCAAAATTTTACGCCAAACTAGAGGACCTAAAGAAGATTATGAATGAAGGAGCCAAGGAGTGGTTGGAAGAACACTTGCTAGAGAAAAGTAAGTGGGCACTAGCCTTTGATGAGGGAGGTGCAAGATTTGGCATAATGACCACTAACATATCGAAGTGTTCAATTATGTATTAAAAGGAATACGTGCAATGCCAATATCTGCCATGTTCGGGTCCGGCATGTTACGCAATTGGCTTATCTGTCCATTTCACGCTTCATACTTTTTTTCACGGTTCTTCTCTCCCTTGTTTGTCCTAGGACATAATTGGCACATCTCGGATCCCCGATGCTCCGGAGGAAGAAGAGGGAACACAAACCTCTCCAACTCGGCGCACTCGTCGTCGTTGGGGAGGTTGCTCAAGTGCAAACGTGCTTCCTAGTGATCAAGGACGTAAGCGGCAGAGACCCACTAGGTTTACCCCGGCGGACCATAGGTCCTATGTATTTGTTATCCAACGAACTATGTTAAGTCCATGTCGAACGAACCATGTTACGTCGATGTCGAATGAACTATGTTAAAGTCAATGTCGAATGATGGTCTGTCCATGTTTAATGAACTATGTTAAGTCCTATGTATTTGTTATCCAACGAACTATGTTAAGTCCATGTCGAACGAATCATGTCATGTCAATTATATTTATGTTTTGTTCTTATTGGATATTGTGTTGTCGAAAAATCGAATGTGGCATGAGAATTTTAAATTTCTTGCATGGTCAACCATAACACGCCACATCAAATGGCGTGTTAGAGGCACGAAACACGCCGAGTGGATGGCGTGTCCCGGACTTACCATTTTTCACCCCGCGCGCGCGCATCTGGAACCGCCTCGGAACTCGGACATTCCATGGCGTGATATGGTCACGAAACACGCCAGGGGATGTGGCGTGTTACAGGAACGAAACACGCCGAGCTGTATGGCGTGTCCCGGACTTCACCATTTTCCAACCGCCGCGCGCCGCACTCGGAACCACCTGGAACCGGACGTTCCATGGCGCGATATGGCCACGAAACACGCCAGGGGATGTGGCGTGTTTGGAGCCCGTAACACGCCATGTTGCGTGGCGTGTTTCATGACTTAGCCATTTTCAGCTTCTCTCGCTCCCCCTGGCCGGCCCCGCAAACGCTTAGGGGATGGCGTGAGAGCCACTTGAAACACGCCGGGACCTATGGCGTGTTTATTGAATGTACCACGCCGGATGAAATGGCGTGTTCTACATGTCTTGCCCTTTATGCCATTCTTTATGCCATGTCTGAACTTGCTAACATGCCATGTCCGGACCTTGCCAATATGCCCAAGTTTACAATATACAAAATTCAAAAGTTACCACTAATCCAAACAAATTGCATTACATGAAATTTATAAATTCGTTACGATATGTCAAGTTTGATACAACAATAGACCACTCCAACACCAACATTTCTACTTGCACACTAAATGTATCCCTTTTGACGGCCTTCTTCTATGAATAGCATCATTCTTCCAAGCACACCACCTCATGCATTCTTTTCTTGATTCAAACTTCCATCCGCGGGACGGCACCGCATGAACCCATGAACATTTGTGTGGATACTTCTTCCTATTCTTCCTCCAAATGTCCAATGCCATCTCATGCGCCGCATATCCTCCACTTTGTCTATCGATATTGTACTCCGTGCATATTACATCAAATATGAACTCCGGAGGTTCCTCTAGAGTACCTCTTGCGTATGGCTTGCCTTCTATCTTGTAACACCTTGTCATAGTTTCCCGGGCCTTGTTTCACAGACTTCTCTATAAAATTTATCTTGCCCGGAAACGTCTTCCGATTGCACTTACGAGTCTCCTAAAAAAACATGTGTTACAAATTCCAAAATAACATTGTCTTCAAGCAAATGTAACATGTCGACTCACCCACTCATCTAAATCACCAACGGTGTCTCCACGAGTAATATCCATAACCAAGCTCGGATGGAACGACGCCTCTACGAGCTAGCACCCCGCATTGACATGTCAATATCGGTCTCTCCTCACACGGTAAGACTTTGCCATTGAGAACCTCATCCATCTCTTCGAGGGTAAGGATAATGCGCCTTTGGACCATGTATCCACTCTTGAAAGTCACACATTCTCTTGTTCTCCTATAAAACATATATTTCATAAGCTATGCATTTTTCGGTGGGTAAAAAATACTTCGTAACACCAAAATGGACAACGAACCATGCTTGGAGTCCTGCAACGGAAAAAAGGGGTATATGCTAAGCCTCGAGGAGGCCTGTGTAGTTCCGATCGGTTACCACGGTGGCAGATTGGTGGCTCGCGGATACGCCTAGAAGAAGCGTCCAACTTCTCTTCATTAGTCATCATTGGAGGATTCGGTGGCGGAGGAACCCACCGAGTGAACAAAAAGGATGGTCTATGCTCATTATCATAGGAGAATAGAAGTATCCTCTTGTCATACTTCTCCGGACCATCAATCCATTGAAAAAACCCGCATTGCTTGACCTAACAAAATAATCACCAACAATTCATATCCGTTGCACATGATATTTTATTCAACTTAACGATAACAACCGATACACATACCCCGTCATTGGGACAACAATAGTATGCTCGAGCAGCCGTTAGCGGGTGCCTTGATTGCTTGATATGAGCATAGCGAGTAACAATCACACGTAGGCACGGGCAACTCATCAACAACCGGAGCATCCACCGAGCTAACATTGGGATACATCTTCCACCTATACGAACAAAAACACCAACTTAATACATCTCACCATCTATCTCACACTCAACATATACTACATTTTCACAATTCCTCTCGGCTTCCAAATTGCACAGAAAAGGTGAATAATAGCTTCTAGGTATGAAACCCTAGTTATAACCTAACTACTAACTAACCAAATACCTAAGCAATAAAAAACACATCTACGTGGATGGAAAGAGAGGGATACCTTCCTAGGTCACCACGTAAAGAAATCCGGACGAATAGCAACCTTGTAGACGGTGGATTTGATTGCTCACCACCCTCCTCCGCCCGCCTAGAGAAGAGGAAGCTTGGGGAAAGAAAGGAAGAGTGAGGAGGAAGAAGGAAGGAAGGGGCCGGGCCGGGCATTTCAACCCGCGAGGTAACACGCCGAGTAGCTCGGCGTGTTACAGCGAGAAACACGCCAGGGGATGCGGCGTGTTCCAGTCGACGTGGATTCAACGGCTGGAACACGCCGCGGTCGGCGCCGACGTGGCCATAGGAACACGCCGAGCATGTGGCGTGTTTCCTTTGATTATCACGCCGAGACAGTTTGGCGTTTTCAAAACGTCTAGATCTTGGAAATACATTTTCATACGGTCTTTTTTTAAAATTTTAGATTTAAAACGATTATTTTAAAAAAAATTCACCGCTATTGTAGGGTGACCCTTCAATAGCGGGTACCATGACGTCATCTGCCCGCTATTGCTGGATTACCCTGCAATAGCGGCCGAGTGACATCACGCTGTCCGCTATTGTTAGGTTTCACTGCAACAGCGGGCGTTCTGAGCGCTATTGTTGGTCCAACCCTGCAATAACGTGTGCGTACCTGATTTTGTAGGCCCAAAACGTCCGCTATTGTAGGGTCGAATCCTAATAGTGTGCCCCTCGGCCTATTTCCCTAGCTAGATAAATTATTTGATGAAACAACAAAGTTATTTTGGTCAACCATGTTCATGTGGCTGGCCACCGAGTCATCTTTTTGTTTGTCACTTTGTGCTCAAGTTTCAATTAATTTTTTTATCTCGAAATTGCTAGTGCACCCAACTAAGAGCATTTCTAACAACTACCTTATATTCCATCCTTTATATCCAATTTTAAGAGATCTCCTACAATTAGAAATATTGGTGTTTAGGCCCGTTTGGGATGAAGGAATTCCAAAGGAATGCATTCCTATGGAAAGGAATCAAAAGTTTATGTTTGGAAAGTGAGTTTCTTTTCCAAAGGAATGGTGTCCTTCTATGTACAAAATGTAGGAAAGATAAAATCCACTAAAAGCTATGGGAAATTTTCCTTTGAAATCTTCATCACAACGGGGTTCTGACTTCCAATTAATCTTCAATCGCTAAGTTAGTCATAATTATACAAATAAAGATTTCAATTAGAGGTGCACGGCTTTTTGTCCATAAGAATAAACCTGAAACTGAACCAATAAATGAACATTGAACAGATGAACAAAGAGAAGATATTTTTTTCTTTCTAATAATGGAGAGGTCTCGTGTTCCTATGTTTTGCCAACTTAAAGTTAGATACGGTCCATAGTGTCGGGTACCTAGATTAGGGAACCCTAATCATGGTACTTAATAGCGGGCTAACAGTTCCGTCTTGTACGCATAAAGGATACGAGAGGTGAGGTCCACGACTTCCGCCTCGCCCGAGCCCCGAGGCGGATGGTTCCATGAATCTCCGCCTCGCCCGACCTCGGGTCGGGGCGGGCCCACGATCTCCGCCTCGCCCGGCTCGGCGTCGGGTGGGACCGCAATCCTGCCGCGTTTGCCTTTGCTTCGCGGAGAAGCGACCTCACCCACCGGATGGGGGAGGAGTTACGGCGGGCCGGTAGGCGCAATTGCAGCGCACGGGAACTCGTCTCACCAACAAGACGTGATGTGACCGGCGCGAGTACCCTCTGTCCCGTTCCGCGGCGCCGCACGCTAGCGCTAGCTTAGGCTGCGGAGCGGCGTGATCATTACCAGGCCCATGATGGCTCGTGGCCGGGACGGAGGCCAAGCGATTGACGAGACAATAGCACGTAATCTGTCTCGGCTGACCAACGGTGTCCGCCCGGGCTCGAGAGGGCTACGAAAGCCGGGCCCGCGGCCTCGCCTCGCCCGACTCGGGTCGGGCGGGTGCACCACTTCCGCCTCGCCCGAGCTAGGGATTCGGGCGGGCCGGCGGTCCTCGCCTCTCCCGTCCGGGACTCGGGCGGGCTCGGCGGTCCCCGCCTCGCCGACTCGGGGGCAAATGGCTTCCTCATGAAGCCTCACGGGTGAACGAGGGATCGCCATAACTCCGCTGGGAACTCACCAATCCACGGGGATCGGGTGAGATCGGCGCAGCTCCTCTTGTCTCATCTTCACGCGTCGCCGACACCCACGGCTCGACGACAAGACGGAGGCGCCAACACCATCTCTGCCGGAGCCATGATGAACGGGAGTGACGGATGGAGACCGCCATGCGACAGGACGGCTGCCACGGTGACGAGCGTGGCATTGACTCCGGCGCTACCAATCAAGACCGACCGTACGCCGCACGGCCGGAGCGCCCAAAGCGGCCCGCATGCGAGCGAGGGTAATGCACGGCGGCCCCGACCCGCTTGGGACGACATGTGGTAACTCTGCCCCCACCTGTAAGTGGCACTGGCCCTTGGACTATAAAAGGGACCCCACGCACACGCAAGAAGGGAGACAGACTCCACGGATCGAGCTAATCGAACTCGTCATACATACATCCTAGAGGACATTGCACACGAGAGGCTTGGAGCAACCCTCCTCCCTCGCATCCTTTGTAGCTCTTTTCACAAGACGAAACACGAACAATCCTCGAGCCGGACGTAGGGCTTCGATTGCCCGAACCAGTATAAACCACGCTCTCCTAAATCATCCAAGGCCCATCCGAGTAGTAGCGTCGATCCCTTCAAAACACAAATTAACTTGTCGGCCGGTTTCACAACACCGACACATAGGTACTATAAATTCAAAAGTAAATGTTGTCTCGTTGTTATCTAATCAAACACCAAAAATAATATCGATTCATTCCTGTGTTCCAAACACATGTTCATCTGAAATTTCTTTGTTTCCGATTCCTACGGTAATCACATTTCCTCTATTCCTGTGTTTTCTTCATTCTGTGTTTTTGCCTATTCCTGCGTTTTTCATTCCTTCATTCCAAACACACACTAAAACCTGTCCCTCCCTTTATATTGCCTATGATTCATGCAACAAACCAGATTCTTCCATGTCCCCCTAACCTCGTCTCTGTCGTTTTTTGGCAGAGACATGGCCTTAACAGCAGGGCAGGCTAGCGCCGAGGTAGTAGCAAGAGGGTTATGACATAGATATAAGCAATGGAATAGAATGTAAGCAAATCTCCTAAAAAATTGAGGATGGGATACGAGATACCCTGGAGGCCCATCATCTGTATACTGGTAGTTTTTAATAATTGTTAGGGAGCTGCCCGTCCTTAGGGTATCCACAGTGCTACAGACAGATGTTGTCTGTAAGTACTCGGTTATGCACACAGACAACAAAACAGATAACTTATACAATGCATTGTCTATGGACCTATCTGTATACTATTAAATTTATAGATATGGGCTTAAATCAAAGTGATCCACTGTAAATTTGATCTTGTACACTATTTTGTTGCTACAAAAGGAGAATGAATTGAAGATTAAAAATAAAAGGCATTCTAATGGCTGCAGTACAATTTTGAAGAGGCGCAACCGATGGCATCTACCCTGTTAGTAACAAGATCATCGTGAGCACCTTTTCGATTTCATGGAACATACCCCCATGGTATGTTAGAGAAGGTGGATTTTTTGCCCCTTGGATTTAGATCGGCCATCATATCTCATTCGAACAGTCAAATTCTCCTCCTGCTTATGCCACTGCACAGCTACTTTCACTGCTTGGACGCCTCCAAGCCGAGCTTGCCGTAGTGCCGCTGATCCACACCAGCCACACAGAGGAAAATACAAAGCTGCGTGAGAAGGATTCTTGACTCGTTGGCCACTTTGATCTGCGGCACTAAATGTTCTTGCTGCAGATCCAAATGGAGTTGAAGAACAGAGGAGCTGGAGGTGGGCACATGCGACTGGGAGCCACGACCTTGACCTCCTTCCGTGCTCAGTATCGGAGGCGCCACAAGGAAGAGAAGACAAGGCCAAAAATCGTCGGGCTGCAGGATAGATCCTACCGAGTCATCCTTCGCTCGCAACGGCGAGTACAACGCGAGAGGAGCTGTCGATTTTGGTGTGGAGCACGAGCCAATGTCGTCTCTTCGTGAGACGACGGTAACATTCTCTCTGCTCATTTAATCCAATTCACAGTTGGATAAAACTGATAGTACATATAGACAACACATCAAATGGCGTTGTGGTTACCCTTATGATCCATTGAGCAACACCATAACTACAACAAGGTATGCACACTTTTATTTCAGGGTCGCTAAGCAAGCCACATATTATGCACCTTTATTCCTAATAATCCTTTTTTTCTATAGGGCTTTGTTATTTTCAGTCGACTGAAAATTGAAGCAACTTTCAGTCACCCAGGTTTAGGGTTTTGGTTTTTCTATATTTTTAAACATGTTACGAGAAAATAGTGCAAATAATAATATACATTTTTTTCTATAGAAATACATAACAAAAAAAATTATAATGTATCTTATACAAAGACACATAACTCTATTTTTTTTCAAACTTCAAATCAAATCAAATCTAACCAAAAGAAATTTTCTGACCCGTTCAGTCGCCTGTAGAGTAGGATTAGGAAAAGCGTTTTCTATATATACAACATCATTCTCCAATCTGACCGTGCAAGCCTTATGCTAAAAGTGGAGGACAACAAAGGAGAGTCTATGTCTGCTCTCTATGCATCGTCGTTCTGCCTTGGGTACAACTCTTGGGTACTACACCTGCTATGTGAGGCTCCAGGTCACTTGAAACTCTTGGCGAAGAACTCACTGCATGGATTGTATTCATTTTCTTTATCTTCTTCGCTACATAGTCTCTAATCTCATACACAAATTTTATTTACCTCCTGATCTGCAGGACCATTCAAACTGAAACGGAGAGAGCCATTAATAACCGACGATTGATATGTTACCCATTTATCTTGCTCTTAACAAGCTTTTAAGTGTTGTAGTTTTGTATGTGCCATCACTATTGTCCGTGTCCGTATTTGCCACTATTTGTGATATAGGAAGCGTAGGCAATTTTGCAATATAATCGAGTACTAAATGTATTGCTCATTTGAATTTCTTGAAGCAGCACAAAAATGTGAACAAATTAATCTCACAAGCAAGGAGAAGTGAGGGCCAAATACATTACTCCACTTACTAACTGTTTCGTCCACTGGGAGGAGTTACAAAAGGTGCAAATTCGGTGTATTTTAGAAAAATTATGTATGTCCTTCTAATTAATTATGAACACTGAACTAAATTATGTACACTCTTGAAAATGATAAGTTACACACAAATCCATTCTATTGATAAAAAGGTAACCAAACTGAGATTTTTACACTGTCGTCACTCTTCTGTACATACTTCTCATACCCTCAAACCACAACTCATCTCCCTTTTTTTTAAAAAAAAACCGCAACTCATCTCACAAAATCTCGAAAAAAGAACAAGGAGAACACATACACACCAAGGCAAAGTTGATACAAAAATACAAAGCCTCAGAACCAATCCTGTGCCACCCTAATAAATGTGGGGGAACTTGATAAAACGAAATGGCAAAAATAGACCTAGCATTGAATGAATAAGCTGGGATCCTAGCAAAAAATAAACTCCTAAGAAAAAAACGGGCAAATCCTGGACGCTGTCAAATTTGGTGTGTCGTCAAAGATGGATATTGCATTCTGCAAAATCTTGGCGGCGCAGAGGGCTATGCAGGCAGCAAACTGTACTTTTTTTTGGTCTAATAGCCATTTGGCTTGACGATTTAATAAAAAATTTCAACCGCTGATGATCAAGCTAGAAAAGTTGAAGAGCAATCTTTAGCCTATTCTGCTTCCACCTTGGAAGCTTGCTAAATGCTTCCTTTGTCATTCCAAACTTCTCTTTGAACTCAGCAATAGACAAGTAGGTCTGCACAAAAATTGAAAACAATGAGAACATTACTTTCTTCTGAGAATACAATTAAGATTGATAAATGTATGATGAGGTAGTTACCTCTCGCCTAGTAACATCAATTTCAGTAACAGGATCAACAGCTGTAGTCTTCAAACGATCATAGGGGTATACTGGAAGCCCCTCGTCATCTTCTGGCTCATTTTCTTTTACATCTTCATTTATTGTGAGAGATTCAACTCTATTGGTCATGATATCAGTACCATCTTTTGCAGCTTCCTCTTGTTTTGGCTTTTCTAACTCAGAATCATCTTAATTTGCACAGAATATTTTTTAAAAAAGTAAGACATGATAACTTCAACTTCCAGTTTATAAGCAGAAAATTTGCATGAGCAGTTGCATAACATACCTTTTACTGGTTTAGCTGCCAAATTTTGTGCTGGGCGATCCAAAGAAGCAGCCAGAGATGACTTGGAAGGTGTATTTGACGAATCAGGAGTGACAGATTTTGGGTAAAGTTTTTTCACTACTGGTGGAGGTGTGGAAAGATTCCTGTTCCCTTGACCTTCAAAGTTAGCAGCCAATGCAGTGAATGCTGGAGATTTTCCCCTTACACGGACACGCTCAGGGCTAAATGATACACTTCTGGAGCGCTGGGAGTTATCTTGTGTAGTACTCCTTCCCGAGTACACCGGGTACGCCGTTTTGGTTTCTGACAACACATGAGAGCAGATTCATCAATATCTTTATGTAAAAAAAGGTCCAGGAATAATGGATACGTCAAATAAATGAGATATGCATAGGTGTCATTAAGTATGTTAAAACTATATAGTGCATTGCAAAATAGTATGCATGATGGAAGAAATGACACGACAGCTCAAATATAGTTCTGGATTGAAGTACGAAAAGCAGTAGTGTTGCTGAAAAGCATATGTGTTGGTGACATTACTACACGACTAAAGAAACACAAACATGCCCCTCAACGAAATTACATAACAAAGAAAAGCTATAGTGCCGCCTCATAAAAAATGTTTGCAGGAAATGCTATATACATATAAATCATGTAATCCATGTGGATGGATGTTCATGAGATAATTAGATTTTGAGCATCTTACATCCAATGACGGAGTACCACCACCCTTAACAATGGAGAGCTTCCTCTGGTATGAATTTCCATGCATCTGAAAAAAAAACAATGATGGATGGAAATCCCAAGACATTGCAACATAGAATACAAAATACTCATATATTATCAAACAAACAACTATAATGGTTCATTCCACGAGTAATCTGCTTACCAGAGATTTTGCTGAGTCCCAGGTGAAGAACCTAGTGAAAAAGGGAGGCTCGCTTCCCTCCATAACAGTGAAAATTGGTGTTTCGCGGGACAGATTTTCCATAAGAAAATCATGTGCCAGAAATTTCTGATGCAGTTATGAAAAATTAGAATGGTGGAGAGAGGAAAAGAAATTATACGGCTTATAAAAATCAGCTGATACAAACATAATACATATTATTACCTCCCCAATATCCAGAGCCTGTAACCTAACTTTAACATCCACCTGCTGGCCAACCCAAACAAAAATGTTGGAGTGACAGTCCAGAATGAAAACATCTTCTGTCATTAGATCATCTTGAATAAAGTGGTGTACTTCTTTGACCTGCTCAATGGATTAAAACCCTAACATTAAATGTGAAAACAGGCATATATGACATAAATTATATGACCATTTATGATCCTTACCTTCAAATTGCCTTCATGGACCCCAACAGGTAACATTGATAGAGTGAACAACAGAAAGAAATCAATAAACTTTAAACAATTATAAGGCAATTTTTTTGTAGTAAAACTGTACAATGTGCATTTCTTGATTACCTTTCGACAAGATGCATGAGAAAAGATGGGGATCACTTTCCTGTTCTCGCACTAATTTTTGGCTCGAGTACTCAGATTTTCCTCCCAGTAAGCTCCAAAATTGTTCTGTTTCTGATCCCTCCTTCTGTGACCGGGACTGTACATTTGGCTGTACAATGCAGAAATGGAAACTGACGATAATTCTAGGCCACTAAATAAGCACCTAATAGACAAAAATGCTACTATGCACAACAACTTCTTCAAAATGATAGGCCAATACAACGAAGAGATGCATGGCCTAATGAACTAACTGTAGCTAACATGCATTTTACTGAATTAGTCTGCATCATGCAATTCTACCAACTTTTTAATTACTGAACTCCGGCAATTTAATTAAGAAAATTAACAAGAGATAATTTGTAGTTTCTGAATGACCAATTTAAAGAACTACCAGGAACCATCAAGGAGCTCGTAATGGCAGGCTCTAAAAAAAATTCAGGTTGGGCTACATGGCATGTCTAAGTACTATTTTTCCATAGTTACAACATGCATGTGGTGCAGATTCAAGGTAAATAATTGGTTGATGTAAATGGTCAAGAATTAATACTGCATTAACATTTACATAAAACATCAATAAAATTTGAATCATCTTGCAAGATAAAATTACTCAATTAAAGGAAAATGGTTTCCACACCTTGATTACATCAAGCTGCCTCTCCACTAACTCTTGATCCAATTGAGTGGTCAGGTTTCCAGCCCAAGTGAACACAGTGTTACCATCATGAAGAATGTAAGAATAAGATGAATTCAACGACGAAGCCACCTAAGAAACAGACCAAAGATACATTTAAACAATAAGGAAGGCAGAGTAACATAACTTGGTAGTTACATATACCTTCAGGAATAAATATATCAATATTACTCACAGGTTCAACTTGAATAGCTTGCATGTTTTCTGGTCCTGAACCTTGAATTCGGAAGAGCGCAAGTCCATTTTCAGAATAACTGTCATCATCAATACTATTTTCAGCAATGGATTTCTTGTATCCAGAGCTAAGACCACCCTACAATGAAAATCAAGATGGTAAAACCACTGCTGTGTTCAAAGTGATGCCAATTCAACTGAAGGATATTAAATGAAAGTAAACCTTAAACACTTGGAGGCTTTGGAATATCACAAAGAATTGAATCGGCTCTTTCCCCTCATAAAGGCGTGCCTGAATTTAAGCAAGTATAAACTAGAGATGACACAAGGGTTCATATATGATTAACTAATTGCACATGAAAGAAAACAACTGTTACCAGTGCAGCCTGAAACTTTGTAGATTCAACCATCTTGTTTGCAAGTGAAATTGCTGTTACCCTATCCTCCTGGACAAAAATCAAAATCTTTGAATAACGAAGTTGGTTTAGCACGTACAACTAACATATCATATAATTGGCTGCTGGCAATTTCTGGTCTGTACTTTTACTACAATTAATTAGTTAAGGTGTTTGTGGTATAGTAATGAGATTCTTGATAAATTCCTAACCTTCTGAGTGCTTTTTATGAACTTACAAAGATGACTTAACAAATCAACTGTGCTACAAAGCCAGATATACATGTGGTTCTTTTTTTTCTTTCATAATGTAGACTGTTGACTTATATAACTTCATGTCCAAAGTTGATTTTCTGCAAACAATATTACCTCAATGCTCTTTTTTCCAAACCAAGTTCCAATAAGGCGTTCCTCTTTATCATCTCCAGGATACACATATTGAAATATGTAGCAATCACCAGTGTAAAATTTTGTTTGATCAGAGGACGACAGAAGAGTCTTGTCCTTGTCATTTACTCGCCAGACCTGGTATCGAATATAATGTAGGGTGATCAGTCATAAAACTACCACTGAAACTTGCATAAGGAGCTAAAATGAAGCATAGTGTATCTTGAAGTCAATTCCAACTTCTTTTCTGAGAGTCAAATTCAACCAAGGGGTGTATGCCCAAGCAAATATACTTTCTTGTCCCCAAAACTCGTACTCAATTGCAACAATAATGACCCACAAGTGTTTGAGTGTAAGAATATTCGGAAAACCGTAAATATGAGAAGACTTATAAGACGGAAATGATATTGTGAAGAAAAATCCCGCAAAAAGATTGTCAGCATAAAAGATATGGTGTTACATGAGTACTTTAGACTGGCCAAAAAAGGCAAGCGCAGAGAATACCTGCAAGTTGCCTGAACAATCAATATAGGGTTGAGGTTCTTCTTTTGCTGGAGCAGTTTTCATTAAACCCTTAACATTTAAGCCCTGGCGTTTGAGAAGAGCTTCAACAAGAAGAACAATTAACCGAATTAAGAAGCTTGAAAAAATCGTTTTCCAATTATGAAAAGAAAAGTAAAAACTGGTAAATTTCCACATAACAACCTGCTACTTTGCCTCTTCCATCCTCTGATGATAACTTCAACTCGGGCGTCTGTGGCCACTCTTTAAATTTCAACTTGAATGGAACAGTCTCAAACCCTTCAATTAATTTAATGATATGTGTTTTTGTCCGGTTCGCATCAGATAAATATTTCTACATAGGCAATTAGGACAATAATAGTAAGCATCAATGGCTAAACAAATGTGATTTATTCTAGATGCGTTAAAAAATAAATTTACCATAATCTTGCAGGAACATCAATATGTAACAAAAGCTATAAGAGGACAGCAATATAGAATCAATAAGCAGTGTAATAAGCAGAATGAACTAACATGTCATATATAAAATAATGAGTGCAAGAAAGTGCAATCATTACTCCTCAGCATTTTCATCAGTGCAGCATGATACAAAACGAACCAGCATGTCATATAATTACAAATAATAAATGTCAAAGGAAGTGCAATCAGTCAATCACTCAGTTTTTTCATCAGTGCAGCATGACGGTTCATATGAGTGCTGGACTGCTGGTAATATAGAGGTAACTTGTTGAACACAAATATCACCTCAGCAGCTTCACTTGCACCCTTCCTCTCCTGCAAGGATGTAGTTCTGCCCATCCAAACATACATTTCGACACCGCAGTCTAAGAAATAACACTTGCTTGTCTCAAGTAATTCATGTGCCAAGGATTCATAATTAATAGGATCCAGCTTTCCTTGGTTAAAACTGAAAAGGTAAGCATTTAAGAAGTTAGTGACTGATGGCAATTGTTCTTGCTAGCAATCAAAAGATAAGGCTTTGCATATATGAAGAATCAAAAGATAGGGTTCTATGGAGTAACAGCTCAAATAAATTACCAAAGAAGTTTGACAGAAGTTTCCTCATGTTTCTCATCATCTTCAACAGGTGCCCTCCGAGGTAGAGGGGCAAATCCACCGAAAAACCCCCAGAACTCACCAGCTTCTTCATCAGCCATCAACCTACCATCCTCTAAGGAAAGAACAATCAGTCATATCTAGTACTTCTAACTTCCAATACCACAGAAGGTCTCGAATATAACTGCTTACCAACAGATCCAATTTCACACTTGCCATCATGAAATGTGTCTTTAATGTATTGCACAACTTCAAGAGCTTTTGCACGCTCTTGAATGGATGAGTTGGAGCCATTGAACTGGAAAATTTTGGACTTTGTATCCAGAATAAATATGTCATCATGATTAAGAGATGATCGGGCGACAGGAACCTGGTTATAAAGTAGCATATCAAATTAAGCCATGAATAACAGTGTTAGTAGAAAGAATACAGTTATATCGAAATCTTGCCTCTTTAACATGAACAACATGCTTCCCTTGGCAGACATACAAACGATCGACATGTTCCTGCTCATTGACCTCAACATGATTGAATCCAGATGCCACTCCTCCTGGCTGTGGAATGATGCACGGTCTGAAATATGAACGGAACTTCTCTGTTTCATTGCCTTGTACTTCTCGGTATTGAACAGCACGCCCACCAAGAGCAGCATCAAGCTCTACTGTTAAAATTGCTGCAGTTCCAACTTCATCCTGCCATCAGTAGTATTGGTTTCAAAGAACATTTCCAAGAATTATATCATCAAACCATATGAGAAAACTTACCTGACTTGTATCTTTACCAATCCAGTAATGGATATCATGGTGAAGAGAACCATTTTTCAAAGCAGTTGTCTGTGGGAAGGAAAAGGGATATAAGCGAAAATGGTTACAACAAATTCAACTGAATTCAAGCATATGGATTGACTATGCAACAGATCGAATAGTAAAATCATATGCAGATGGCAAACAAACAAACCTTAATGAGGACTATAATCTACGAATTATGCGATGGGCTACAAAGAGCAAAGTTACTCTATAGCGACTGAAAGAAAGAATGTAAGAATAAGCACTTGCTCTCAAAACCAATTTGCTGAATTAATCCTCGTCTTTTTAAGCAAAAGTATTGTAAAGTACATGCTGCAGTCAGATAATAACAATTCCAAGTGCAAAATGTTCTTCAAAGGCAGTGGATCATAATGTTCTAAATAGCATGTGGCATGTAACTTTTTTGCATAATAAATCAATAGTACTTAAGCTGGGCCTCTTTGACCTAGTTTAATTTGTGATATAGTGCTACTGCCATTTCCCACCAGACTGTATCACATACGAGAATTCTAAAGCAGAATTGTCATGTTATATATTCAGATCTGAAAAGTTCATATATCCCATAGAAAAAAGAATGTGAATGATGTTTCAAGCTAATCAAGAGAACAAGCTAGTGTAAATAGTAACATGGCTAGTACGGGCTGTGACACCAAAGGAAATTAAACTACCGACTTTTGTTTTTAAGCTACAGGATCAAAGTCCATGTGGTAAACCTTCCACCTCTTATGGCTTCTCAACTTGTGCTCTGCTCTATAAGGCTGTGATATGCCCTCTTAATTTCATACATTATGAAAGTTGCATTTTGCAGTGAACAAACAAAAAGATCGAATTGGCAAGATGCATTGATACAAACTTTGGCAAATGAGAAAATTGAAGTGTGAGCTTGCAGTGGGGTAGTATGTACTAAAAAAAAAACTCTATTGCTGAACAGCAGAAAAGAAATTACAAACGAATATGGATTTTTGCAAAATTAAGGAAACAAAAATAATAATAACAGGAAACAATAAGAGAGCAGAAAAGTATGTTTCGCAGTATAGTGCACTTTGATACCTTCAAGATGATGTAAGAATCACCCATGTAAAATTTTCCATGTGACGATGCAGGGACTGGAACTGGCTTGAAATTCTCAATACGCCATATTTCCAAACCTCTGCAAGGTGTCAAGGACAACAGTGTCCATCCATAGAATCAAGACAAATACAATAGTGCAATAGTGGATTGAATATCAACAGTGAATTTGGGAGAAGGTAGTCCATGAGCTGGGCCCCTGCTGTGAGCTTCTTATAATACTCATTATTGTATCACCCTTTAAAGGTTTTCGCTCATATTCTTTACACTAGCTTTGTTTGCCTCTTTCCAGACATTGAGCACTAACTTGGTATCGTTTGTGTTTTGATACATTCTGAGAAGCCATGCCCCAGGACAGTTCATTAATTAGCATCATGGTTCATCATATAATAACATAAATCTAAGTCAGACACGAAACTAATCGCAAAAAAAAAGTCAGACGCGGAACAGATTTCCCCTTTTACTGCTCTCATTTTGTGATACCAAGCGGTTATAATGTCAAGCAGTTAGTGTGGTGTGCCATGCCAAAACTGGTCCCCTCTTGGGGACCCTATTTTCCACTCTAATTCAATGAAACACAGCTCTCCTGTGTTTCGTAAAAAGTAGACAATTTAGCGATCAGTCAGCCATCACAAAAAGCCTGTCTAAATTTCACATGTAGATTTCACCTAGCACAAAGTTCCTAATGTAGCATTATGAACTCAAATAATAATCTAATAACCATAACTAAATATGCTCCATAAGTATAAGATGATGATAATGGAAATGAGAGGGAAAAAATTAAGTAATGAAAGACTGTAAGGATACTCCTTTTGCCCGGAGCCACGGAAAGCTGGGTCCAGATCCTTCATAGAAACCGACATCCTTGGTCTTACAAAGAGCTGCTGCCTAATTCTTCTTGCAACGTAGGCCTAAAGGGGGTATACTGTGATAGGAAATCGGGAACACACATGAATAGTAATTAGCAAATATAGAAATCTTTCCATCTTTCAGAGGTAACTAAACTAGCCAGTTCATTCAATAATGAACACGAGAATATGCTAACACGTAACAATTCGACCTTATATACATTCCTCTAATAAATATTCACTTATTATGACACAATAAGTGTCCCTACAAATGCGACAGAATGTGAACATGAAGGTGCATACTATACTATGTATTTCCATATCAGGAAATGCGCGGCAACATAGGACCCAAGCTACTTGGCATGCAGTGCTAGCCGCACCATTTCTTCGTGCCACGTCCCATCCGACCCTAATGCTTAGCAGAGCTGCCACGTGCCGATGTGCCAATGCAGTATGCCAAAGCACTCCAAGCTACCAAATAATGCTCAGAATTCAGATATATGCACGCACTTGAATCCTCAGGATAACTGGATAAGCGAAATGGGTGAGAGCAAGCAGCAGCTGCGCAACATCAAGGCACAAATCTGGATCACAAAAGGCAAGCTCCTATCTCCAGTCCCAGGGCTAAACACGCTGAAATCTTCCACTCCAAGATGAGCCAATCACTCCACGAGTAACATACGCGGAGCGGGCAATAGATCTTCCCATCCCCGTCCCTGTCCCCGCTCACGGGCCAATTCTTCCGCCCCCGCGCAGGGATCGACCCGTCCCCGCCACATCCAGCCTAAATGCCAACTACAGAAGAATGGAGAATCGACGATTGGGGAGGAGAGCTCAGCTCTCACCTTCCGTCGAAGCTAGACGAGGAGGGGCAACCCAACCCAAGGTGGCAGGCTTGTGCCCCGTTCTGGCCGCGCGTGCTTGCTGCGCCGCTGCCTGGGATCAGAGGAGTTTGCGTGGCGGCGGGGTAAGGAGAGGAAGGCAGGCGGCACTGTTTTCTTGGCCGGAAAATACAGCGGAAGACAGCAGGTTCCGAGAAGACCAACCTGAGAGGAAGTCGCCGGGATTGAGCTGAAGAAGAAGAATTCGCGATCAATCTGAAGGGCGGTGGAGCGGGATGGAGTAGTGGAGAGAGAAGAAAAGGCCTCCGGTCCCTTGCAAGGGAGAAGGCGAAGCGGCGATGGAAGGGAGCCTTGTCAGAAAGGAAAAGCGGCAGACTGCAATGTGAACTCCATTGTTTTTGCTCTATTTACAATTTAGCCCACAGCTTTGCATAAATTAATGGGATTCCTATTAAGCTTGCCACCCTGGCTGCCTGCTTTATTTGCTTTTGTTATTTCATTATACTTTATTAATTCTTAAAACTGTTGAACCAGACAGCTTGAGGTTTTACTTTCTTAGATTAGAATCTTTTAGAGCTCTCAGGGGCTAACTTTTCATGGATACGTGTTTTAGAACTCTTTCGGTGTAATCATTTGGTTCGAGGAGTATGACAATCAAGCTGCCATTGTTACCTAACGCCTTTGAGTGGCAGTTATGCATAACTAGATACAATAAGAAAATTCGAGTCGTGGTTATGCAAGTACCCTACTAAAGGCAATTATACCTTCAGACTGAGAATTGAATGAAAAACATAGAGGACCCATAACCAATTTCTATAGAGTACAGGTGCTATGCAGATATAGATGCTAGAATACTACAGGCCAGCTGGGGTGGCAAATGATGGACTGAAGCGTGCTTGCCACTAAAAACCACCAGCAATTCAAAGCCTCTGCCTTTTTTAATTTTTCGTTATATCTCCTTTCTTTTATTCATTATTAACCACAAAACAAAAATAAACAAACATATCATCGTAAACATGACTTGATCGCCATGAAGTGTAGTCAATGCAAAACACTGATTGGTTTGGCGAAAACAACTTAGAACACATTGTTATTTTACCCAAGGCTATTGACTTGCAGAATAATATTATATGTTGTAATTTTTTTTTCTGTATGCTTTGGTGTTCCCCTTGAGGAATACTCGGGGTACCTTCTAAGATAAAAAGAATATTTGGGGCAGCGTTACACTGTCTCCTCATTAATTAACACTTTGACCTCACACGAACGTGTGAATAGTATATAAGCCGTTGTAAAAAAAAAGACATGTGATACTTATGTAGCTGATTGGTACTCTTCACTGGTTCTTTTAGAGATTTAGTTTAAAGGTTAAGGGATAAAAGGCATTTTAGTTGTACTTTGGTTCATTAGGAATAAGTGGTAGGGCAATGTGCTCTTGATTCCTTGATCATTTGCTCATTCACCACTAAGGCACATGGGGCCATAAGACAACTTATCATGCGTACTCTAGTTTGCGATTATAGGTTGCCAAAACCTTTTGGCATTGGACCCTACCTCAGAGATCCTCCGATGTTCTCTAGTTTTACCTCAGACATATGGGTAGATCTATCAATTTATTTTGTGTTAGTAAAATGATTTGGAATATGACCATTTATTATTATTATAGGAATTAAAGAAAATGATGAATACATTAAAATTTTAATTCTTTCAAAATAAGACCTTTAAAGTTTAGACTTTGCAAAGTTAAGTTCTACATATTGTTGATCTAAATATTGGACGTCTCCAAAACTCAAATGTTCTACAGCTTTTGTCCCTCCGATGTTTAGAATACATAAATGTGGCTAGATGATCCATTGCCAATTTTATTTGCTTTCGA
>JAUNZO010002135.1:0-15253 GCA_031894775.1 Chloris gayana
CTCACCATAGCAGGAGAACTGTGCATCATTAAATAGAACAATAAACTGGTATTACATCACCCCTCACAAGGGGGTCCAAAACCTATATCCCCTCTGTTATACTCATTCTGTCCTTGTTTATTTGATATTGGTAGAGCTAAAACAAGAATGGAGCTATAGTTTGAGAATTTTAAAGATTTGTGAATGCCTAAATGATGTTATACAGTTCAGTACCCTGCAGATACTTGTTTCTTTGCCCTTTTGTAAGGAAAATGGATTTAGTTTTAGTAACTGCCCATTTATACTTGACCAGATTCAAGAAAGGAATTTCAAGGATCCTGTTGTTACCTATCGAAGCGATTTCCCTCGTGAATGTACTTATGGAAAATCCCCTTTTCCAGCTTTGGATAACTTTATTGAATCAATCGCCTCTTTCGGAAATGTTTCAGGTTGTCATTCCTCTTACTTATATGCCTTATCATTTTTTTTACATCAGTTTGTCTTTCCAAATGTGTTTGTGCATTCCTCAGTAAATTATTTTAGTGTTTGTTTCCTTAAATTGAAATGAATGTTCATAATATGCTAAGGTTACCAGTTCTATAATATTATGCAACTGTAGTAGTAATTTGAACCCCCCCCCTCCCCCTAAAAATCAGAATCTGAAGATTCTGTAGATCTTACAGTTCTGTTATTTTAAAAATAAAATCATTCCTACCATAAACAACTCATGGTCTGATGCATACCATGTTCAAATGCAAATCATTGTCCAATATATGACCTTGCCATGTGTTTACAAAACACTCCATTTTTCCCCACTGTTTGTGTAACATCCCCCAGATCTTTTTAACATGGTAAAAAAAGTATCAACCACAGTATTGAAGTTTGTCTTTTTATTTCTTATACAAGTTCTGTTTTAAGTTAAAATTTATTAGATGATATAAGAAGTTAAACTGCATAACTTAACTGTTATACTCTTAAAACTGTCACTGAATTCCATATACTTAACCATAGTAATCAATAAAATTTGTATTACTATTGTTTGTGTAATTTAATTTGAAGGAGAAATGCTGCATTTATTGAATTCACATTGTATATTTAATTTACAATTGGTATGAATTTTATGTAGCTTCACCATAATCTCACTACTGCAATTATGGGATATAATGGACATAATTTATCTGGAATATTTGTGCATATCACTGTAATGCAGGAAAAATTCGATCCTGGTACTGGTTTTCACAGTATGGTTTGATGATATATAGCATGTTAAGGAGCAGGTACTGTGAAAATATTGGACGTGAACATAAGAGCAATCACGGTAACAATAGCATCTAACCTGCAATTGTTAATGATACTTCTGCACTCATGTTCCAACTGTTATGATTGGTAATCAGTATAGAAGACGCAACACATAAAGTGGCTAGATAGGTTTCAATTAGTTGAGTTGAGTTGTAAATCGTAACAAACTGTTACGATAGGTTAGTTGAGTCGGTTTCAGATTGTTTGGAGTCTGTTGAGTCGTGAGCCTATTTAGGCTGAGGTCAAAGCATGAATAAAGAGTTAGCTGGAGATTGAATTAATCTCTCCCGCATCCCACGTGATCGAGTGCCCTAGCTTCGGTGCCGCCGGCCGTCGGAGACGGCGCCACCACCCCGACGGCGAGGCTTCAAGCCCCGTCCCCTAACTTTCCACTCATACTCCCTGCGTAACTTGTCAAGCTCTAACAATCTGGTATCAGATTCGCCAGCCCCGATGGCTCAGCCCGCTTCATCCGCCGCCGCCGCCACCTCCGCCGCTACCTCCGCCGCCACCTCCGCCGCCCTTGTTCCACCAATGCCCACTGCCCCTTTTCCCGCAACCGCTCCGCCCACAACCATCCAATTTTCCCCAATACCTGCGGCCACAGCCACTGGACTCGCTAACTACGGCCATCTATGGCTCGCGGCGCCGGATGGGTCGGTTCGCCACCAGGCTGACCGAGCTCGAAAACCACAATACCATCGCCCCCACCACCATCCACTTTAGGCATGCCCGGCTTCGGCGGTATCCCAACAGCCCAACCTTCCACCGCCGTCGTTGTCCACACCTTCGACTGTCATGCCACCCGCACCATCCGCGTCGGCTCCGGTGGCGTCCTCACGGCCCTCGCCGCCCCACGACCACTTCGCCGCCTTACGCCCGCCGAGATGACCGAGCGCCGCCGGCAAGGCCTTTATTTCAACCGTGATGAACAATATGTACGCGGCCACAAGTGTGCGAGGCTCTTCTATTTGGAGGTCAACGATTTTCTTGATGAGGACGATGCCCTGGCGCCTACAACAGACGACGACACGCCAGCGATCTCCCTCTACGCTATCATCGGCATCACCTCGACGGAAACGATGCAGCTGCGTATCACCATTGGCGCCCACACATTCGTCGCGCTCGTCGACTCGCGCTCGTCCGGCAACTTCATCGATCTCGCGGCGGCCACCAAAGCCGGCCTACGGTTCCAAGACACCGCACGCTCCCGGGTCGTGGTGGCTAATGGTGATCGCGTGCCTTGTCACGGCCGGGCCCGCGACGTGTCCATCCTCGTCGACAAGGAGCACTTCACCATTGATTGCTTCGCCATTCCGTTGGACTCGTTACGACATCGTCCTCGGCGTGACGTGGCTCAAGTCTCTTGGCCCTATTCTTTGGGACTTCGATGGCCTTCGCATGGCATGTTGGCGCCGGGGCCGGCGGGTGCTTTGGCGCGGCATTGGTGCCATTGGCCCGGATCCCGCCCGCCTCCACTCCATCGCCGGCACGGAACCCGATCTCCTTGCGCGCCTCCCGGCCGCGTTCGAAGACGTGTTCGCGCCACCTATGGGCCTTCCGCCGTCGCGCCAATGCGATTCATTCATCTATCGCCTCGGGCGGCGCCGGCAGCGGTGCGACCCTATCGCTATCCTCGGCTGCAAAAGGATGAATTGGAGCTTCAATGCACTCGCCATGCTCGAGCGAGGGAATTATCGGACCAAGCACTTCTCCGTTCTCGCTCCGGTCCTCTTGGTGCGCAAGTCCGATGGATCGTGGCGCTTTTGTGTTGATTACGAGCACCGAATGACATCACGATCAAAGATAAATTCCCTATACCGGTGGTTGAGGAGTTGCTTGACGAGCTACATGGGGCTCGGTTCTTCACGAAACCGGACCTCCGTCTCTGGATACCACTAGGTGCGTGTACACCACGAAGACATCGCCAAAACGGCGTTCCGCACTCATCATGGGCATTTTGAGTTTTTGGTGATGCCGTTTGGCCTTACAAACGCCCCGCCACATTTCAAAGCTTGATGAACGCCGTCCTACGGCCTTTTCTCCGCAAGTGCGTGCTCGTCTTCTTCGACGACATTTTGATCTACGATCGTTCGTGGACGGAACACCTCCGAGCACCTTCGAGCCGTCTTTGAGACCCTTCGGGCGAACCGGCTACATGTGAAGCGCGCCAAGTGCGCATTCGCCATGGATTCGGTGGCTTATTTGGGTCACGTAATCTTAGCCGCAGGGGTCGCCATGGACAAGGACAAAGTGGCCGCCGTGTCTTCCCGGCCTCGACCCCGGAATGCCGGAGCGCTCCACGGATTCCTCGGCCTTGCGAGTTACTACCGGCGTTTCATCCGCAACTTCGGCACGCTAGCGGCGCCCTCACGGCCCTACTCAAGAAAGAGGGATTCCGGTGGACTGGACACGACATCCGAGGCATTCCGGGCGTTGAAGGAGGCTCCGTCCACAACACCCGTGCTTCATCCGCCGGATTTTTCAAAACCGTTCATCGTCGATCGTGATGCATCCGGCACGGGTTTTGGCGGTGTATTCCATCGTGGCGCTGGACCGCCGGCTTTCTTCAGCAAGCCGTTTGCGGCCCGACATTTGAAGGTGGCTGCGTATGAGCGCGAGCTCATTGGCCTCGTCCGAGCCGTTCGACATCGGCGGCCATATCCGTAGGGCCGCCGATTCATTGTTCGCACCGACCATTATGCCTTGAAATATATGCTTGATCGGCGTCTCTCGACCGTCCCGCAACATCAATGGATCGATAAGCTCTTTGGATTTGATTTCTCGGTGGAATTCCGGCCAGGACACCTTAACACGGTGGCGGATGCATTGTCTCGCCGCGATGAGCAGCAGCAGCCAGCAACGCCACGGCTCGCGGTGATTTCCGCTCCTTCATTTCACCTCTTCAATGACTCGCGCACCGAGCTGGACTCCACTCGCCGAGTTCCGCGTTCTTCGCGACTCGATCACTACCTCACGTGGCGCGGAGTGGCGAGTACAGGATGGCCTCATCATCTACAAATCCAAGGTGTTCGTTCCCACGGCTTCGGCTCACTTGCAACGGATCCTGCAGTTGGCTCACACCGCGGGTCATGAGGGTATACGAGAAAACATTGCAACGTCTCGCGCCGGACTTCGTTGTCGACCATGATCGGCGGGTGGTCCGGAGTTCGTCCGCACGTGCACCACTTGTCAACGGAACAAAACGGAATCCCTGCATCTCATTGGACTTCATTGAGGGTCTACCGAAGGTTCACGGCAAAAGCGTCATACTCACCGTCGTTGACCGCTTCTCCAAGTATGCCCACTTCATCGCACTCGGGCACCCCTACACGGCAGCTACGGTTGCTGCGCCTTCTTCTCCGAGATCGTGCGTCCGCACGGTTTTCCGGCATCTATTGTGAGCGATCGTGACCCGGTCTTCACGGGTCATGTATGGCGCGACATGTTCAAGATGGCCGGCGTTGGTCTTCGGATGAGTACGGCCTTTCACCCGCAGACGGATGGCCAATCGGAGGCTGTGAACAAGACTATTGCCATGTACCTCCGCTGCATTACTGGTGATCGCCCTCGTGCTTGGTTGGAGTGGCTGCTCGTGTGCTGAATTCTGCTACAATACCTCATACCACTCGGCTTTGCGCGCTACACCGTTTGAGGTGGTCTACGGCAGGGCGCCCCGCCATTGGTGCCCTATGATAACTCAGCTCGCACTCCGGTGGTCGACTCTCCGTTACGGGACCGTGATGCTTTTCTAGCCGATGTCAAGGCACGTCTCCTTCGAGCCCGGTCATATGCCAAGAAATTCTACGACGCCAATCATCGTGCTCCGGAGTTTGACGTGGGCGCTTGAGTTTGGCTTCGTCCGCTTCACCGCCCGGCTCGGTCCTTGGTCGCCGGAGCCCGCGGTAAGCTTGGTCCCCGTTATGCCGGCCCCTTTCAAGTGCTTGAGCGCATTGGACCGGTGGCGTACCGCCTCTGCTTGCTCGAGGGTGCCAGGATTCATGATGTTTTTCACATTGGAGTGCTTAAACCATTCCATGGCACGCCGCCAGCTTCGACTCCAGCTTTGCCTCCACTACATCAAGGTCGTCTCTTACATGAACCGGAGAAGGCATTGGGTTCACAATTGCGCCGTGGTCGGTGGTTCGTGCTCGTCCGGTGGAAGGGTTTACCAGAAGCCGAGGCGACTTGGGAGGCTGCTGATGAGTTGCGTCAGTCCTTTCCAGAGTTCCAGCTCGAGGACGAGCTGTTTCCCGAGGGAGGGAGAGATGTTATGATTGGTAATCAGTATAGAAGACGCAACACATAAAGTGGCTAGATAGGTTTCAATTAGTTGAGTTGAGTTGTAAATCGTAACAAACTGTTACGATAGGTTAGTTGAGTCGGTTTCAGATTGTTTGGAGTCTGTTGAGTCGTGAGCCTATTTAGGCTGAGGTCAAAGCATGAATAAAGAGTTAGCTGGAGATTGAATTAATCTCTCCCGCATCCCACGTGATCGAGTGCCCTAGCTTCGGTGCCGCCGGCCGCCAGGACGGCGCCACCACCCCGACGGCGAGGCTTCAAGCCCCGTCCCCTAACTTTCCACTCATACTCCCTACGTAACTTGTCAAGCTCTAACACAACGCTTATTTTTCTGTTTCTAAGGATTTGTTTTCTACTCTATCCTTTCTGGTAGGTTTGGAATACTTCACCCTGTCTGTATGAGTTCAGTTAATTGTAACGTTCCAAAAATTGTTCTTTTTTATCATTTATGGATTTCATATAATGGGAAAGAAAATACAAGAAATAGATTGTCTATTTGTCTTCTGTTTGGCAAGGAATTTTTCCTCCTAATCTGAACGGATTAGGCCTAGCCTACTTTCCACCCATACGAAACAAGCTGTTACGGTAGATTAGATGATTATATAAGAGATTCTGTGCTCACTAAGCTGAACACATTTCTTGACCCTTTCCATCATGTCTGTTCCAAGTTGATGAGCTACACTGAAATTGTGTCTCATTAGTCATAAATGATGCTATTACTTAGAAAATGGTAATAACAATTTTTTCAATGCAGCAGATGCGTTATGAGCTCTGGGCAATCAGATGGTGCCCAGCCAGGCTTCAGGATTAGGCAGAATTAGTTATGATAGAGCCTTGATTAGATAAGGCTTAGTTTGTTGGTTTACGTATGTTAGGGGCTGGCTATATAATGCCAGCCATGTCATTTGATTGAGGCAAGCAGAAAAGAAGACGAAACCTAAAACAGTCCGAACCTCCTGAGGGAGGGTGACTTTCAGGTCCTTCCTGCTATTCAGTTGTAGCCTAATCCTAACCATAACAAGATGTCTCATATACTTGGCATTTCTTGTTCACGTTACTAATCACTATGCCAAATGTACCAGTGATGTACATTGTTGATTTCCAAAGAGCTGCTTATTACCAGAAGTGTTATGACCCTGATTGTCAAGGTAAGAAAGGAACACTACTGTAATTATTCTCACTCACGTCACGTGATCCTTCTTTCGTAATATCACTGCTTCGGAATAGGTTATCGTTCTCCAATGCGTGCTGTTCCCTGGGACGTGATGCCTGAACTTAGCTCCATAGTAGAGTCAGCCCATACAGAATATGAGGGGCAAGTTGTGGAAGTCAATATTGAAAATAGCAGCCGAAATGAGTGTATGGTTGATGGTGAAACTGTTACGGAGAATGATGAGGATCCAGACTGGTGGGAAGAAGCTATAAAATTTGCTGACAGCATCGAGAACATCGATCAAGCTGCAGGCTTGTGTGAATTGGTCAGTAGTTTCATCTTGTTTTGACTAATCTTAAATCTGTGGAGTTGTTGTACCATACTGATCCACGTTTCCACAGGAAAATAATGGTTACGATGATGCTGATGATGACTGGTGGATGCACGCGGGAAACATTCTGGATCAGATTGAGAGTCAATCAATATCAGTATTACAGAACGATCCATGAACCACTTCATCATACATGACCTTCATCGTCTTCTCCCTGTACCTTTCACATAGACGTCTCCACCAATGGTGCGGCATCTATCTGCTAAGACCCAACCCTGGATGTACAAGGCAGGTAACCCTGATGAGCATTGTAGTTTCATTCTGGAGAGTAACAGCAAGTTTGAATTGAATTGCTGAGGCATTCTCAAATGAGTATAAAATAGACAATTCCAGTTGCCTGTCTTAAAATATGGTTGATTTATCATGGAACATTCCCTGTGTATGCATCGAGATACTGATAGAAACATCAAATTAAAAGGTGTACACTCAGAAATTTCTGCAAAGAAGTATGATCATGCGGCCTGCTCAAGGAAACAAAGAATATGACATGTCTGTTCCATTGTCTCATTTATTGCCTTCAACATAAATGAACATACAAACACATTTCTTTTTTTCATCCATGTAGATATTTTAATGCGATTCCACATTCTTTGTGAGCAGTTCTTTACTCAACCTTCAAAGCCAATATTAATCAACTGTCTTTTTTTTGTGACATTGGTGCTGAGAAATCAGACTAATATGTTGACGCTTAGGACAGCAGAAATGAACTAGCTGCAAGCCAATTTTGATATTTGAAACGTCGTCATTTTCAGAATAGAGGAGCAACTGACAAGATGCAGTTAGCTTGGTAAAATCGAGAACCATTGATATTCATATGCAATTGCCGTAGAGTACATTAATGGGTCCAGAAAGTCCAAGAGAATGGTATTGGTCCGAAAGCTGTATTTTGGTATCACGGGCCTTGTACGTTGAATAGGGACTGAAAATTGGAACAAACCAATGGATAAAGGTTCCACGGTGGGGATAACGTAATAATTTCTGCCAATGGTTAATCATGAAACTGAAGTGATTTGTCTCGATCCTATTTTGTTCACCTGTGGATTTGACACTATGAGTCACTTGTAAATACTAATAAATACACGACGAAAGTCCTTTTTGGCTAGACTTTCCACCGCTGCTGGCACACACTATCCGTAGGGCGATTCTCGGCCCTACAACGTGTGGTGCAAATCCAGCAAAAATCCGTTCCCCCGCCGCTCCACCACATCTCGAGCTTCCCGTCGCCGTCGCGCCCTCGTTTCCCTCCCCGCCGCGCTCACGGGCACAAAGCAGCCACCCGCGCGATCGAGCCGCGCACCCGCCTCAGCCAACCACCGATGGCCGTCACCGCCTGCCGCGTCGCTGTGCCGCTCGGCCTCGCCCCGCTGCCCCGCGGCGGCGCCGCCGCCTTCGCCGTCGCCCAATGCGGTGAGAGCTCAATTCTCCCTGTCTCCTCTCCGCAGCTAGTTCACTGTTCGCCCTGGCGCAGCAGTGGTAGCCAAAGCTCATGATTTTTTTTCCTTTTCAGGCTCCAAGGTTTCGCGAGGCGTTGTCGCCGTCAGAGCGACGTCCAGCAGCGAGGGCTCGGTGGAGATGCCGGAATTCGTCAAGACCGTGCAGGACGCGGTCAGCCCCCATACATACTTCGTTTCCTTTAATTCCGAGTTGCAATTCTCTGCGCAATGTACATTACCGTGACCGTTGTGTCTAGGCAGTGGGAGAAAGTTGAGGACAAGTACGCCGTGGCCACCCTCGGCGTCGCAGGCATCGTCGCGCTCTGGACGGCCGTAGGGGCGATCAGGGTACTGGAGGGCTAGCATTCTTTTTATTTTACTTGATTGACTGATGTTGAGATAGGTGAACACATTCTCTTTCTGCGCATGCAGGCCATCGACAAGCTTCCACTTTTGCCTGGTATCTTAGAGATTGTTGGAATCGGCTACACCGGGGCAAGTTTTTAGACATCTCGATATGCATAAATTTTAGTTTGTTCCTTGCCACTGGTGAAATTCTCTAATAAATGCCACTTGTGTGTTGCTGCAGTGGTTCACATACCGTAACCTCATCTTCCAGCCCGACAGGTGAGATCCCATGCTCTTGCAACTACTTTTCTATGTTACAGCTTGTTCCTGTTAAAGCGTTAGTGGTATCCTTACGTATTTACTCGACCAGAATTATATTGTTGTTTCTTTTCTGAAACGTAGAAAGAACAGTAAGTGTGAAGTAACTTTATCGTGATTGTGTACCTATTTCAAATGAAGTTTCTGCCACCTTATTGAGCTGCATATAACTGACCATGGAAGGGAAAAAGAGATCTTTTAAAAAGTTTTTAAAGTAAAAAATGTCTTAAGTTGGAGTAAATGTCGTCTTTGACAAATCGCAATAGGTCCTGTCATGATGGAAAATAGGCAATGAAGTTTGTACTAGTATTCAGTCTACAAAATTGTACCCCACAAAAAAAATCTGAGACACACTGTGAAGTGACAATCTTATTGTTATGCACCTGTGTGAAAAAGGAGGTAGCTTTACCTTATCATATGCTTACACTGTTTTGCCCGTTGATGCCTTCAGGGAGGCTCTGTTCAGTAAAATCGAGAGCACCTACAAAGAAATCACCGGAAGCAGCAAGTAATCAGGCAAGCATTATTCGCAAGCAGAGGGTAGAATCGCATCTATATGAGCACAGATCAGCTATTTGAGCTAAGCGAAAGTGCTAACCTATGATACCGATTGTTATGGTTCCTCCTGGCTTCAGTATGTCAGAGAGAGAAACTCTGCTGATGGGTTGGTCATTGTACCTTTTCTGATGTAATGTACTAGTACTTTCAACATCCTCATCGCATGGAATTGAAAATTTTGATATTTGTCTATTTTTCATCCTCCAAGACTACTACTGTGACACTTGATGTTGATTTTCAGGTGATATGTGTTCGCTCTGTTTTTTTTAATCCAGTAATCACTTATGTTTTAATCCAGTAATCACTTATGTATAACCCTTAATGAGCTACCCGCCAGTAATGCTGTCTTTTTAATTTCAGAAATAGTATGGTCTATCAATGCTATGCATATAGTTTATCTAATGACCTCGAGCTCTGCTTCTGTTGTGAGAAACCGGGACCAGTATATGCTGGGATTAGTACGGATATTCTTATTCTTTGCTGAAATCATTCTTCATCAAATGAACAAGCGATTTTGTATTATTGAAGAGAAATAGTTCTATTATTTACTACAACAGAAACTGAACGGCTGGAAGAGAACTCGTCCATTTGTCCTTCAATCACTTTGATACATCTCCAGCTTCTATTTGTACCTCTTCTGCTTTTTTGCTGAGATACTTTGAGTGGCCCATGGATTAGATTAGACTAAATATAGGTGCAGAGTGACATGATGGCTATTGTGGAAGATATTTGGTAGCGCTGTCACTTTTGCTATCGCCACTGCTTCAAAGAAGGTCGAAAACGACGACGGCGACAACATTCGTAAATATCTATCGGAGTCTTACAATGTACTCCTCCATTGACGTTAGGACAGCAGACTAATCATGCTGTCCTAACGACAGCAATTTCGTAATAGAGGAGTATTAAGTCGCTATTATTACTACTGGAGTGACGACTTAACCACACCATATGGCGCTGCATAATCGAGCATATTTTCAGTATAAGATAGGAGAGTTACCATTTACCACTAATAGCCTAGAACACTTTTTGTTTTTGTGTGTGCAGTATGCACGCTGTTTTATTACCCACTTCATCTCAATTTTACGAGGCTGTAAGGAATCTTCCTCCTGCGTGTCTTGGATATGGCAGCAGGGAGCAAAAGCCTACCATTTTTTTTGGTACAGCGAATTGTTGGTTCGAAATGTGATGGATGATCCAATCAGAGAGGAATAAAAGTGGGTGTTGGTGATAAGCACGTACGATCGATGGCCAGGTGCAAAGTTGAGTTATTACTTATTAGTCGGCTAATACCAATTGCCAATTTTCTTTTTTGTTTTCCCTACTTGTACTCGTGGAATGGTGAGCATTTATGTGCGTCTAGTTTGAAACTACCACGGCTATCTGAACATGCCAACTTTTAGGACTAGTTTGCAGGTCTTCTGTTTTTTATTTTCCATTCCAACTTTTAGGACTGGAATGACATGAACCAATGAACCTTTTATCAACAGCACATACTTGAATAGCACTAGACTAATTTACATTATTACAAATTCAAATCCAAGTTACGTTATACAATGATTCGAGAACTTCTACGTAACTATTGTTAAGTCATGTTCAAGTTGGCCTGACCGCTCAATATATATTTTGAAATAGAGGTGATAAGAAAAAATAAATCTTAATTCAGCCGCGAAACGGTAGCATGTTGTAGCATAATGAAAAATTGAAAACTCATTTGATCTTTTGCATGGATGGAGTGTAGCGCTAGATGAAATTGACAAAGATTTGTCCCCTAGCAGCAATGGACCATAATGAAAAGTTTGAAAACTCATTTCGAAAACGACCGGGACGCATTGTTCTTACGTACCTGTAAATATCCTTCGGTGTTTTACAAAGTACAAATAAGCGACGACTTATTACTGATCATATGGTATATGCGTGTCCCTTTTTTCCTTTTTTTTTTCTGAAATTACTCCTACGTGTCTTAGATAGGAGTGGGACATGAGAGTATAACAGCTTTATTTGCTACACGAAATTATTGGTTCAAAATTTTGATGGTTGGTCCCATCAGGAAGGAATCTAAAGTGGGTGGGTGTTGGTGATAAACACGCACAATGGAATGGGAACGTTGAGCAAAAAGTGAGTTAATGCCAATTGTGATTTTCCTTTTGCTTTTCCTGTATTTTAATTGGCATGTTGTAACGGATCCGATTTTGAGCATATGTAGGCGTCCAAGGTAAGCTTACCATACTGTTTTGTTGGATCAGTATCCAACTAAGACACAAGTAATGGTTTCTCACCCCAATACTACTAACATATTTTGTATTAATTAGACGTTGATTGAATAAGTTTGGTCAGATTTATAGTTACGCTGGAATGACCTTATATTTTCACTTGTCCCACATGCGGAGATGAATATGTACCAAAAAGCCAATTTTATTATTACACATTCAAATCAAAGTCGGTTCATATACAATGAGTTACTCTTCTTACAATGAGTTACTCTTCTTGAATAATAGCCAGAGCAAACCTTTTTCTGTAATCTTTTTCCTTCTACATGTGAAATTGCCTAGGCGGTCTATTAATTAGCTCGTAAATGAGCGCTATGGAGTCGATGGACAGAAATAAACATAATTTGATGAAGTGCATGGTTTCGTGTGTCCAAGTTTATCCCAGTACACGCCACCACTATTTCATGTTAAGTGCTAGAACGCTAATTATTTTGAATGGTAATAATAAAATCATTATTCGACACAAATTAAGCGGGCACAAAGCTGGGTAAAAAATCCGAAGTTCGAACACCGAAACCGAAACCGAAACCGAACCGATTAGGTTAACTGAAATTATTTATATTTTTAATATTGCAAACTCGAAATAACCAAAATAATTGAACTTCTTTTATATCATATTTTAGAAATTTATTGTTTGTTTTTCTATGTGCTTAATTGCCAATTATGTAGAAGAAGAATTGATGTAGAAAGATTTAATTACTAATCAACATCACATATATTACTATTTAGGACTTAGTTTGATTTTTTAATATCATATTTGTATTTTTTTCTAATTAATATCTTAAAAGTTTAAAATGAAATAGCGTTATTTTTTAAATTTAGGTTAAAACCAAAAACTGAGTCAATCAAACCGAAATATTTTGGTTAATTAGGTTCGATTTTGAATTTTCTATAAAGAATTGCGGTTTCAATTTTGCTAAAACCAAATTTTTGTGAAATATTCGAACAACAACTGCTGTTGTTGTATGAGAACTCATTCTGTTGTGCACGGACGGGGTGTGGCGCTAGCAAGAATTGACAAAGATCTAATCCCCTAGCAACGCGGGGCCCAGCCTAACGGCACCAAGCCGGATAAGATCGCAGCTGATTTTTTAGCAGTGCCATGTGTAAAGAAAAAGGCCGTTCTCCCCTTTGCTTTTTTCTTCTCCAGGAAAAGAGAGAGAGAGAGAGAGACGAGATAAACCCGCAAAACCCCATCACGACCGGAGATCGAGCGGGCGAGGAAGATGATACTGGTGGCGATCATGGCGGAGCTGCTGGAGGAGTACACGGCGGCAGTGGCGCGCGCCGTGGAGCGCCTTCTGTCGGCGGCGCCCCGGGGTGTCCTGCCGCGCCGGGTCCACTTCCTCGTCCTCCGAAACCTCCCCTTCGCGATGCCGTCGTTCACTGACTTGTTCGCGACGACGATGGTGTGCATCTCCCTCCATGACCCTGTTGGAATTGCTCCGTTTGGTTTGGTTAGATTCATTTCTTTTTTCTTCTTTTTTCGGCACAGCAGAAAACAGATTCGCCTTGTTGTTGAGCAGCAGGTCGGTTCTTTTTTCGCGTAACTCGGATCAGGGATTAGTTCTTGGTATTGGACATTGTATATTTTTGGTTTGCAGATGTAAAGTAGTATGGAGAGATCTTTTTCTTTTTTTCATATTTTTATGGAAAATTGTTAACAATGCGGCGGCGGCAACGGAGGTTTGTTCTGCGTGAAAATATCTTATTTGCGCGTCTGTGCCAACCTGCCTGTCCACTCTTTTCCCCTTTCATGGGCCTATCTGAAAAGATGATGTGGCAAAATTGAATGTGACTGAGCTTTTTGATGGATATGCCATACATGTATTTCGATGAACACAATACACAAATTAACGTCATGCGATGCATCCTTACAATTTGTAACCGTGGCACTGGCACCTATATGGCTATATATACCATCACTACTACAATCAAAATTTGTACTGTCGAGGTTTTTTTGGACCTCTGCCGAGGCTAGCGAAATTACACACACAAGTGTCGATCAAAGCCAGCATGTTGTGAGTACAAGTGTGAATGTATTTTCAGTTCTGTAGAATATTTGAATTTATCACCTGGAAAATAAAATAAATAGCAATAATTATATCAGTTCGGAAAATACCAGTAATATCGGGCATGATGATGTCACTAGCCGATATTGCTATCTAGGCCAGTAATATCGGGCAGGTGACATCATCGTGCACGATATTGGCAAAACCACAACAAAATTGGACATAGTGATGTCATCAGCCCGTTATTGAAGGATGACACAACAATATCGGACAACGTGATGTCAGCTGACCGCTATTGTAGGGTAACCCTTCAATAGCGGGCACCATGATATCATCTGCCCGCTATTGCTGGATTACCCTGCAATAGCGACCAGGTGACATCACGCTGCCCGCTATTGTTGGGTTTCCTGCAACAGCGGGCGTTCTGGGCGCTATTGTTGGTCCGACTCTGCAATAACATGTGCGTAATAGCGCTCGGAATGCCTGATTTTGTAGGCCCAAAACGTCCGCTATTGTAGGGTCGAATCCTAATAGTGTGCCCCTCGGCCTATTTCCCTAGCTAGATAAATTATTTGATGAAACAACAAAGTTATTTTGGTCCAACCATGTTCATGTGGCTGGCCACCGAGTCATCTTTTTGTTTGTCACTTTGTGCTCAAATTTCAATTAATTTTTTAATCTCGAAATTGCTAGTGCACCCAACTAAGAGCATTTCTAACAACTACCTTATATTCCATCCTTTATATCCAATTTTAAGAGATCTCCTACAATTAGAAATATTGGTGTTTAGGCCCGTTTGGGATGAAGGAATTCCAAAGGAATGCATTCCTATGGAAAGGAATCAAAAATTTATGTTTGGAAAGTGAGTTTCTTTTCCAAAGGAATGGTGTCCTTCTATGTACAAAATGTAGGAAAGATAAAATCACTAAAAGCTATGGGAAATTTTCCTTTGAAATCTTCATCACAACGGGGTTCTGACTTCCAATTAATCTTCAATCGCTAAGTTAGTCATAATTATGCAAATAAAGATTTCAATTAGAGGTGCACGACTTTTTGTCCATAAGAATAAACCTGAAACTGAACCAATAAATGAACATTGAACAGATGAACAAAGAGAAGATATATTTTTTTCTTTCTAATAACGGAGAGGTCTCGTGTTCCTATGTTTTGCCAACTTAAAGTTAGATACGGTC
>JAUNZO010002136.1:0-299333 GCA_031894775.1 Chloris gayana
GTGAATTCTGATTTGATTCTTACTATCATGTCTAAGCATGGATGTAAAACGACTCTTTTATTTTGCTGCCTCGAATCGGCACAAGAACAATTCACCAAAAGAGAATCGGCCCAAAAATAATTTACAAAAAGGACTCGGCCCAAGAGTAATTTACAAAAAGGAATCGGCCGAGAAAAGAATCGGCCAATTGGGCCATTAGGCATGGTCCAGTGGCATCACTGGACGCCGGCATCGCCATCCGGCGTGCGGGAGGCGCTCGAGCGGGACACGCTCCCACCGCCCGCTAACATGGCGGCCCACGCTGCATTTAGGGCGGGACAGCCCGTAGGTGTCTTTTTAGTTTTTTTACATTATCCTTTTTCATTAGTAAAAAATGTGTAATATAAAAAACATATATGTCATTGTTTCATATCATGGAGAAACTAACCACGTGGTTCTCTTCAAAAAAGACCTATACATATAACATATCATTCCAGGGGTGACTGCCGTGGTTCTACGTTTCTCGTTGGAAATTGCGATGTTTTTTTAACGTTAGAGCATCTCCCGCCCGTAAATAGCCTCCTATACAAATTTTAGGAGTTTGACATAAAAAATTGACTCCAACAATCCTTCTAAATTGGCTCCTAGGGAGGGGCTCCCAAATCTAGCCTCCAACCCTCGAAAATGGGACTCCTCTTATATTCTCCTCAACCGCTTGCCACCTCATCCCTCAATGTCGGTTGCGCCGCTGCCAGCTCACTCGCGGTCAGCCGACGTGTCATTACCTCTACCTTGTGAGCCGCCCCCGTTGTCCAACTATCGTGTCGCCGCTGCCTCGGCTTGGCGTGGTGCGCTACAACAGCCAACCGGTGACAGCCGAATCCGGTGAGATATGAGCCGGATTTGAATCTTGGGAGGTGCTCGGGCCGATGACGGTGGTCACCATCCTGGCCAAGAAGGGGATGCCGTGACCGTCGACGTCGTTCCGAGCTCACCGCCAGCTTGCCTTGGTGTTCCTTGGCCCCAAGCCAAGCCTCCGCGCCAACCTGCCATGCCCATCGCTCCACGTCGCTAGGCCGTGCTCGACCGCCTTGCCCCGTGCCCAACAAGCCATGCTGCCGGGCGCTCCGGCCACGCCCGATCACCTTATCCTCGTGCCCACCTCGCTGCGTCGTCGAGCGTGACGCGAGCACGGACCACGTCTCCCCTGCGCCCAGCTTGCCGTACCACTAGTTTGTGGTGTGCGCCGGCCGCATCATGTCGTGTCTCGTTGCTTGGGGCAGAGAAGAAGAGTGGAAGGGAGGTTGACAAGTGGGAGTATGAGCTCAAGAACAGTATGATACTTTAAATCTCTCAAGCAAAACAAGAACAACACACACTATAACAAAAAACAAAAACTTGCAGTGAGACACGGCAGTCAAAATACAATAGACACGACAAAGAAATAATCCGTGGCTACAAATGAGACAAAGTGGACGTGGCTACAAATGAGGCTCCATTTATAGCCATGGTTCACCTCCCTTGGTTCATTTTCGCAGCCCACGGTAGCCCCTCTTGTATAAAAGTCGGAGAAATCCTAGCCCTACTCACTCATTCGCCTCCCTAGCCTCCTCCCTCCCTCACTCTCCTCCCCAACCAACGACGGCTCCCTCCGGCTCCGGCGCGGGCGGCTCCCTCCCTCCGGCATGGCGGCGGCCTCCCTCCGACCCGGCGACGGCGGCCTCCCTCCGTCGCGGCGGTGGCTCCCTCCCACCGGCGTGCGCGCCCCCTACAACCGGCGCGGCGACACCCCCTCCCTCCACCGTGCGCGACTCCCTCCCTCCCGCGTGCGTGGCACCCTCCCTCCAATAGTGACTCCCTCCATTCGGCGCGCACGGCGGCGGCACCCTCCCTCCGGCTTCTCCGGCTCACGTGGCGGCGACCCCCTCCATCCTATTTTCCTTCGGCGCGCGGTTTCCGGGCGCCTTCTCTAGCGAGCGGCAAGGGTTGGGGGCGGCCGGATATAGCTGCCCCCATTCTCCGGCAGACAGCGCGAGTCGGGGCGGCCGGATCTTGGCCTCCCCTTCTCCGGCGGGCGGCAACGAGCGACGTGTGGGCCCATGTGGGCCCCTAACTTCTTTTTTGTTTTTTAGTTACCACGGTAGCCACGGTTGATCCGTCTAGCGTGGCTATAGTCTTTCATCCGTAGCTACGGGGTCGTAGCTGCGGTTCCCATACCCGTGGCTACAACCCCCTTTCAACCGTGGCTATAGTCTATGTTTGTTATAGTGACACACATTGAAGCCTCCCTTTTCCCCATTAGCAAGAACATTGGCGCCGGCATGTGCTAGATGGGAGATCCATTGGCGCCGGCATGATCTTGTTGATGTCCCCGTTGAGGCCGTGGCAGAGGCATATGGGTGCATCGTTGACGAGGGTCTTGAAGCTGTCGCAACATGTGCTAGGAGGTGCCCGTACGCTGGTATCCGTGAGGTAGTCGATGCAGGGCGTCGGCCTCATCAAAGGGGTAGGCAATCTGTCACTTGTGCTGACAAAGATGTGGTTTCTCCTTCGACATCTTTGTCGAGGTTGAACTAGGCGGCGGTGGTGATGGGAAGCCAGGGAAAGGAAAACGTGGGAAGGGGAAGCCAGGAAACACCCCTGCCGAGCCGGTGGTGCCCCGGCAACGGGAAGAAGGGGAAGGGGAAGGGGAAGCGGAAGCCCGGAAACTGGCCGCCGGGCAACGGGAAGAAGGGGAAGGGGAAGGGAAACCCGGGCACCTGTCCAGCCGATGGAGCGCTAGGCTTTGCTACCGATGATGATGATGAAGCAGCTGTCTTCTCCAGTGCTTCTTGATCGGCGGCGGCGACCTGGACCCTGATCGCTTCAGACGGCCGCAGCGTGTTGGCAACTAGGGCGAGGGCCAGGAACAGGGTGACGAGGCTCTTGGAGGGCGCCATGTCTCCCGCGATCGTGGGCGTCGTCTGGTGTTGGTGCAAGCCGGTGCGGCCAGGCGGCTGGTATTTATGGCGCTGTTTGCTATCTCTCGTTGAAGAATTCAAACGTTCGTTTGTATGCAGACAGGACACTTATTCAATCGTTTTGCTTGTGTATATGTTCGCTTAATTACATGATGCGGACTTTTGCACCTTGATTCTCGGTGCGCATAGAAGAATTTAAACTCCAGTTGAAATTTATCTTTTTCATCGTGCAGAATGAGTTAACAAAAGGGACACTTGAGGTAGCTTTGGACGCACCACGTACCTCGTGTATTTGGGCCGGCGTATGGAAATGCAACAATGATTTGAGTATTCAATCTCGAAGACACCGACACACTGGATAATGTGCGGATACTACTCCAGGACATCAACACAGTTGGGGGATCTGTTTCCTTGTAGCGTCATACCGGCAGGGTTTAACTTACCGTTGGAACCGACGGTACCGCCCGCCGACGAGATGGCGGTAACCGTGGTTACCGCGGTCAGAAAACCACACAAACGACAAAATCGAATTTGTTTGAATCAAAACCGGTAAACTGATCAATAACCAAGCGGTTTAGGCAGTAAAAGTATGGTTTTTGAGGTTTACCGACCCGAGGAATAATAGAAAAGAAAAAGTTCAAAAATTGGGTATGACTTTTGCATGTTTTTTTTACAGCAATGCAACTCACATATTAAGCATATATAATACATATAATATTCATGATAACCTATAATGCATATAGAATCCATGCTACATGTGTTCAAACAAATTGTCCAATTACAACACATAGTTTAATGGTAAACCGAATGGAGTAAATAAAAACCGAGATTAAATGGAAAAAATGAGGAACACAAAAAATAAAAAAAAGTTTGAAATCTTGGCATGAACATTGCATATTATTTGCAACAATATAACTCACATATGCAATACATATAATCCATATAACATCGATGAAAACTCACAATGCATATATAATCCATACAACTTGAGTTCTAGATTTGGATAAATAAATTACTCATTACAACACTTAGTTTACAACAAATAATTATAGAATATTGAAGGTAATGTTGATTTCCCTTTTTCATATACTTTCTTTTGAGTTTATCTTCATCATTTTTTTTCACCACACAAACTTATGAGTTTTCGTGAAGTTCTTTCACCAAATCATTTATCATCTAGTTTTTTTACAATTTTTTGTATCAAATTATTTATTTTTTTTTAAAAAAAATCAATTTTGAACCAATCGAAAACCGGCCGTCCCACGAAACCGGATTGGCACAGTTCGGTTGGTAGCCACGGTAACTGGGTGGTTACTGTCAGTTTTTAAAACCATGAGTACCAATACAAAAATCATGCCGACAGTAGAGTGCCCATGTATCCTCTTGTAGACTATTTTAGAGAAAAGGCATTATGCCCTCCTTTTCGTTTACGAAAGCATTATAGTTTGGCTAGGGTTACCAGCTTACAAAAGTTTAGGCACAGAACACATTCCACACCATTAGAGACATTATCCAACACAGCGCCTAGGGCTCACCAAATTGAAAACACCAGACCAATTTTGACACAGGCTAACCTATCCCTACCCTTCTTGTCGGCTTGGTCAACTCCTTGACTTCCAGGTTTCTTGCTACCTGCAAAATTGCCTCCTTCGGCCTCCATTTACGCAAGCCATTCCATCTTTGCATGGTTTGTTGGACAAATTGAAAAAAGAGGGCTAGATTTTCTTTTATTATTTGCATGGTTTGCTTAATTGAATATTAAAATAATGAGCAAACAAGACAAACATCTCAAAAATTGTAGCTCTATTCTTAACTATAGATAATGCAACAATGTATATTTGTGCCAAGTTTCTAGTCCTAATGTATTATGAGTATTGATATAGAAAAGTTGAAAACAATTTTTAAATGCTCATAATGTGTCCCAGACAAGAAATAACAAAATCGTAGTGTGTTGCACACAAATTCTACTTTGTTGATGTGCTGGAGACGACACATTTTCTCAATGTGTTGCAGACAATTTTGCCTAAAGAAATAAGACCCTATTTATAATGGCGGTCGATAACAAAACTTGCTCTACATAGAGGGGAACTAATGTAAAGGGGATTTTTGCAGGTATTTGAGGAACTAATGTAAAGGGTTGGTTACAGGTATCAGGTATCTGAGGAACTAATGTAAATGGGAATTTTGCTGCTTTACGGTGGCCATGTCGATGCACTCCATGTGCTTGTGTAATTGTGACAGCTGGTAAATCTTGCACAAATTACCTGCAACCAGCAAAAAAGGTACATTTATATATTCTAGTACTTGTTAACTTGGAAATTTAATTTTAAAATGCAACTTCTTGTTTGGCAATATTTGGTCATATGTCATTTGATTCTGTGGGCTTGGTATCATGTTAACTCTAGTATTTGCCTTGCAAGTTTAATATAAAAACTGTACTAATGGCATGGCAATATTATATATCGGGTATTGCGGGATGATGCATGACAGTCCGCTGTGATCTCCTCAGTTTCTACCTCTACCTGATGGGCACGCAAGACAGTCTAGAGTATTTCTCGGTTTAGTGTGTTTATCTACTCTGGCACTTGTTGTTGGATCTAGTACTGAGTTGTTGTAACCATCCTATAACATGTGTTATGCTTGTAACAATGAATATGGAAAATCATTTGTACTTCATGGTGACTGTTAATTATTGATTAATATCAATGATGGTGAATAAAATATTTGTGATCTCTTGGTGCTATGCATATTGAGTTAAGAATAATTTTGTGGATTAATGTTGATTGGTAATTATCCAGATTAGTATTAATTAATAATCTGAATCTTCTGTAAAATATACTGGAAGGGATGCACAATTGGGTGCACGTCCCTTTGTTTATATATTGCTTTGGAGATTGAGTTACAACTGAATACATCTCGGCCATGTATCGAACTCCTATCTACAGCTATCGTAACCAACTCGGTTTACAATGATACAATTATATCTTCTAGAAGGGTTACGCTATCTAACACCCTCCCTCAATCTTAACTTCTCTAAGTTTAGATTGTTCTTGAATAGCTGTAGCTTGCGTTCAGGTAGCGCCTTCGTGAACCCATCTGCCACTTGGTCGTTGGTAGATATATACCTGATGTCAAGTAGTTTCTTTGCCACTCGTTCTCGAACAAAATGAAAATCAACTTCAATGTGCTTTGTTCTTGCGTGGAATACCGGATTTGCAGATAAATACGTTGCGCCAATATTATCGCACCACATCTGAGCTGCTTGTGGGCTTGGAACTCCAATTTCTTTGAGCAACGTTTGTATCCACATTACTTCGGCTGTGGCATTTGCCAATGCCTTATATTCAGCTTCCGTGCTAGACCTTGACACGGTGTTTTGCTTACGTGCGTTCCATGACACCAGATTACTGCCGAAGTACACTGCAAATCCTCCCGTTGATCTCCTATCATCTGGGCATCCAGCCCAATCAGCATCAGTGAAGGCGCTGACCTTGAGTGATGGAGATCTTCTGAACATCAAACCAAGGCCGAGGGTTCCTTTCAGATATCTGAGAATCCTCTTGACTGCAGACCAGTGGCAAGTGGTTGGCGCATGAAGATACTGACACACTTTGTTAACTGCAAATGATATGTCTGGTCGAGTTAATGTTAAGTACTGGAGAGCACCGACTACACTTCTATAGTTGGTTGCATCTGCTGGTCCAAGTGGAGTACCATCAACTTTGTTGAGCTTCTCGCTGGTTGACAGAGGTGTAGCCACACTTTTGCACTTCACCATGTTGACGTGGGTGAGCAGATCCATCGTGTACTTGTCTTGAGTGAGCAGGAGTCCCTCCCTTGATCGGTGGACTTCGATCCCTAAGAAGTACCTCAGATCACCCAAATCCTTAAGAGCGAAATCAAGTTGAAGATCATGGAGAAGGGCAGAAGTAGCACTGGAGGCTGAGCTGGCAACGATAATATCGTCAACATAGATTAAGATAAAGATCACAACCTTTTCTTTGCGGTAGAAGAATAAAGATGTATCCGCCTTGGAAGCAGTAAACCCCAATTGAAGTAGCTTCGAGCTGAGACGATGGTACCATGCCCTTGGCGATTGTTTTAATCCATAGATGGCATTGTCAAGTTTACACACATGATCAAGGCGAGACTGATCTTCATAACCGGGTGGTTGGATCATGTAAACCTCTTCCTCAAGAATGCCATGCAAGAACGCATTCTGCACATCGAGTTGACGGAGGTGCCAGCCCTGAGAAACAGCCAAAGAGAGAATAATGCGAATGGTTTGAGGCTTCACGACGGGACTGAAAGTCCTCGTAATCAATGCCAAATCTCTGTTTAAAACCCTTAGCGACCAAACGAGCCTTGTAGCGGTCGACCGAACCATCAGGCTTGCGTTTGACTTTGTACACCCACTTGCAACCAATGACGTTCGACCAGACCGGCGAGGCACAAGATGCCATGTCTTGTTACGATGTAAGGCTTCCACTTCAGTATCCATAGCTTGTTTCCACTCGGGAGCACTTAAGGCAGCGGAAAGATGAGGAGGCTCACACAATTCAGCAAGAAAACCAGCACCATAATGTACCGTGCCATCCGTGAATTGCTTGGGTTTGACAATGCCGTGTTGTAGCCGTGTGGAACGAGCTGGAGGTTGATGTACATCAGGCGATGGAGCCGGGCCATCATGCAATATGGGCGGAGAAGTAGCAGAGGCCGGAGTAGAAGATCTCGACGCGGCCGGAGCAGGAGATCCGTGCGGCGCCGCAGAGGCCAATCGGGTGCGGGGCGGCGTCGCGGTTTCGGTAGAAGATACCAGCACGGGAGGCTCGGGTGCCGTGGCGCCGACAGGACGCCAGGTGGCGTGAGACGACTCGCCGTGATCGGCTGCCGGCAGGGAGGACCGCGTTGTCGCCGTGTCGGACCCGGGCGGGGATTCGCCTGTCCCCGCGGGCGCTTGATCCGAGGCTGATACGCCTGCGGTCGCATGATGATCACCGTCGGGAATTGAAGTGTCCTGTTCCTGCAACGACGCAACTTGTCGTGGAGCCAAAACGGGTAAGTGCAGATTAAACGGCGAAATTGTACTCTGGTCCGGGCTATTAATCATTGGTTCAGCTGGTGATTCAGAAATCTGGACACCCGTGGAATTAGAAGGCTGCGGATCATCAAGGAGGAGACACTCGAGAGCGAAATCGGGAGCCGGCATTAGGATGAAGTGAGGCAAACGGAAACACCTGCTCATCAAAAACGACATCGCGGGAGATATAAACACGTCCGGTGGAGATATCAAGGCAGCGGAAACCTTTATGGATATGGCTATATCCAAGGAAGGCACATTGCTTGGACCGGAATTCTAACTTGCGAGAGTTGTAGGGACGGAGATTTGGCCAGCATGCGCATCCGAACGTGCGAAGGATGGAGTAATCCGGAGTCTCGTCAAACAGGCGTTCTAGTGGGGTGTCAAAGTTGAGTAATTTGGTTGGGGTTCGGTTGATGAGGTAGACAGCAGTCAAGAAGGCTTCGTCCCAAAATTTAAGAGGCATGTTTGAGTGAGCAAGTAATGAGAGGCCGACTTCAACGATGTGCCGATGCTTACGTTCGGCAGCACCGTTTTGTTGATGTGCATGAGGGCAGGAGACAAGGTGTTGGATGCCAATGCGATTGAAAAAGGGGTGTAATTTTTCATATTCCCCTCCCCAATCCGTTTGAACAGAAATAATTTTCCGATTAAAACGACGTTCGACAAGGTTTTGGAAGTCATGGAAACGTTGAAAAACTTCAGACTTATGTTTCAGTAAATAAATCCAAGTGAACTTACTATAATCATCTATGAAGCTCACATAATATTTATGACGATCAAACGAGTCGGAGGCAGGGCCCCAAACATCGGAAAAAATAAGTTGCAAAGGCTCACTAGACACACTTGATGACTTAGGGTATGGGAGCTGATGGCTCTTGGCCCTTTGACATCAATCACAAACAGCTTCAGCACTACTTGGACTCGAACAGGGAAGATTATAACGACTAACAACCTTACTAACAATGGGATACGAAGGATGTCCTAGGCGGTTATGCCACCGAACAGAAGAGGGCTTCACTACGAGAATAGGCATGTTTGAGAAAGGACTTGACTGCACTTGATGGAATCGGGTAGAGGCCCCCTTAGCCTTGCCTCGAAGAAGAGTTTTCCTTGTAGCCCGATCCTTGATGACAAAAGAAAGCGGATGATATTCAAAGAAAGCGTTATTATCGGAGGCAAGGCGTTGAACAGAAATAAGATCTTTTTGTGTATCCGGTACATGTAAAACATTATTGAGAAGTAGTGGGCGACCAGATGACTGAATTATAGCGTTACCAATGTGTTTAATAGCCATACCTGAGCCATTGGCCGTTTGGATCTGGTCGTCGCCCGTGTACCGGTCCTTCACCACCAGTTTGTCCAGCTCCGATGTGATATGATCAGTGGCACCGGTATCCGTGTACCATGTGGAGTCACCACCATTGCCGTGTGTAGCGGCGTTGGCGGTACGTTCATCAGCCTCATCCTCGTCGTAGCGGTACCAGCACCGGTTGGCCGTGTGCCCTTTCTTGCCGCAGATCCGACACGGGGCACGAGCTTGATTGGAGCTGTTGTTGTTGGTACGGCCACCAGTAAAGGGATGACGACCTCGCCCGCGAGAGCCGCCGCGGTTGGAGCCGCGTCCACTGCGCCCGCCACCGCGGGAAGCCGCGTTCACCGAGTGCGACAACATGTGGTTGGAGTTGCCGAGGAGAGCCAAGCGCGACTCAAGGCTCGGGAGTTGAGTTTGGAGATCGTTGACGGTGACGGTGTCCCGTTGCGCCATGACCGCGGACACCACCGGCTTGTACTCGTAGTCGAGTCCGGCCATGATGTAGGAGATGATCTCTTCCTCATCAAGTGGTTTGCCTGCATATGCCATCTCGTCCGCGAGTAGCTTCATCTTGGTGATGTACTCGGTGATGGTCATGGAGCCCTTCTGCATTGTAGCGAGGGCCATGCGCGTGTTCACTGATCGTGCACGCGTTTGTGAGGTGAAGCATGCTTCAATCTGCTGCCATGTTTCCCGGGCCGTCTTGCAGGAGGCGACTTGGCCCAGGACCTCACGTGATAGCGAAGAAACCAGATATGCCAGTACATGCTGATCTCTGGTGACCCATTGGACATAGTCCGGGTTGACAGCCATCTGGGGCTTGTCGGCTTCAGTAGATGAGTTGATCTCCTTCGGTGGTGCAACGACAGTGCCGTCGATGTAACCGTCGAGCTGAGCGGCGCGAATAGCAGGTAGGACCTGCATCTTCCAGAGGAGGAAGTTGTTCTTGGACAGCTTCTCAGAGACCGGCAGGCCGAGCGACGGAAGGCCGCCGGAAAAAGAAAAAGAAGACGCCATGGAGATGTGCTTAGATGAGGAACGGCTCTGTTACCATGTAAAATATACTGGAAGGGATGCACAATTGGGTGCACGTCCCTGTGTTTATATATTGCTTTGGAGATTGAGTTACAACTGAATACATCTCGGACATGTATCGAACTCCTATCTACAGCTATCGTAACCAACTCGGTTTACAATGATACAATTATATCTTCTAGAAGGGTTACGCTATCTAACATCTTCGTGTTGTGATTGTGTGACTTTGGCGACGGACCATATGGGTCGGTAATTCCACTAGTAGCGACAGACTATCGGTCGGTAAAGATTTTGCAATAGCGACCGATGATCGTTCGGTAAAAAATGGTCGGTCAGAATAGGGGTATCATAATCTTGTTACCCTCTAATTAACAGTATTAAGTGTCAAAATTGATGAAAGGGCCGTAGAAGGAAACGGAAATTGATTTTGGTCCTAATAGGGAAGTTCGATTTGAATAGAGCCAAGGAAGGACAGCGCACTATCATTTTTTGGACAAGGAAGGAATTGGCTCAAATGATAATGTGATGTTTGAAATATCTAGTTTATTTCGTCCATATTCTGAAACATGTTTAATTTCTCTGCGAGTCACACCTATGTGAAACCTTTGGGTATAAACAACCAGTCTTGTTCTACTGCGACAGAAAGCTTTTCGATACCACAAGTACTATATATATCAGTTCTCATATCATGGAATGCATGTGGGGACAAAAACAAAGTTCATGGATAAAATCATATTCATAGTCTCCTCATCTCCAACGTTCTCCGGGCACAGAACAGCAGACAAACGAATGTGGAGAGAGCAAGATACACATATGTCCGCCCGTAGGCCGGTTTATTGTGATTTATTAAAGCTGGGAAACATCAATAAAAGTAGGGAATTATTTTTTCGAATTATAAAAGTAGGGAAATTTGGATTGGTGAACTCAACACAAGGGGGCAAACCGATTCCTCAGAACCTTAATACCTGACAAGGAAATAACTCCGAAATTAAGATGCGATGGATGGCAGGATACCTTGGTTAATATATAATAGTCGATAAATAATTGACAAAATAATGTTAGAGACTGGTACCTTCCAGAGAGCAGTATGGTAACTTGGATCTCCCGGGGCCAGAACAACTTCTGCCCCATCAGTGGCTGGCTCTCTTGTTCCGCTATAGTGAACCCACATGCATAGAGTTGGGTCTCTGAATGCTCGTATTTGGTAGAAGCCGTAGTCGAGGTCCTCACCCTCAGTCCACAACATGCAGGTCTTCACGTTGTCCCCTTCCCCGAGGTGATCCATTTGCAGCTGCGTATATACATATTAAAACATATTATTTTAGTCTTTAGGTCTCATGATTTTGTCGCTTCAGCTCTACCTATATGCATATAATTAAAAGAAGTAAATTTCACAAAAATCCTATGTTTATGGTCCTTGTGCCATAAATTCCCAGGTATTATGGCTTATGTCACATAAGGGCATGTACAACGCTAATTAATGAACGGGCTCTTAAGCTGATGTGGCAGTGTATTTTTACAATTAGCCCCTCTATCCATTGAAGAGACGGTCTCTATCACGTGTTCCGATGTAAGAGACAACTCTTAGTACCGTTGTACATGTGAAGAGACGACTTATGTCATACAATCATTAATATATACATTTATTAAAAGATAATATGTAGGGTCTCTCCTTTGTATGACTAGAGTTGTTTCATATCTTTTTGCTTGGATACATGTGCTCAAGAGACCACAGTGAACTCTCCTTTGTACATGCCCTAACAATATGTTTTATGGACATATGGTTTCACAAAACTTGACCTCTATGAAGAATTGATTACAAATGCAATATATGGATACTAACTTTATGCTTGCATGATTCATGTATTTCGATCGATTTTATCAACAAAATTATCAAGTCAAATATGTGACCAAGTTATCTTCTAATATAAAAGTTAGATTCACCTATAATATCCATACTATTTTGATGGGGGTGGGGTTACGTGAAACAACAGGACCAAAAAACCTGGGCTTATGTGACATGGGCCATAACACTTGAGTCAAGTTATCTTCTAATATAAAAGGTAGATCACCTATAATATTCATACTATTTTGAGAGGGGTGGGGTTATGTGAAGCAATAGGACCAAAAAACTTGGAGTTATGATACGAGCCATACTACTTGGATTTTGTGACACAAGGATCATAAAACCTGAAGTTCTGTGAAATTCACTCGTAACGGCTAAAACAAAATCATTATGATGTAAAATTAGAAATATTATCAAAACAATACATTATACGGAACAACACAACGCATTTAAAGTTTCCAATGCCGCGAAGAATAGTGTATATGGAACCGACTCATGTGCTATGCTTGAGCAGGTACGCCATAGGTACCATCTTCTTTCTTTGCAGCTGACGGGTATTTTTTCCCCTTCTTTTTCACTCTCAAGAAATCAATTAATTAATCATGAACCATCAGCTCATTGTACAGTTGATCAGTTCCCAGTTTCTAGTCACAAGATCAATTGAGAACCAGATCTAGCTGGACCATAAGGAAAGCCAAAACGACTCATTTAACTTCAACATGATCCCTTTGAACGGGTGATTAGTCAAGCGGGTGATTTCACCGTCAATGCTTTATTTGGTGAAGAGAATATAATTAAGCCCAACCTAACGGAGAGCATAGGTCCAGATAAGTATAAGGGAAGGCACTGAACGCATACCACGGCAGAGGACAGAGCCGGTTCCAGTCTATGTATAGAACATAAGAGCTGAGCTATGTAAAATTAAAAGTTAGCAGTAGTCCTCAGTTACCGGTGTTCCCCAGTTCAGGTGGTGTGATGGAGGTTGTATGTATCTATTCACCACAACTTGTTCCGTGGAGTAGTTACGCAGTAAAAATGGCTTGTTGCCACGGTCGTCGACCAATCTCCCAACGTTGATGTACTCCTTGACCCATTTCTGTATACACAAACACAAGCAACAACATGCATTGAATAGACATTTAGACATGTTTATGCAAGAACTACATAGATACCAAATGAAAGGATTAGTCCTTGCCTGCGAGTCATCGGACGGGTCGGCAGTGGCAACAATAACTAAGCCATCTTCACGAACAGCTAGATTGAGGTTGGTATCCGATCGGCAAAATATCCGCTTTGTAGCCATGATCTTTGGCACCGATCGGAACCGATTTTGGCTGCAGCCGTTGGCTGTGGGTACTGTAGCGCAATCACTAGCTACAGTGCAGCTACAGTGCTAGCAGCAAACAGCTGCAGGCAAAAATCTGCAGCGATCACAGCCTTCCTTATTTAGCAAAGGGCTGAACCAGGGATGCTATTAGTATTGTGGATTTACGGCTCCCCAAGGATCCTTTTTATAACCGGGCTACCCGCGTTCCCAACTTGATTGGACTTCCTACGTGCCCTCGGCCTCAAGGGCAACAATATTTTTTATACACGCAAGTCCAGTTCGGTTTCTATAGTCTATCGAAAATTTCCTTACTTTTTCTCCACTACTGTCACTCTAGTGCCTAGAGACTTACTGATGATCCAATGGCAGTTACTGATCACACTAGAGACTAACTTCACACTAGTAGTTATTGATAATAATTAGACGTACTATCACTCTAAGGCCTCGTTGTGGATGGATCCAACGGTGATTACACCCATGACGACGAGCAGTGGCGTGGCACTGGTTGCGAGCGGCCTTGTGGCGGGCCGGCAGGATATCCGGCAGCGCGGGTTGGTGGTGCCAGAGGACCTGACACCCACTATTTTTTAAATTTTTCTAAGAGCTTTCGTGGCCAGCATTTACCCGCCATTTTTTGGGTTTCCAGTGGACTAACTTCTACCATGAAATTGATGACCATACTGATACTTATCCACAACATTAATAAAAGTAATTTGCAATTTGTTGAGTACACTGGAGAAACTGATACAGACACACAAATAAGATATTATCCATGCATTTTACTCTTAACTAGTCAACCTACCCGCATATTTGTGCAGTTAATTTTCTTACGTTCTTGAATGAATTAAGTAAGATTTCTTTTTTCAGAAAACGTCTTGTACTATGTCTTGTTTCATGCAAATTAAATTATGTATCCATATCATTAAGTCCAATCGTAAATAGCTAGATTATTCTTTGGTCTATAGTCTTGATTTTAGTAATTTTCTTATATGTACATTGGAATATAATATTAATATTTTAATCCACTGCCCAGATCATTTCCAATACTTTTTCAATTTGGTTATAATTTTATCTTGATTTTACGTGAGTAATATTATCTATTTGTCAATTCCACGACATTAGTTTAAAGTAGTTTAAAGTCTTTGCTCTTACCTTACATAAGAGGTAAGATAGAAATTTAATGTTGGTGCATTTGTTTGCACAAATTGTACAGTTCCATTTGGTGCTCCTTTGTATTAGAATATTTTAATCTTCCTTAAAACAAAATATTATCAACAATGACAACAACTACACTAATAATGGTGGCGTGTGAACTTTTGGCTATTCTAGGAAGAGTATGGTTTGCTTTGGTTTGCTTTGCTGATGGATCTGCGCAATCCCTATGTGGCTTGATCAGCTGTTGCTAGCCTACAGTTTGCAATAGAAGTTTTGTATGTTGTTTGGCTATTATCTTGTTACATACTGGGTTGAGGATTCTGTGTCCCACACTGGATTAAAATAAATAAATAATAAATAACTAATCTGACTTAGGAGCAGCGATGCATGAGTACTGCATGCGCGTGCATGGGATGCGTGATTTATTTGATGACGGGAAGTCATTCAAATACTGCATGGTTAATTGTCTTCTGAGATGACTCCATCAAGTTTTTATTTTTTAAGAAGGATACAATAAAAAAAATTGCTAACTGTGGGTAATTTTCAAACGTGCATGGGTATTTTAGTCTTTTATTTTCATAATGATAGTGATGGGTAATTTTTTTTTGAATTTCTAGAGAGTAAACGTGGTGGCTCGCTTTCATGCTCAAATGTATATATAGTAGATTATAGTTTCCTTGTAGAATCAGTAGCGCTCAACTTTTCATTCCAGATATACCCGAGAACTTCTTATTTTGAGAAATCATATGTGCAAAGAATGGTTACCCTGTATCAGGAATAGGATCCTGCCCATGTTTTATTGGAAAAAAAATTCCTTGCGGCAGGTTCCCAAACAGCCGCAATGCGAACCGGGCTTCGATTCTCGCCACGTGGATATCGATAGCCATCTGGCGGTCGCATGTATTTGTCGTAAGTGCTCGGCTCAGCGTGCAGGATATGCGAGCGGCTCGGCTCCATTATCGTGATCGGAGCTCTCATCTTCTCGGCTCCATCTGAATAAGTCTGTTTTATGTGCATCAGGATCGATCGCGGCCGTCGTCGATTTTATCTCTCTGGTTCCAGCACCGCTGCTCGGGGTCGTCGTGTGTGCAGAACGAGAGTGGGGAGGCCAAGCGCCCCATACAGTGGCGATCCGACAGTTGCTTCTCGTCGAGGATTGGTGGAAGGGATGCAACGACGACCAGGCATCTAGAGTCCACATCATACTTATTGTCCCTTCTTTCGCCCACCGCTATGTTTGATTCTTTGCTTGCTTGATAAATCTCCGGTGCATCTAAAAATTGACTAGCCTTTGCCGCTGAAATTAAAATCAAGATATTCATTGAGGCCTTGGATTGTACCCATGACCATGACGGCTACTACTAGTCTACTAGAGCTTAGAGAATGATGATATATAACTGTGGCATCCTTTTATTGTGTGGCAGCCTGCTTGGAGGTTGCGTCATTCTGTTCTAGGAACGTTGTGACTTCCTTATGATCATGAGGCCAATCCAAGGCCGAGCCATAGACGACACTGTGAGCCGAGCTAGGGAATCAGGATCGAGTCAAGGGCGTCCACGCGGCTGTTTGCGAACCTGCCACAGAGAATTTTATTCCGTTTTATTTACCTTGAAAAGATCAACAAGTCTCATTGACAAGAAAAAAAGGATCAACAAGTCTGAAGCTACAAATCCTAGCAAACACTCATCTCTGAAGGATCCATTATACTACCGATATGAATTTGGTAGATGCTCTGACAGAGAACTTTTTTACTAGCTTGGTCCGGCCAGTTGGCTCATATCTCCATTTCCGATCTAGGCATCTAAATACATAACTCTATCTTGACATCTAAATATAGTATCACGATCTCCAAAGATATCTTCTGCCGATCCTTGTCCATATGTAAGGAACACACATCAGTAGATATTATATAAATAATATACACGCGGAGTAGTTGCATTGGAAACAAAAACGAGTTGAAAGACTGGCACTAATGCGCACGGTTAATTAGATTAGGCCAATTTTAATGGCCCTTTATTTACAATTAGTTACATGTCATATTTAGAAAACCACATAGTATTGCTCATATTATGATTGGTTGGGTATTATTTCTTTGGGTATTTCAATACTATGTGGTTTTGAAATACTCAAAGAAACGTGGATAATATTCCAAATGGTTCGAGCAAAATGACAGTACAAAAAGAGATGTTGTATAGTTACGTTATGATAAAAAACTACGCTTTAAACTTCCTTTGCAATTACGTCTTACTAAATTATCTATAATCAGGGTCACCCCATTTCCTAGATACTATAAAAAGATTTTAATTTTTAGAGGAAGTTTTAGTTTCCAAAGAACTCTAGCTTGGACAATGACATCACTTGCTATAAGTTGATTATACATGGACGAACAAAGAATTGTCCACTCCTATGTAAATTCCATTTAAAGGAATCTGACTCATTATTTAGTTGAATCTACTTATATATAAAAGATGCAACCCACTAGCACGTCTTAATGGCTATTTCTCTCATTCCACGTTGCGCCAGGTCATCATAATTAATTTCAACCATTTAGATAAAGAATGGATGTTACAGATTAACACATTTCGTTCAAGATTATAATTTTAAAGTTAATATCTTTTAGTCTAGCTGCAACGCGCAGGGTTATCAACTAGTACGGTTTATTTTGGCAACCATACTCTGCAAAGAAGCAGCTTATCCCATGTTATTGTTCTTCAGAATGAGAGATTGAGGGGTACAGATCGAAACCCTTACGTTGGTCGTATTTACGCACACACTTATATACTGCAAGAGGACAGTGTACAGTTATAGTTCTTTTCCCCTTAGAGTATTCCAAGGTTTAATCGAATCCACAAAGAACAAGCGGAACATTTACTAATTATTAATCACTAATAGATTGCAATGATTGTATGTGTAGAAAAATGACAAAGATGTAAAACAATAAAAACTAGCAAGTATGTAACAAAATAATTAAGGATTCTCTCCTTAGGATTGGTTCACCAGACATGCAAATTCTACCTCATTAACTCGGATAATAAACTTAGTATTCTACAAGACATGGTGGTTTCGTTCACCCTAGCTTGTCACATACAAGAGGCTATTAGCTCTCCACTGGTTTCTTGCATTGTATGATGAGCAAAAACGTAATTGCAATTTACACTAATGATAAGAATAGATAGGTACGTCTTTATAGTAATTGAGTGCATCGCATAGACTGAATTCGTCAAGAGAGTTTTAATGAGAATAAAAGTTTTACATAGCTAGATTCCCACGCTAGAGTAGAGAATATGAGACTACTCACTCATCCTTCCATTGAACATGGTGGAGAGATGAGGAACAATGCCAGAACGTGCTTGTGCCGATCAGCGCAACCACTCGTGCCGATTAACTGCAGACTCTCGTCTGGTGGATCTTAGCCGGAACTCGCCGCCTTTCGCCCAATGTCGAGTCTTTATCTCGACAATGAACTACCTAGCCCCGTACGATCCTGGAACTCGATGGTGCAACACAAGAACACACATGGATTTTAGACAGGTCCGGGCTCCTAAATTTAGAGTAATACCCTATGTCTTGTATGAGTTGTAATGGTTTAGCGATCTGCTATTACGTAGATCGTTTTCGAGGGTCTCCCTGCTCCTCCTTATATATCCAGGGAAACAAGGTTACGTGTAGAATCCTAGTCGGTTACAATGTTTACAAACTTAGAAACTCTATCTCTAAGCTTTTATCGATTTAGAGTCCTTTACGACTAATCTTGAGGATTACGCCAAGCCTAAGTCGATATAACCGTCTGTCTCTGTTTCCATACTAGTGTATGGAAACTTCGATATCTTATAACGTCGAACACCACCTTGTGGCCCTCTCGACCGGTCTTAAAAACTTGGAAGAAGGTTTGAGGACGCTCCTCGAAATCGCTTTTAGGCCCGGAAGAGCCGTTTAACGCTACGAGACCGGGTAGCGGTCATGGTCGCAGACTTGATTGGCCGGACCCAGGGCCGGCCCCGACATTTTGGAGGCCCGGTGCCAAAACGTGTTGAAGGGCCCTCTCTATAATGTATTATAATTTGTTAACAAGTATTTTGGGTAAATTCCTTATTTGCCATTGAAAATTATACCGTTTCCTTATTTACCATCAAAATTTTCCAATTCCCTTATTTGCCATCGGATTAAAATTTGTATCCCTTATCTCGCCACTCTAGTTATTTTAGTTGATAGAAATATTTTCTCCCATCGCTAAAATGTTTATGCTACAATAGTAAATAGGTAATTCTTAGTATATATTTTATGTCAAAAAAGGTTCAGATCGTTCGAATGAATATTAGTGGTAAATATTTTTTTCCTCAAAACATACCTTTAATTTTCATTAAAAATTTTTGAAAAAAATAATTGATATAAGGTACAGATTGAGACGGACCTATTTTGCTACTATAGTACGAACATTATATCAATAGAAACAAAATTTTCTATCATCCAAAGTTACTAGAGTGGCAAATAAGGGATTGAAATTTGAACTCAATGGTAAATAAGGGAATTGGTAAATTTTGATGGCAAATAAGGGAATGATATAATTTCCGATGGCAAATAAGGAATTTTGCCTATTTTAAATACACTGCTAACATTTGATCCGGAAGAAGAAAAATTAGCCTCAAAACAGATATTATTTACATTACTTGCCACTTATTTTGTCGAGTCATATCTTACTTCTACTAAAAAGGTTAAGGCGGTACAAAGTTCTATAAATAACAAAATGAGAATCAGTGATCATAATCAATTAATATTTTTTTAAGATTTTTTCTTCCCGTGTAGACACATCCGTGCAGATTTATTATTTTTTTATTTATCAAACTTGACGTGTGGATCTTTTAAGGGAAAGGAGACTTGGGCGTACAGAACAGCTATGGGCCTTCTCTTCCTAATTAGTCAACGGCCCAACTACCAGGCCTGCTAAGCGCATAGCCAGTCATCTTCTTCGACTCTTCTTTGAAACCAGCACACGGAAGAGCCACCATGGCCATGGCGAATGAACTAATCGCAGATTGGGCACCGAAGCTCTATCATCTAGGGGATTAGCTGTAGGAGGTATTGGCGGTGGATTTAAGTGAAACATGTGCCAGATCATGCTCGACTGACAGAGAGACATATCTGTTGCTGCATCTGAGCGGGGCCCTTAAATTTCGGGGGCCCTGTGCGACCGCACTGCCCGCACCTCCCCAGGGCCGGGCCTGGCCGGACCGAAGGGAAACTCGATCGGTCTGATTGACCGCACCACAAGATTGGCAGCGTCGGACTCGTCGGAATCCGAAGTAGAGATCGAGATCACATCCGGTGATCGCGCTTTAACAACGATGGCAGATTGCGCGACGATTCATCAGCTGAAGCTTTCCGGTGGAATCGGCGTCAAAGTCCAAAGACCCGAAGCGGCTTGGAAAGCCGGGCTCGAAGTCGACGTTGAATGAAGAAGCCATCAAATTCTCAAAAAACTCACTGGGACCCCTATCCGGCGCACCAAATGTCGAGTCTTTATCTCGGAGATAAACTACCTAGCCGCGTACGAACCTGGAACTCGATGGTGAAACACAAGAACACACAGGGATTTTAGACAGGTTCGGGCCCCACAATCGAGAGTAATACCCTATGTCCTGTATGAGTTGTATTGCTTTAGCAGATTGATATTACGTAGATTGTTTTCGAGGGTCCTGCTCCTTATCTAGGGCGACAAGGTTACGTGCAGAATTCTAGTCGGTTACAATGTTTACAAACTTAGAAACTCTATCTCTAAGCTTTCCTTTTTAATTTAGAGTCATTTGCGACCAATCTTGTACTTGTCTTGAGGATTATGCCAAGCCTAAGTCGGTATAATCGTCCTCCTCTATTTTCATACTGGTGTATGAAACCTTCTATTATCTTATAACGGTCGAACACCGCCCTATGGGTCCTCCTAACCGGCCTTATGTCTTTAATATGTCACCATATCCTTGACGAATAATTCTTCTTATCAACGTATACCCGTAAGGTAAGTATACGGCAACCAATATCTTGAAATCCTAGACTTGCGGCAATCGCCGTCCCCTTCTAGTTGTTGTTCTCCTCTTTATCTTTGACGACCATGGCTTGGGCATCCACCGATTCCGACTTGTGTTGGAGTGGGCTATTCTCCTTCTCGAATGAGGCCTCATTATTGCGCCTTCCTAGAGTGTGCCGATCAGCGCAGAGTTGTGCTGATCGGCACGACCCACCTCATTGGCCTTTTTTCCCTTGCTCATTGGCCTTTATCTGCAATTGTCCTGTTTTCCACCTATTTCCTGCATTACACACCAAAACAGAACAACTATGAATATGTGCAATAATAGGGTTAATTGTCATCATAAATCACCAAATCAAGACATAAAACATCCCTTTTTGATGGATAAAATAGGTATCTAGAAGTTGCCAACAACTTCTACCACCGTTGCATTCTTATGTCGAACGATGTTGCAAAGGATTGGGAATTGTGTACTTATGTGGACAAAAAATCTTCCTGGACACCGTCACGTACACATGCATCCTAGGAGATCTGCTTAGCAGGCCAAAATCTTGGAACACGGTGAATAGCAAGTACTAAGGCATTCATGCTAGTTTTCCTACAAAACAATAATGACAAGATACAACGTGTAAAATTCCTAGGTCACTGGCCCAGATAGGCCGATGCGTTATGTTAGCCAATAGGTTAAAGTAAAACTAGTAAAGTCAACTATCAGCTATACAACAAATTGGCCTAATGAACGGATGGCGCGTGTAAGGTACATAAACAGTGCTAAGTCGGACAAATAGAAGGTAAAGAAAAACATAACAAGTTGGCCAATTTTACAGAACAAATAGCTAATTTTGATCAAATAGTAAATTTATTTTAGTATTCTTTACCACATGCTGATGGAGATAACCTGGTTCAAGCCTTACCCCCAAACCAAAAATTTGGAATTCGATGTACATACGAGTGAAAACAAGAACGTGATAAGAAACCGGCTAAACATCCCGGAAGAACGGTTAAACTAGAGATAACCAACTACACCCATAATCTACGGATCGCTACACCGAGAACACATCAACTAAGTGCGGTAGAACAGGACGTGTCAAACTGCTCGACATGATCATCAAACACATGTATAATCGGCCAAATCTAGTCCCAGACACCCGACACAATCTGATCCATCCCGTATCTACTGTTTCGCCGAGGACACGTCAAATAAGCGAAGCAGACATGTTGGGTATAACAACTTCGACACATCATGAGCTTTACTCTTCTTGACTCGTCACATGGAGTCTTTATTTATATGCCAAAGGCTAGACTCCATGCGACCACATATCGCTTGTGTCAACCTAGTACTATTTGGACTCCGAGCTACTCTTTCTATAATAATTAAGGACTTTCTAAGACAATCACATGTGCAACCTCACGTCCCCGCTTCCTTGACTCTTGTGCCACGTCAGCCATGCACAAGCTTTTCCATCCGAAGATTGGGTGCCTCCTCGCCTTCTCTGTTACCAAGCCACGGTTGAATCGTAGTCACTAACAGGCAAGCCCACTAGGTTCAAATTTTGGTGTTAACACATGCCCCCTATTTGGGGTATAAACTTGAATTTATGCACCAAATACTTCCTCTTTTACCTTGCCCATCAACAGTTCCCGTGCCGCCTTGTTTGCTTCTCCTTTGTATCCTTCTGGTAGTCATGGAGTTACTCAAATTCTGAATCATCCGAGTCATCAAAGTACTATCCACCTTGGTCCCTTATGGCACTCCATCATTGTCATCTTGCTTCACGGGCGTGGTTTCTTGTTATAAAAAGTCACCTATATTATGTTATAAATACTTTCTATCCTTGGTAACCTTTCATCACTTCAAACCATATGGGAGTAGAGTGCTTTGATATCTGTTGGCTTTATAGTCTTTGCTAGTTGCCTTTCTTCCTTGTTTTAATATGCTCCTTGATAATGCCCTTCATAGGACCCTTTCGTAGAGTCTTTTCTAGATAAATATTCTTGTTCAGTCCTCATGTATCTTGACGCTGGCCTCTTTTCATTTTTCTAAACAAGGTGTCAACATAGTTATGGTCTTCAATCCTCTTCTTCATCAACTCATAATGGTTTATCCTTCGCAGTCTTGGTTCATGATTCCATTATCCTCTCATGTGTAGGTGACTCCAATTGGCATGAGCACCACCATTAATGTCGGCATTGATCAATCCAGGGATCTCCACCCAAGATGAACCGATTGGTCTCTCCTTTTTCTCCTAGTAGAAAGCCTCCTTCACCTCTAGCCTTTAATCCTGAATTTCTGGGTTCCACATATATTTATTTTGATCCAAGACGTCATCGGGTTGTTTCACATCTTGCTTTCATGAGCTCTTGCATCGCCTTGCTTCTCCAAGAGTCTGAACATGCCCTTAGAAATAGGCTCCCCCTCTACGCATCTTGATCTCATTTTTGAATCCATCATCATCATCTCTATTGAAGCCATTCCTTCCATGATACTGCATCTTCGCCTTGGTTCTCATGGCTTTTATAGATACTAGCGAAATTAGGGCACTTCGTTGCGCTCATTAGGTAAAAAAATTATAATGAGAAAAACTATTTTATGTGAGAATAGTCACAAATATTGTGAAGTTTTTTTTAGAATTAGACACAAAATCAATAGCACCTAGTATGACCCAATAGCCTCACCATGCCATCAAGATCCTAATCTTCATTTGTTTTTCATCTTCCTTTATAAGGGCTGACTTATTTATGTTCTCTTTAAATTGTACCTTTTATTTTCATTGCAGACTTAACAGTGACCACAATGCTGACCAGACCCATGCAATTTTATTTGGTTGATGTCTTGGCGGAAACAGCGACCACTACATGAAGACGATGGGCTGATATGCAAATAGCCAGCCAAAACCTGAGGACGCTGGTCCATATCCAGCCAAGGCCCTCCGCTCCATCTCCATGGCTGCACTGCGCGCGCTGCAGGCGTGACCACGTCAGCGTGGACAGGTCCGAGAGGAGCTTCCCCGACAGGCTGCAGGGCAACAACCAGGCGTAGGCCTGGCTCGCGGCCCTCGCCTCTGCGCGAGCTCGAATGGATTCCCCCGACTGCTCGCTGGGGACGCCCGGGTGCGCTGGGGATCGAGGGGCGCCGGCGACTGACCTGCCCCTTTCCTGCACGCACAACCGTGAGGTTGACGTCGCTGGTCGTCGGGCTCGCCGCCTTGCCGGCACTGCAAGAAAAGCCTTCTAAAGCGGCGGTTCAAAATATACTGTAGCGGCGGGTATGCCCACCCGCCGCTACGAGTTTGCAGCTACAAACAAAACGCTGTAGCGGCGGGTAACAGGGATCTAGAGACCACCCGCCGCTACAGCCCAGATAGCAAAACAAAAAAGTGGGCCCTCATCGGGCCCACCTCGCAACGTAGCCTCTCCGGGCGATGCATCCGCCGCCGCCACCGCCTGGCCGGGGCCGGATGCGCCGCCCCCACTCGCCACCGCCGCTGGAGCGGGCGGATCTACAGCCCCGTGCGCCGCCGCTGCTTGAGGGGCCGAATCCGGTCGCCGCCGCCACCACCTGGCCGGGGGCCGGATGCGCCGTCCCCACTCGCCGCCGCCGCTGGACCGGGGCGGATCTACAGCCCCCGTGCGCCGCCGCCACTTGAGAGGGCCGAATCCCGGTCGCCACCGCCACGCGCCACCGCCACGGCACCACCGCCACACGCCCCCATGCGCCACCGCCGCGGCGCCACCGTCACCCGCCATCGCCGCGGCGCCACCGCCACGCACCACCGCCGCGTCGATGGGGGCCGGATCCGTGGCCCCCACGCGTCGCCACGCTGCGCGCAGCCCGATGGGGGTTGGATCCGCGGCCCCTGCACGCCGGCGCCACCACGCCGCGCGCAGCCGATGGGGGTCGGATCCGCGACCCCGCGCACCGGTGCCGCCGGTGAGAGAGAGAGAGAGAGAGAGAGAGAGAGAGAGAGAGAGAGGTGGGAGTGGGGTGGCGGCTGGGAATAGGATGGGGTGGTCGGTTGGCGAGGCTTTTATATTTCTGGTGTAACTAGGGTTTGGGATGTGGGTTGGGATATTTTGTAGCGGCGGGCCGTAAAGTGGTCCGCCGCTAAAAATCACCGTGATTTTTAGCGGCAGTCCACGATAGCTGGCGCCGCTACGTGATTTTGGTCCCCGCCGCTATAGAAGCGCTTTGTAGTAGTGCGGGGTGCTGCAGGCCCGACCCGCGTGGGAGATCGAGGAGGCGCCGACGACCGTTCAGATTCGATGGAGCAACCAACCAGACCCATGGGTGCTTTTGTTTGATTTTGCAAGACGTCCGATGAACCACAAGATCGTAAAATATTCTCCACAGATGGGCTGTGCAGAAGGAACGGCTAAAAGGCCGCCACGCTACGCAACCGAGAGAAGTCCACGACTTTAAAAACCAACGCGTCGCTCGGAGAATACGACCACGTACGTCAAAACTCCCTCCTCGCTGCTAGGTGTTCCTGAGTGTACTTTAGACTATAAGCTTAATTCTCAACCTCAAGCTTATTGCTTATAGCTGAGTTGCATTATCTTCCTCAAAAAATCCCTTTACCTCCAAATAGGCCTTGTATTACTTCTACAATTTCTTCTAATATTCTCATGCTTTTGCTGCTCTTGGAACTTCCATATGCAGGGTTGGGGCTGACAATCCACTTGTTGTAAGTGAAGAAGACCCCTTCTTCTCTGACGTTCTCGATGATGTATGATGACACTGCCGTAGAAAGGAAGAAAGAAGAAGAGATTACTTGTATACCCGTCTTTTTTATAGGGATTTTTGTCTATGGGACACTCTCAATGTGTGTATTTGTATAACGGACACCGTGAAAACTTATTTTGCCTGGCGGACACTTGTGAAAACTTGTTTTTGTGGCGCGAACACCACATTCAATTAAAAACTCATTTTTGGGTTGGATGGTGTCGGTGATATGGGATTGGGGGTCCCTAGCATCACCCAACACTACACAAGCATCCACATAAGATCCAAAGGAATTTAAAGACAATAGCAAAAGGACAAAAACCTTGCATGCAAGGCACCTACGGTAGAGCACACCCAAGGCAAGGAAACATATGCATGTGGTGGTGGGGGGGGGCCACTCCTTTGACTCTCTCCCTCTCCCATTCTTGAGGTGTGCGTAAGAAGCAAGCAGCACAAGGCCCTAGACAACTAGCACCAGCAGCACACGCTATACAAGACAGGGGGGGGGTCCGGTCCTCCCAACGGTACACAATTAATATCCCCTATACTGTCCAATGTGTTTTGGCTAATAATGGGGAGCACTCGGAACGGGCAGGAGGACAGACTCTAGCCTCCTAGACATAGCCTTCTTTCTCCTCCTAACTTTCCATGGCTCAAGAACATGAGCTCCTCGATGTACTCCGATCTGTACACCCCACAAATAATACAAGAAATACAGACGAACAGGACGTAGGGCTATTAGCCTCCGGGTGGCCCGAACCTGGGTAAAATCGCCCCGTGCTTTATTTGCTTTGCCTTATTCGCTTTACTTCGTTATTACTTTTGTAGATTGAAGCGTATTTCATCCCCTAACCGAACTCTCAAGGGGCGGTTTGGTAACCCCATATGTTGATACTCACACATTGACATTTGGCGCGCTAGGTAGAGGGATGAGGCACTGTTTTCCACTAATCTTGACATCTTTTAGCCATTCTCGGTCACGCATTTCGCTGGACGAACAGTCTTATTTTTTACCATCGAATACTCATGTTCTTTGTCCCTGATTTGAGAAGCTTTTACTGCGTTCCTCTACGTTTGCGCAAGTTGCAGTCATATCTAAGCTCCTTTAGGAGCTCCGAGCACGCTTTCTTGTGCTTCTTCATGAGGATTTTTTGCAGCTGATTTTTATACGTTAGTGCGTGGGCAAGCTATCTCTGGATCTAAAATCCGGATGAGCACCGTGAAACCTGCTGTTACTTTTCTCATGATCTGAGAAACTCTTGCGCTTTGCGCGAGGTCTAGATTTGCTTGCGATATAAATCTCTTTCTTAATCCCTTTTTTTTTACATTCCGACCGAAAGCTGGGGTGGATTTCTCGCCTGAGTCTGGATAGCGACGCGTCACGCATTTGCTCTACCTACGGTTCCTTGCTCTGGAGCCTGGGCTAGACAGTGCTCTTGCTATTCCATCTAGCCACGCGTGCATTGCTGCAGTGACTGCGACTGTCGCTCCCACCAAAGCACAACCGGACGTAGCTCCTTTCGAGCTCGCTCTTATTAATGAACTAATGCTTTCCTTTTGCTTAACATTCGCCGGCTGTTTTTCGCTTGCGTCTGTGGGCATGCGAGGGCGCGGCCGTCATGCGGGTTGAGGGCTCGCGGCAGAGACGCATGTGTGTCTCCATGGTGCTTACCATGCATGCATCTGCGCAGACCCCACTCAATGGGGAAGAAAATTCTCTGCAGTGGTGCTGTAAATCCATCAATTTACAGCACCACTCGGATGCAGGCCACGTGTCCCCTACAAGATATCTCAACGCTTTGATCGCTCCCACGATTTCAGCGGGCAAAAGCGAACCAACGACAACGAGCAGGAAAGTCGGCTCCATTAAACCATCGAGCCAAGAGAGTTCATCGACTCTATATATCTAAGCTGAAAAAAGAAGAGCAGGTTGTCGATTTCGTGTCCGCGGCGCCGTCGGCTTACCAATCTTTTTTCTCCGCCCCAGCCTTCTTCATTGGCATGCGCTGATCGAAAAAGACATTATGGCTATCTCTGCTTGCTCGTCCTTCCCTGGACTCGCCTCTATAATCGAAAAGGAGCACCTCCCCCACTTTGCTTCCATCATCCGTGAATTCTAAGCTAAGATAATTTATAGATCAATATGACATTAAAACAATATGTTAAATTAGACATGCACAGAAGATCTCCCAAGCTAACTTGGCAGCAGCGGCTGTTGGAATCTCGCCGGATAACGACGCACACGTCGCCGGAGAGATCACGGCCAAGAACACAAAACTCACGAGAAAAAAAAAAAAGAGATGCAATCTGAATTTTGGTGCTGCAACTGGCAGCTTTTGTGGACTCTATTGCTCTGTATATAAAGGCTATTACATGGGAAGAAATCAGGACTCCTACCCTAATTCGAATTGGAAAGATAAACTACCAAACTTAACATCTAAAGAAAATAGGATACTCACTAAGGAAGGTAGGGATTTATTTGCTACAATCTCCTCCTAAACCTTTCCTTGTTCAACATTGATCAGGCCGATCTTTGATCTCAGCTCATGGAAATTAGTCTTTCCAAGCGGCTTCGTAAGAATATCGCCTAGTTGTTCTGCGCTCCTGATGAACTCCACACTGATCAAACCCTCTTTTGCAGACTCCCGGACTAGGTGATACTTCACCCATATATGCTTGCTATGTTCATGGAGTACAGGATTCTTGGTCAAAGCAATAGCGGACTTATTGTCCATGAACAGCATCGGCACACTCGACGTCTTCCCTTGCACTTCTTCTAGTACCCGAGTGAGCCACAATGCTTCACATGTCGCATTCGCAGCTGCAATGTACTCTGCTTCACAGCTAGACTGCGCCACCACCTTCTGCTTCTTTGATTGCCAGGTGATTGGGCTATTGGTGAGAAAGAAGATCACACCTGTTGTGCTCTTGCTAGCATCAACATCTCCAGCGTAATCGCCATCGCTGAATCCTATCAACCGAGCTTCCTTCTCCTTCTTCCTCTCAAACCAGAGGCCCCAATTCTTGATTCCCGCCACATAGCGCAGGATGTGCTTCACAGCAGCAAGGCGATCCTCCCGCGGCTCCTCCAGGAACCGACTCACATAGCCAACCAAGAAAGCAAGATCGGGCGAGTGTTCACTAGGTACCTCAAACTCCCCACGATGCTTCGTACTCGGTGGCGTCAACCGGTGGCTTCTCGCCGAGCTTGCTCGGCTTTAGCCGCATCTCCATGGGTACTTGGCATGGATTGCGCCCATCCATGCCACTCCTCTCCAGAATCTTGCTGGCGTAGGCACCTTGGCTCGGCGAGATCCCCTCGCGCTCTGCTTCACTTCAATGCCAGCAAGCCGAGGTCGCTCATCTTGAACACGACCGCCATCTCTTCCTTGAACGCCCCGATGCCGCCGGAGCTCGAGCCGGTGATCACAAGGTCGTCGACGTAGACCCCAACCACCGGTTGAGTATTGTCATTTTGCCCGACGTAGATGGCATGCTCGACTAACTCCTCCTGAAACCAAGTGACGACGGAGTGTCGTCAAGCTTCGCGTTCCAAGCGCGCGGTGCTTGATGCAGGACGTACAATGCCTTTCGCAACTTGAGCACCTTATGCTCCTTGCCGGTGATGATGAAGCCGGCCGGCTGCTCGACGTAGACCTCCTGTGGCAGGTCGCCGTTGAGGAATGCTGACTTGACATCCATGTGGTGCACCTCCCACCCCTCGTGCGCCGCGAGGGCGATAATTAGGCGCACCGAGTCGAGATGAGCTACCGGCGCGAACACCTCGTCATAATCGATATCGTGCCGTTGTGCGTAGCCTTTCACCACGAGGCGTGCCTTGTGCTTGGACACCGCCCCATGCTCGTCCCTCTTCACCTTGAAGACCCACTTCACTCCGATCGCCTTACGATCGGGCGGGAGGTCGGTGACGCACCATGTGTCGTTCTCCTTTATGGATTCCATCTCCTCCATCATCGCCTTCCTCCAGTTGGGACTTCGCTCCGCCTCCACGAATGAGGCAGGCTCGCGGCACTCACCGCGTGCAGCTCCTCCATCACTAGTGCGCGCAACGCGAATCCACGTGGTGAGGTTTGCCCGATGATGTCATTGATGCTGCGAAACCGAAAAGGCGCGTCGTCGTCGTGATCGACGTCGAGGTTGTCGTCGTCAACGACGTCGGGCAAGCCGGGCTCCTGCTCGCCTACCGCCGCACCTGGAGGAGGTGACAACTCTCCCGGCGCATCTCCCTCGGGCTCCTCAACCGCCTCGTCAATCACCGTTGCAGCTTGTCCCAAGGTGGTGTACTCCACCGTGAACACGTCGTCGCCACCAACCGGTTCACCGTCGTCGCCACCGGCACCCTAGTACCACCGGGCTTGCTCGTCGAACACCACGTTGCGTGTGACGTGGACACGCTTCGCGATAGGATCGTAGGCGCGGTATGCCTTGGAACAGCGCTCGTAGCCGATGAAGATCATCTTCGACCACGGTTGTCGAGCTTCTTCGGGTGTGCATCGTGTTCCGGACGTAGACGATGCATCCGAATGTCCTGAGGTGGTGCACTGCCGGCTTCTTCCCGTGCCACGCCTCGAATGGAGTCATGCCGTCCACACTTGGTTCAACACATACACGGCGGTGTTCACCACCTCGCCCTAGAACCAGCCGGGGAGCCCCTTCGCCTTGAGCATGCTCCTCGCCGTGGCCACCACCGTGCCATTCCGGCGCTCGATGACGCCGTTCTCCTGCGGGCTGTAGGGCGCGGTGTGTTGGCGATGAACTCCCTCACCCGCACGAGTACTCCGCGAACTCCGTTGCGGTGAACTCGCCGCCACGATCGGTCCGGAGTGCCTTCGGCTTGACGTCGGACTCACCCTCCGCCCGCGCTTGGATCTCCTTGATGGCTGCCGCTACACGATCCTTAGAAGGAATCACGGCTACCCACATGTACCTACTTAGGTCGTCGACCAACAGCAGAAAGTACTTGTTACCTCCGGGTGTCGCCGGGATCACGGACTCTCATCACCCCATCCTCGATCTTCGTCTTGTAGCCGGTCTCGTCGAGCTGCCCGATGCTGATGATGTTCGTCGTTAGCCGTGGGATGAAGTAGACTCCGGGGAGCGACTTGAGCTCGCCGTTCTTGCATTCGAAGACGATGGTGCCTCCGCCCTCAATCCGCACCATCGAGTCGTCGCCGAAGCGGATAGTGCCCAAGACCTCTGTGTCCAGATTGGAGAAGGCAGCCCTAGATCCGGACATGTGATTGGTGGCGCCGGTGTCTAGGACCTAGGTCTCCGCATCCCGGTCCTTCTCGTCGCCGAGGTCGGCGAGCACCTTCTCCTCCCGGATCTCGATGCGGGCAAGGGATCCCGTCGACTTTGCCCCGGATCCATTGGTGTCATCTTTCCGGCCCGTCTCCTGCGAGGCGACATCAGCGAGATGACCCCGCCGATGATGCGCTTGCGGGTTTCAGCGGTGGGGTAGAATCTATGGTCGCGGATGCCGTCACGAGCCGGAGCGAGGCCTCCTCCTCATCTTGCGCGACGTGGGCTTGCTCCTTCTTGGGCTTCGACCTGCATTCACGAGCCCGGTGGCCCATCTTACCGCAACGCCGACATTCGTCGCCGGTAGACCTGTTTGACTTCGGTGGCCCACTAGACGACGACCTGCCGCGCCCGCGGCTTCGTCCCCATCTACCTCCTCCTCTCGTTCGCGCCGCCGCTGGAGTGGTTCTCCTCCTCACGCTTCTTCCTCCGTGCGTCCCACTCCTCCTCCGTGAGGTACAGCTTGCCCTCGTGCTGTAGCGACGACGACGCTTCGTCAAATGCCTCCTCCGCCACCTTGAGCCTCCCGACCGGATCGGCGATTGACATGGTTGACACGTCCGGTAGTGTCTTGATTGTGATCGTGATCCGCTTGAAGCGGTGTGGCAGACTACGGAGGATCTTTGCGACGATCACGGCATCCGTCACCTCGTCGCCGAGCGTGGCGAGATGCGCCGCTATGTTGTTCGAGGCACGATGCGTAGTCCTCGACGGTCTCGCCTTCGTCGAACACGGGGAGATCGAATTTCCGGCGCAAGCTGTTACGCTGTTGACTTCTTGATGCGATCTGCCCCGACCCTCATGGTCGCGATCGCATCCCAAGCCTCCTTGGCCGTTCCTTCTTTGTGATCGTCGGCACCATCTCCGGAGGCACCGCACCGCACAAGGCGTCAAGTGCCATCATCTCCTCTTGGGCATCAACGCCACCACTCTCGATGACGTTCCACAACGCCCGCGCCTTGAGCTTCACGTTCATCGGGAGCGCCCAATCGGAGTAATTGGTCTTGGTGAGAGTGGGGTAGCTAGTCCCGCCTCCAACCTCATGAATCACCCGTTGGATCACGACGCCGTCTGCGGATGTCTTGCCGTTGGCACCCTTGGCGTTGTTCTTGTCATCACCAGCCATCGCCTAGGCTCGTAGCTAGCTCCGATACCACTTGTTGGAATCTCGCCGAAGTAACGACGCACACGTCGCCGGAGAGATCATGGCCAAGAACACAAAACTCATGAGAAAAAAAATAAGAGATGCAATCTGAATTTTGGTGCTGCAACTAGCAGCTTTTGTGGACTCTATTGCTCTGTATATATAGGCTATTACATGGGAAGAAATCAGGACTCGTACCCTAATTCGAATTGGAAAGATAAACTACCAGACTTAACATCTAAAGAAAATAGGGTACTAACTAAAGAAGGTAAGAATTTATTTCCTACAGCGGCGTCCTTCTGCTTATGGAAGTGGTAGAGCAGCGGAGGGGAAAACGTCTCGCTGAACCTATTGCCTACGAGAGAGTTGCAGTGGAAGCCAAGCCGATGAGCGTGAGGCAAGCTCGATCGAGTTGAACCGGCTTTAAGCCTTGAATGTGGAAAGAAGTGGACCTGCTTTGAGATTAGACTGAAAAGACACGTGGTCTATATCTAACTCGTGCTGTAAATGATGGGTTTACAGCAGTGCTGCAGCCTCAATGGAATCCACACCTGCTCAGTCGCAGACAAGCACAAAGGGACAAAGACATAGACTCTTCTGTGTCGTCTGGGGCCTCGAGCACGCCGAGAGCTGCGCCCTGCCTACGACCGGGGGCTTCACGCCGGGCAGCAAGCTCGGCTGTGACGACGCATCGTGGGGGCGCCGCGGCAAGGGAGCGTGTCTACCCGCAGCTGCGTCCGAGCACACACTCGGGTGTGCAGCGAAGTGCACGTAGCCGCGGCAGGGGATAGCCGTCGAGCCAAGAGCTCGCGACGAACCGGGGCCGCGTCCCATCCCGCGAAGGCAACCCAGAGAGACCATCGGGTCCTGGCAGGTCGTGCAGCGACCCGGGGCCCCGTCCCAGCTCGCGGCTCCCTGAACGGCGACCTGGAGGGGCTCCTGAGTTCACGACCATGTCGTCGGATGACCCGCACAGCCCTCGAAGGCTCCTCCTCGACACGCCGCCGATTCGAGTCTACACCGACTCGCGCCTCCGACCCAGGATACGACCCGTGTCCTCTCCCACGGTGTACAGTTGCTCAGGCCAGCTCTACAATCCCGCGCCTCCACGCACGGCCTCAATGGATAGCACGACCAAGCCGCTCTCATGTCCTAGGCTAAGTCTTTTTAATCTTTGATTAATTTCTCTAATCACTAATCCCTTCATGCTTGCCAAATATTTAGCTCGGGTCCATCGCACTCGACCATCGCATCAAGTTCAGGACAACAAGTCTTCACTGTTCCAGCTCCTGTGGGGGCTGCCGTCCCGATGGCGGGTGAGACCCCTGTGCGGGTTCCACCCCCAACTGAACCAGGGGCTTTCATTCGGTGTCCAAGTCACATAGACTCGGCACTGCAGAGCCAGGATGAGGGTCCTCTCAATTGAAGGTATCAATTCAGAGAGCTGTAGCATGAGGTTCCTCTCAATTGAAGGTATCAATTCAGAGAGCTGTAGCATGAGGTTCCTCTCAATTGAAGGTATCAATTCAGAGAGCTGTAGCAAGAGCTACAGAAATTCATGAGAGGGGCTACAGTACCCTGAAGCTGTACTGTAGCAACACTGTTAACGAAAAATATTGCACCGGTTTTTCTGTTTGAACCGGTACTGTAGCAACAGATGTTGCTCCTTACTTTTCAATCGGACGGACAAAAAATGCCCCTAATTCACGCTACAGTAGATTCTCTGAATTGAAGCCTCTACTTCGAGAGGACCCTGATCGTGCAGAGCCGGGGGCTCGCACGACATAAGGATCCAGCACCCTCTAAAGCCGACTCCGGTCGCATTAAAGCCCACTCAAGTGGCCCGTTCAGGCAGAAAGTCGATGGCTTCATTGCGATTACATACAGTCGACTGTCCCACGCAGTCACAACAAATCCAACCATCCCGTACGGTTGCACAAAAATCGATTGTCCAAGTCGATTCAAAAGCCAATCGTTCGCTACGATCGCAACAAGTCGGATTTCACCCGCATCAGAGATTACCACTGGCCTGGTCATTCCCAAGCCAACTGTTTCGCTACAGTTGCACCTAAGCCGTTTGTGCGTCTCGCACCAGGGCGGGAAAAGCCGATTGTTCAATACAATCACGCAAAAGTCCACTTCTGTGGCTCGTGAGTGGCAAGCTGACTCCGGTCGCACCACCGACTCCGGTCGTATTAAGTCCATCTTTTCGGGTGGCCTGCTCGCGAAGTGACTGATTAGCTACTAGTCATGCAAAAGTCCACTCCGATGGCACGTGCCAGCGAAGTCGCCCCTTAATTGTGGGCGCACCTATGACGCATGTCTCGTCACGGGCCCTTAAGCGGTCATGCTACCACGACGCACCTGAGTCGTTGTTTCACTATAATACACCAATCGTGCTTGTTTTGTCACAAGCAGACCTACTGCCTGTCTTGTCACGGGCGCACCAAGCCGTTGTTTTACCACAACACAATCGAGTCAGCTTGTCTCAAGACTGCAGGGTAAAGTCATATTTTTGTGTAGCGCCTGTACATAAACACTTATCCGGGTTTACGCCGATACCATGGTCGCCTAGCCCGACGATCGAGCATCACGCCCACGTCAAAATATTTTCCCTAGAGATGACGGGTCAAAGAGACACGTTAATTGACCGCCCGCTTAGCTCACGAGATTTGCGAACTCAAGATCGACGAAAAATCATGGCGAGAGCATCACAGCTCCGATGTGAATCATTTAGGCCTCATCACCGGTCTCACTTAGTCGATACGCCCGGTGACGAGGCCGGGGCTCCTGTCGGTGATACGGGATTGGGAGTCTCTAGCATCACTCAACACTACACAAGCATCCACGGAAGATCCAAAGAAATTTGATGGCAATAGCAAAAGGACAAAAGCCTTGCATGCAAGGCACATACGGTGGAGCACACCCAAGGCAAGGGAACATATGCGTGTGGTGGTGGGGGCCACACCTTTGACTCTCTCCCTCTCCCATTGTAGGCAAGGAAACACCCAAGACAAGGAAACATATCGCAAGAGGACGATGTACATTAATTGTAGCCTTTTTCCTTTGAGTATTCCAAGATTATATCGAATCTACAAGGATTAGCAAGAGAACCGTGTTTAAACTTTACTATGTCATCTAACAAATCAATCCTAGCATGAAGCACATATTGCACATACAAGAGAGCATGAAAATGTGAGAGTTCAGGGTTGTGTCAATCGGCGCACGAAGGTGCCGATCGACACGAAGGCTTAATAAGAAAATGCTTAAAAGAAAACTTTTAGGAGCATACACATCGACCAAAGAGGAATACCTGAAGTTAGACTGTGTGCATCTAGTGGTCGGAGAAAGGATGTGCCGATCGACATCACAAGTGTGCTGATTTGCACTGAAGCAGTATTTATTATCATGTGAACATCGAACATAGCAAAACAACACACGCCTTTCCGTGGAGGACCACGATTTATCTCTACCGTGATCAACCCGATGATCGCTGATGCTTCTTGTACCTACAAGATGCATCCAAATGTCTAGCATTGTCACAATCTAGCATCATTAAGTAATTATGGTTCATGCAAGATCAATCACCATGAGATAGCATCTAGATACTTAGATATGTACTAAGCAATTAGAATAAGCATACGCAAGACCAATCAATCTAGACGAACACAAACTGCAGCCAAGATAGAATCAAGAGAGATAACATAGATATAGATAATTGCATCCATATTCATCACTGTTAGGGAAGTGCTGATCGACACCACGAGTGCGCCAATCCGCACCTCCTAAGGTACATGGCTCCACTTCTCCTAATCTCCGGTGTAGTGCAACCACGCAGGACTACTTGACTAGACTACATCTCTCAATTTGGTGGCTCTTCAACTCCGGTAGCCTCCTAACGATATGAAACGGCTCCTAGGCTCTTCCAAGAACCTCCTCACGTCCCAGAACATCATATGGGAGTTATATAGCATCTGGACATGTCCTCTCTTGCTTGGCCATCAAGTTTAGTTCTTAGAAATTGAATCCAAGTCGGTTTCGTACCTTCCATAAATAGAACCGTATTTCTTAAATCATAACTCCTACTTCTGAAGTACAAATGAGGAAAAATTGGACTCTATCTCATAGTCCCTGAAAATATCTACAACTTTAGTGTTATTGTGATCCTCGGATTCGACCGTTTAGATTCCGAAACTTGTGATGCCATAATATTTGTCTTCATTCGGACTCCTCTGCTAGGTTGCTTTGTGAGACCCATATCTTGTATATCTGGAGTCCAATTACTGCAAATAATATACGTTCCGGAAAGCTCTCAACGAGATCTACAACTTTGGTAGTCTGAGATTTATCAATTGACATTGACTTAGGCTCCGAAATTACGTGACAATGCAGTGCTATTTTTGGACTATGCGAATTGAACTTTCCTTCTAGATAAACCTTCCAGAAATTCCTAGGCATTATGCCACGACCTTGGGTTTGCACATTGGGCATCATGGATGTCGGGAAGTGTATTGGAGGCTTCATTGGCTAGTGGGAAGCTCTCCTCGCGTCACGAGTCGGTCTTGATATCGATACTTCCTATATAAGAGCCTTTTTATCGTCTTTTCGCCTCGATTCTGCAACATAGCACTAAAACAACACTACATGTGAAAATCATCAATGTTAGAGATAAAACACATGATTATGATGAGAATATGATACGATGTTTCTGGTTTTGGACATATAAAACATGTACTTAGAAACCAACATCCTCAAAGAGAGGTCGGCGTTGTAAGAGAGCAAATATATCCAACCCACTTTAAGAGTACAGTACATTGAGTGCATTGAGGACACGACGAGCCTCATGAGGGCCGATTATGATGCGATGGTGGAGGAGTTCGACCAACCGAAGGCGTGGTGCTATGGCTTTCATCGGCCGTCGCCCCAACCGTCGTTCGACGATGTAACGTCCCGCCACTCCGGGCCGGGCCCGCTTACACCTGGCAGCTTAATATGCCCTCAAGATTTCCTCACGGACCAACACTAGTCTTTTCTGCGCACTTTGTCCTCACTCATGCACACCGGGAAACACTTCCCGGTCGATCACCCATTCCTAAATTGCTCCAGGCCAAGCACGCTTAACGTTAGAGTTTTTTAGAGATGAGCTTCCGGAAAAGAAGTTGCAACTTATTGACATGAGTATTCTATCAATTCTATTAGGCTCAGGCCGGGATGTCACACACTCACCCCTTAGAAGACCGACGTCCTCGTCGATCAACCCCGAGCCAGGAACTTCCTCTCTTAGCCACGTCCATATGTCCATCGCCAGCGCAGGTGCCATGCTTGTGTGACCACTCCGGGTCCACACTAGCCATGCACACCATGCCTGCACACGTGCAACACATTTGCCCGTGAAACCGCGAGAGTCGGCTCGATACCATCCGTAACGTCCCGCCACTTCGGGCCGGGCCCGCTTACACCGGCAGCTTAATATGCCTTCAAGATTTCCTCACGGACCAACACTAGTCTTTTCTGCGCACTTTGTCCTCACTCATGCACACCCGGAAACACTTCCTGGTCGATCACCCATCCCTAAATTGCTCCGGGCCAAGCACGCTTAACGTTAGAGTTCTTTAGAGATGAGCTTCCGGAAAAGAAGTTGCAACTTGTTGACATGAGTATTCTATCAATTCTATTAGGCCCCGGGCCAGGATGTCACTGAACGACTATAGTGTTGAGTGTAGCCAACACTTGTATCGGTTTCCAAGTATGCATTTTATTTTTATTTTTTGCAATCTTTTTCTTTATTTTCTTATGTATATGTGAGAGGGTTGGGAAACCATGTATTGGGTGTGTTTATTTTCTACAAGTGTTCTATAGTAGTAGTTTTTATTTATGCAAGTGTGTGCTAGCAAGATCATCACCATGTATTTGAGTATCCATCTTAATATAATGATGAAAGTTATATGCTCTTTTAGGAAACTCTTGTGCATATGTTCTTATCTTAAAAGGTGTTTGTGATAATCAAAGAATATTGAGCATTGATAATAATTTGAACTTACACTTCAAAATTATTTAGCAAGTATTTATTGTGTCGAGCAAATTTTTGAATACCTAGGTGCTTGAAATAGATATCCAATTCATAAGAAATGGCTTAGTGCCAATTTTTTTGTATGAAAATGAAAAAAAATGTTGTGAACTTAATGTTTTTCTTATCATTTGACCATACCCACCAATGCCAAATATTTGAACAACTCATATGAGCCTTTGAATAGAAGAAAGACATAAAATTGACAATTGAGTTCGGTTAGGTTAATTCTTTTGGTATGAGACTTAGAATCTGGCCATATCTTTTGTGTATCGTGTTGCTTTCTAGCCTTGAATTACTCATGCAATGCTAATATCCATCTTGGAATTATGCATACTTCACTGAGTATCCTACCCCGAAAACCAAAATATCTTGATAAGAATTACCAATCCTGGACGACATCCTATATTCTTGGCTATACACTGAGCAAGAGAAGGAAGAATCCAGAGCAATAGGTGTGTGTAGAGACCCTATGCTGATCGGGATTCGGCACTAGGTGCTGAATCAGAGCTATATCGTGATATTCGTGTGCAGTATAGTGCTTAATTAAACCCTGATTAAACCTGAATGCTTCTATGCATTAGATAAGTGGGTGTGGCACTGGCGCGCAGGCTTAGCTAGTAGTGATGACTGCGTGAAGTATCAGGTGCTTCACACCTTATGCTGTTCCCACTAATACGTCATCGTGCAAAATTCGAGATACAATTATGTAGAGAGGAACAAAAGGAGAAATCATGCACTCAATAGTTGTGGGTTGTATTGTTCATGTTAAGTCTGTAACCCGTTGATGCACTGATTTTACTTTTTTCTATTATATCTTACACAACTCTTCCTTGCATTGCATACCGAACTTTGCATGATAGTATATTTGACATGATATGTGTATTCATATTTTTATTACAACATTTATAGGTGTCTTTTTGTGCTATAGTGAATGCATGGGAGCACGGAAGGACACCATATGGTGGAACACTAGCTATGTTCTTGTGACTGCCTATTTTTTAGCGTGCTGGAATTATGACACCTCGCATCTGTTTCGTGGACAGGGTCTGAATACTGTTGAGTGTCAATAGCTCTACCCGGTGTTAGTCTGTCCACACCCGCGGCGTTATTAGCTAGGTAATGACAGGACGTATACATGCATCTTTCCCAGTCAGTTCACTGGACTTGGTGCAATTGAAGTTGCTCTTACGAAACAAAACGATCACGATAGATTTTGGAGTCGAGCCGGTCCCTTTATACAGAATGAGAATCAATATAAGCTTTCCTTTAGCACAAACGTCGGAGCAAACTTTTAGCACAAAAACTTCGTTGCAAACTAGGATAAACTTTCAACAAAACTTTGACTAAAGATTTGGAGTAAACTTTTATGAAAAAACAAAATTGAAAAAAATTATCAACCATCGTGTGACCCACCATGGGGCCGACCCCGTGTGGGTCCCGGCACATGTGGGGCCCCCACCCTTGTGGAGTCGACCACAAGCACAGGCTGTTAGAGCATCTCCAGCAGCAACTCCTAAACCAACCTCCTAAAGTGCCATTTAGGAGCCCACTCCTATCGGATCGGGGCCAACAAAACCAACGGAACTCCAGCAAGAGTCCCCTGTTTCTCCCCTATGTGGGTCCCACGACCGGGCGGCGGGCGCGGTCAGCGACGGCAGGCGGGCGTGGTCCGGCGGCGGTGCGGCCGGGCGGCGCAGCGCGGCCGGCGGCGGCGAGCCAGCGCGGCCGGGCGGCGGGAGAGACGAGATAGGGAAAGGTTGGAGAAGAGAAGAAAGGGAGAAGAGAGAGGAAAAGAGAAGAGAAAAAGGAAAGAAAAAAAATTAAAAACCGTGGGGCCCACGCCAGCTGGTGTTTTGGAGGGAGGATGGGAGGATCCTATTTTCGGGGGGTTGGAGGGGGATTTAGGAGGGTAGCTATTTTAGGAGCGCATATAGGAGGTCTACTGGAGTTGGTTTTTATTCAAACTCCTAAAATTTAGGATTGGGAGGCATTTTAGGGGATTGCTTGGAGATGCTCTTACACCGCGTAACTGGTAGGAGGTGATTTTAGCGCTGCGCGTGTCCGCGCGTGAACAAGATATTCTGGTTAGCTAGGTAATGACAGGATGTATACATCTTTCCCGATCAGTTCAGTCGACTTCGTGCAGTTGAAGTTGCTGTTACGAAACAAAACGACCACGATATATAGATTTGGAGTGGAGCTAGAGAAAAAACGAAGGGCACCCACCGGTCCCTTTAAACAGAATGATTCAATATAAGAGTTTACTCCTTTCAGAACTCTAGCTCTATGGATTTTTAGGATGTACAAGAAGTAGGCGCCGGCTATATCGTCGGGCTTATTTGTTTCCTTTCGTTATGTGGAGGTATACAAGAGAAGGCAATTAGTAAAGGGACCACGATTTCCCAAGTCTATATAAACTCCCTCGACCGGGCTGTACCACACGGCAGTGCTTCATTTGTGGCCCGAGACAACTCCTAACTCCTAAGCCTACTAGACCATCATTATCCATGCTGCTCTCAGCCTTCACGTCTTCGCCTACGGCACGATCCTGCCGTGCTCGCCTCCTGCGGCCATGCGCCCGGGGCCACACTCACCCGGGAGCCCCCACCGCCGATGCGCTTGGGCTGCGACCGGAGTCGGTGCCGCGGCACGTAGCCGTGGTGATGGACGGGAACACGCGGTGGGCGCGCGCACGAGGGCTGTCGCCGGCGGACGGCCACGCTGCCGGGGGCCGGAACCTGGAGCTGATCGTCGGGCTGTCGCGTGCCTGGGGCATCCGCGCGCTCACCGCCTTCGTCTGTTCCCAGGAGAATCTGAACCGCCCAAAGGCATAACCTTCTTGACTTACTGTGTCCAGCTTCACACGCGGTTCTTCCTCTCAGGGAAAAGAAAGCTTGACAAGGTTCATTGCTTCCTTGCAATTAATCTGTGCAGGCCGAGGTCGACAGCATGATGGGCTTGTCCGAGTGGTTGATCGGCGATAACATCGACAGGCTAGCACGGTAAGGCAAGAAGGCCATGCCACTTAATTAGTCTTAGATAGACCAAAATTAAGCAGGAGGGCGATAATTTTTTTGTCTTCCATTTCAGGCAGGGGATCCGGCTGCAGGTCATCGGCGATTCCACAAAGCAGCCAGCTTCCCTCCGGGCGGCTGCAAAGGAAGCCGCCGAGGCCACCTGCAACAACTCGGAGCTCCTCGTCATGCTAGCGATTTGCTACAGCGGGCGGTGGGACGTGGTTCAAGCATGCCGGGAGCTGGCCCGTGCGGTGCAGGCCAACGAGCTCCGCCCGGACGACATCGACGAGTCCTTGCTCGCCGGGAAGCTCGTCACGGGCATCGCCGCCGGCGATGATCGGCTCTCTTGCCCCGACCTGGTCATCAGAACAAGCGGCGAGTTGAGGCTCAGCAACTTCCTCTTGTGGCAGTCGGCCTACTCCGAGCTCTACTTCACAGACACCATGTGGCCGGATTTTGGGGAGGCCGAGTACCTGCAAGCCTTGCGCTCCTTCCAAAGCAGACACCGGCTTTTTGGTCAGCAAAGGTTCTAGCTACCACCGAGCCCTTGATATCTAGACGCAAGCAAGTGTATGGACGTCGACATATGGTCACCAACAGGATACTTTGAGGACTACATAGTAGAGTGAATAGTTACAAAGTTGCGATATTCAAGAGAAATCTAATTAAACTATTTTCTAGTTCTTCAGTCAGAATATTCAAACTTCAAATTTTTTTCTATGTTGGCTGCAAAATCATTTCTCCACGGCCGTAGGTTAACTTACACTACACGCATGTTTCATAGTTGCGGGTCACGGAGTCGGCCCGAACAAAAATTTTATAATAAAACTTTAAATAGAAAGTTATGATCATAAATTTTGTAGAAAAATTATGATCAAACTTTGAACAGAAAGTTGTTATCACAAAACTTTGGGTTGCAAAGTTGGTTTGAGCACGAGTGTGGATTAGGAATTATGGGCCCAATGGGCTGCTTTGAGTTGCTGCGCTGCTTTTGCTTGTGATTGGTTACCTGTGTCCTGGACTCAATTTGAAGCAAGTCTTTTAGACTGGATTTTATAAATCATGATTAGGTATTGCTCAAAAAAATATAAAAATAAATCATGATTAGGTTCCCTAAAAAAATTATGACAAGGGAAAAGGTAAATTTATGGTCTATGAAAAAGGTAAAGCTCGTGGTTGTTTATGATAGTCCGCACCACGCACCACCTAAGCAACGAAGCGAACAACACATACTCAGGCACCCCTAAAACAGTTACAAACCACCATTTCAATGCTTATGTTTATGGTTAAAAAAATTCATAAACATGGGTAACCTGCTAAGCAACAAAAATCTTTCTGCATACAGTTTAAAAAACAGATGTCATTATCATACAGCAACAAAGGACTAGCTATCACAGGCTGGACGATAACCAATTCTACCGACAACTTCAGCAGATACACCATATAGGAGCGCAACACCGAATCCTGTACTGTCGACTTCAACAGCACTATAACAATAACATACTATAGTCACGGTTGGAGGCTTTACAGCCACGATCAGCCCCAAGTGTGACTATGTTTCTGAGACTATAACTGTAGCCTCAGAAAATAGATCAACCTTGACTATAGTGACAATGTGAACCATGGCTCTAGTGTTGTACTATAGTCATGTTTGCCATTGTTAACCGTGGCTATTGTCTTTTTAATATAAAAAAATAAATACACATTTCAAATAATAAATTACAATTATATCACATTCACATTTCACAATTACATCACATTAACATTAATATTTTAGAGTTACATCACATTAACATTTACAAATCGAGCGCAAAAATATTTACAAATCCATCAAAGTTATCACAAAGTGCACATGACACATGTTATTTCAAAGTAAATCTGCACTGTAACATCCTGTTTTTCGAAACATATAAATGTCAAGTAATAATCGTCATTTCAAGTGATTGTTTAGATTAAGAATAAAAAGTTTTTAAATAAATTTTTTAATTCATGCATTTCATCTCATGACATATAGGCATATAGGTCGCATAGAATTTTGTACCTTTAGTTTGATATGTTTTGTAAGCTGGGGAGCTCTTTGAAAAACCATGTGGTGATCTCTTGCCCTTACACCGTGGAAGCTTTTTGGCAACATGGAGACTTTAGTCACTGAATAGTGATGAAATCACCAAACTGTGGGCAAAGTTTTGCAAGCTCTGTAGAGTTCAAATCTGTTATAACAGCCGTGCTCACGGTCACGAGCGGCTTGGACCTTTCACATGAACTAGAGGGTCTGGGTTGGATTTGGTGGGGTAACCCGATTCGGGTGGTGTAACCCGTAGGTTACTACAAGTGGGGTAACCCAAGGTGTCGGTACAGGTGGGGTAAACTGTATTGGTCAACCGGTTGGTAACCTGTTGGTGTGATAACTTAGTAAATATGTTGTTTTAATTAAAATGAACTTAGACATAATTGCTTTCTATGCAGTCAGCCTTGTGTCAGCTTTTCCTTCTTTAAGCTTGCATAACATAATTTTTCCCCACTTGCTGAGTACGTTATGTACTCACTCGTGCTACTTTCCTGTTTTTACTACATATTCCTGCTGCTCAGATGATAAAGATTTGGACTTCTTTGACGAGGATTACTACTAGGCGTGCGACTCCCCGGTTGATCTGCCCGTGGCGTGATGGAGTGTCTGCTGCGTGTGTTTCTGCCTTGTGAGGCAATGTAATAATTCGGATATTGTAATTTACATTATGATATAATAATAACATGGTTTTTTACTGATACTTCACTTTTGTCTCTATGTGTGTGAAAAATTGATCCTGACACATACATAGTTATGCATTCAGTTTTGTTCATAAAACTGGGTGTGACAAAGTGGTATTAGAGCTATGTCGACCGTAGGACGCAACCTAGTTAGAAATGGTCGTTTTTCAAAACATATTTTTGGTAGAATTCATTCCCTATAAAAATCCTTGGATGTTAATTTCTCAACCAAATTCTTTCCTCTCCTTGTATTCAAAATAAAATTGGTTTAAAACGAGTTGTTATATGAATTAGGATATAAGTCTTCCCTATCATAAATTTAGCTTTACGATGTACTCGCGATTGTTTGCTTGTGTAATGCTTGTCTTTTGTGGATTACTTTTTCTTTCTTGTTATAAAATACTTATCCTTGATGCATATAATTGGGAAATCCCTTTTCCTTTATTGTCGTCATCTAAATCTTGTGCAACCATCAGATGGCAGGAACAAGGAGGAGCAACAACAACAACAATGAGAATCCAACTCCACCTCCACCTCCATCAATAGACCAAGTCCTAGCCTCGCAGGCTCAAATTCTTCAGACTATGCAGCAAAGCAAGGTCCAGATGCAGTAAGGACTCCAGAATGCACCTGCACCCCCACCGAGAGACAAACTTGGGGAATTTCATAGGACTAAGCCTATTGCTTTCTCTCATTCTATGGAGCCAATGGCTGCAGATGATTGGCTAAGGACTATTGAGAAGAAGCTGCAGGTGGTGCAATGTACCAACAGGGAGAAGGTTCTGTTCACTTCCACCTTCTTGAGGCCCCCGCTGCTGATTGGTGGGATGCTTATGTTGCAGCCCATGAGGAGCCAAAATGTATCAACTCGAATGAGTTTAAGGCAAACTTTAGGTCACACCATGTGCCTCACGGTGTGATGAAATTGAAGAAAAAGGAATTTCAAGATCTAAGACAGGGATCTATGTCAGTTAATGAGTATGTCACCCGCTTCACCCAGCTTTCTCGCTATGCTCCGGGTGAAGTGGACACTGATGAGAAGACGAGAGATTGTTTTCTAAATGGTCTCAATGATGGTCTTGCCTATGCTCTGGATGATGAGGACATCACGCCCTCGGATATAACCAACACTCCTCCAATACACATATGTAATTCAAGGACAAAGACTAGAGCACGACAATTGAATTTACGGGTGAGCATGTTCCTAATGATCTCTTTATTTATATTTGAGAATATATTACTACCTAATGAGTTAATTATTGTTAGGAACCATGGAGATGATGATAATATGGTTAAGGAGGAGGTTAGAGGCATGGAGGGCCAACAAGGACGTCCATGTCAAGTTGGAGGCCCAAACAAAGTCGACTTCGATTCTGTTTCGGAGTCCAGAAACAGCATGCACCAAAACGGACGCCCTGGTCGCATACGAAGTCCGTTTGGGACGTTCTTTATATGGATGGAAAGATAATTTGATAAAATTTCCATTGGCGCTGGTCTCATATCAAAATTCGTCCCGAGGCGTCGGGAATTGCCGAAATACTAAGACGTCCAGAAACTGTCCCGGTGTTGCACCACCGTCTTTTGGCCTTTGGGCCGTGTATTTTGTTGAGCCCACTTAGGGCTGCGTCTAGGGTGAGATGGACGACCCTTCCTTAGGATTTGGGTTTTGCTTAGATTATTCTGCTTAGACAGTTTCGCCGTTCATCGGTTTGTGAGACCCCAACTCGTGAGATTAATCATACATCTGCAAATTTAGTTGCGTTCTTTCTTATTCTTGTTTGTGTTCTTGATTCGCAGGCAGGGATTAGCCTTCTTGGCGAGGTCAACCGTGCAACGCCGGTTGATAACGATAGAGGACGTGGTGCTGCGATTGCGGGGTTCGAACGTGTTGTTCAGGAACCGGATCGACGTGTGTCACATCTTCGCCAAATCAAGAGTTATCTGAACCTTTCGGAAGATCGGGACCCCAGTCCGCATCAAGTGGTAATCAGAGCTTCAGGTGCATCGTCAGGTTCCCCTATCCTCGTTATTTTGTTTCGTCCTAAACTCCAGAAAATTGCCCTCCAAAAATAGTTATTTGTTGTGTATCTGTTGTCCTATATCCCCTTTGTGCCTCGCAATTTTTTATTTTCAGATTGTGTCTCTGAATTTTAGTCCCTGTTATGTCGTTGTGTTTCAGCTTGAACTTGTTCACGGTCTAGTTTTGGGTATGCTCTTGAGTTCCCAATAGTTTACAGAAGGAACAGTAGCATCCGTTCCAATTTTGGGTGCAAAAAAAAAAGAACAAAGAGAGGAAAGATTTTCTTTTTCCCTCCATGTTATGAGCTCATGTTTAGATGCTTCATTTGAGTTATAGAGTAGCTAGCTCTTGCTGCAGTTCTGTTCTAAAGAAAAAAAAAGAAAGTAAAAGGCAGAAAGATGAAAAAAAAGAAAAGGAAAAGCCACACCAAAAAAAAAGAGAGAAGAACGAGAGTAAAAAGGAAAAGAAAGAAAATTATCCGAATTGTTTTATCCTTTTGAGTCCCTTGATTGAGTTATGATATTGCTTGCTTAAACTAGGTCCGAGATAAGTTTAGACTGGTAATATAGACTAGATTGGGACTATTATTCAGTTTTGCAATTCTGAATTGAAAATTTGCAATTCCTTGCTACTATAGTTTGCCTATCCAAACTCCACATATATCCTTCTGTACAATCACAGGTTTTGACCCTCGCAATTGTTGGCTCACACTCTCCAGGTATCCTTTGCTTTGCTGATAGTAAGAACCTTGTAAGAGCTTGGTTAGATGCTTCCATTTGCATATTGAGAGTTTTCACTGTTCATACATAGTAGTAATAGGAAAATATACTTCGTGTTTTTTCTTGTTTGCTGCTAACAATGACAGGTGATGATATCAGTATTCTAGCACAACGAGTGTTGAGTTCTCAAATGGAGAAGATGGAGCAAAATCAAGTCAATAATTTATTCCAAACTTTCTTTGTTGTGATGAATCGACGTTGCCGTGTCGTAATTGATGGTGAAACTAGCCGCAACATTGCAAGTGCTGAGTTGGTCGAGAAGCTTGGTTTGATCACACAACCGCACCCACATCCATACTATATTCGATGGGTAAATTGTTGTGAGAAGATTAAGGTAACAAAAATTGCACGTATCAATTTTTTTATTGGTAATTATAAGGATTATGCTGATTTTGATATAGTGCCTATGCAAGCATGTCATTTGTTGCTAGGTAAACTTTGGATTGATAGAAACAATGTTCTGCACAATATTGTTACTAATAGATACTCTTTGAAACATAATGGTACTAAAATAATTCTTAAACCTATGAGTGCTGCCGAAATTTTAGAAGCTGATCTAGAAAGATTTGAGCGGAGAAAGAATGAGCCTTTTAGAAAAGAATGGGGGGTTTATATGATCCAACACTTTCATCTAAATCTGAATTGATAGAAGAATAACAAAGTTTCTTGCCTATTGCCCGAGTAGCCTTTTTCATGTGGGCCATAGCCCAACCCACGAACTCGGGGCACTCAGCGCCTCCATGTGACCGGGACTGCAAAAAAATAACAACAAGTTCATTACTATTTATGCATAATTAGGAGATAAAATAAAGAAATGACTCTACATACCTATTGAGCCCTGTACTCCTCGTTGCTAAGGCTGCCTTGGTGGTGAGATGGACCAGGCATCGGCGCACGCCGGGCTCGGCCAGCGTTGTGCAACTCCTCCCACTCGAGTGAGAACCACTTGTCCACTATGTGTTCCCAGTACAAATCGTCATTACGGCACCGCGGCGCAGGCACCTACACGGGACAGATGAGAGACATGTGAAAAAATCGAATGAAGCAATGTATGAAATCGGAGATAAATCTATATTTACCTGCAAGTATTGCTCCCATGTGAGCTTCACAGTCCTAGCCGATTCTTTGGTTATCTTTTTGCGAAGGATATGGCCATAGTAGTTAATGACGCACCGAACTTGCGCCTCGTAGTGCATGTCCTTCACGAGCTTACGACATCGGTTGTGAGCCACAACCTTAGCCATCTCCTCATACCCTGGCTCACAAGTGTAGAATTCCTGCATGTAGACATAATATGTTCAGTCATTATTGCATAATTGTACAATGAATGCAATGAATCAAAAGTGTAGAGCGAGAAAGACTTACCCACAATTCTGACACCACTCGATCCGCCTTATTGACGGAGCACCCGTTGAATGCGTCGATTAGCTCGGTGGCGACGCGGTAGTGCTCCCAAGTCCATGTTGGCTCGTACCTTTCACCAATGTGAACTTGACCTGGGAAGTGCTGCCCGACCAAAGCACCAAGGATGTGGTTCACCTTACGGTTGTGACTCCCGGGGTGATCACTTTCCAACTCCTACGAAAAGTGATTAAGAAAAATATTAGTTTTGGTATTAATAAAGATTTCCACATTATCAAATGAAAGTAGTCATAAGTTACTTACGCTGCAATTATCTGGTCGAATTACCGGCCGCGTGGACACGAGTATCGGCTCGTCGGGAAGTCGCGTAGGACCCCGCGGCCACACAGTAGTCTGCTGCTCCACCTGCTCCCCCTCCTGCTCCTCCTCACCCTCACCCTCATCCTCACCCTCCCGCCTGTCCCCTTCTCCGACTCTCCCTCCTGCCCTCCCCCTCCTCCGAGTGCCCCTCCTCCTCTCGCCTCCGCCGGGGAAGGTGGTGCTACGGACCTACTCCGAGTCACTCGACCCTTGGCCTTACTGCCACCGCTCCCGCTGCCCCTAGTGCCACCGCTCCCGGTGCCCTTAGAGCGATCGCTCCCGCTACCCTTGGGAGACCCGAGTGGTACATTCGAGTCCGGCATTTGTCTCCTCCAAACGGACGTGCACCGTCGCTGCGGCCCACCGCCCACCATCTTTGTCTCGCTCACCTGCAATTAAAAAGTCGGAAAAACAGTCGGCACATATGAAATAAACAAGACATGATTAGAAACATGCATATAAAGAAAATATGCATTTAAGACATTATAGTAGCTTACATTTAGAAATAATCATCCCAATGGAGATTAGTTGGATCGTCCGACCGATCATCACTATCATACATGTCGAGATCACATTCTCGGCACATGCTCTAGCGGAGGAATGTCCTCATGAATGCCTAATTGTAAATTCTCAAGTAATTTTAAGTCCTTCGCATTGGAAACCACATCTCCGACGTCCTCGTCATCAGCTCTTTCATCATGCTCGACATCAACCCTTTCATCATCCTCATCTACTTCCATGTTCATTGCTCCGTTAGGTCTATCTCAAAACGCCCTTGTAACCCAACTTCTTGAAAGAATTCTCCGTCATATGTTTTAGGGTCTATATTGTAATCTTCATTATTTGGGACAGGTAGTCTACCGTGTGGCGATACCTCATGCACAACGTCCCAACCTAGAAGACGTTCGTCGGTTTTGCACGGGTATGAGACATAATACGCTTGCGTTACCTGTTGAGCCAAAATATAGACATCGTCTCTTGCATAGACGGATGATTGTCGAATTTCAACTATCCAATACTAGGTGCCCGTCGTACTTGGTTAGGATGAAACCAATGACATTTGAATACGACAGGCTTCGGAGGTTTGCAACTAGTGAACGAGAGTTCGTATATTTCTTCGATTATTCCATAGTACTCGACCCCATCATCGGCTTTCGTACAAACTTGGAAATTTGTGGTACTCCGATTGGGCCGACTTTCATCGTATCTTTTAGTGTGAAAGCGATATTCATTTACGTCATAGCCGTTGTACGACATTACCCTATATTCACATCCATTTGCTATCTGTCTCACCTCGGGACTCATTGACGCATCATTTCGGCTCTTTTGTTTGAACCAAGAAATGAAATCCGGCATTCCACGTCCCACACCCTTTTTAAGAAGGGTATCAATATCCCGAGGAGTCGTTGCCCTATTTCCCTGCCAGAATTGTTGAGTAAATTGTCTCTACAAAAGAAAATCGAGATGAGTTACATGCAGATTAGTGACTATCCGTTACAAATAATGTAGTGCAATATCAACTGACCGTAAGTATGGCTGCACTTTAGAAAGGTTGGTCAACACATACAACATGATAGTGCGGAACTCTTCATGTTTCAAGGTATTAGGAGTCTCACCACTTGCACTTCCAAGTTGCCCTACGAATAGGCTGAGATTGCAATCATTTTCGTTGGCATTGTAACGAGGGAGTGGATTGTGCACGCTTGGAAGGGTCTCAAGCATAGTATTTTGATGTGAAGTTTGACACCTCTTCACTACAGTATGCCTCTGCCATGGAGGCTTCGATTTTACACTTGTTTTTACATTTGGTTCGAAGAACCTTTAATTGTCTCTCAATTGAATAGCACCAACGACCATGCACAGGTCCACACATTTGTGCCTCATGCGGGAGATGCAAAATCATATGCTCCATCGGATCAAAAAGCTGGGGGGAAAGATCTTCTCCATCTTACAAAGCAACACGGGAGCCATTTTTTCCATTTTTGCTATCACAGTTCGAGATAACTCCTTAGCACAAAGGGTGCGAAAAAATAGCTTAACTCTGCAAGCACTAGCCACACATGGTCGGGAAGATAACCTCGAACCATGACTGTAAGAAGCCGTTCAATCCATATGTGGTGGTCATGACTCTTCATCCTATTGACTCGCGTACTACTTATGTTCACACCCCTCCTCGGATTCGCTGCATACCCATCGGGGAACATTAAAGTTTTGATCCATTCTAGTACCTCCTTCCTTTGGTACCTCTTTAGTACAAACTTGGCTGGAGGCTTTTTTCCATCTTTTGTCGTCTTTAGGAGACAGAATGTCTAACTTTGGTCTATTGCATAAGCTAGCTTGATCCACTCTAGCCTTAACGTTGTCCTTAGTCTTACCAACGATGTTCATGATTGTAACCCAAAGTGCCTCGGCGACATTCTTTTCATTGTGCATTATATCTAGAATATGTGGAAGAAGAATATCAATCATATACAGGAGCCTCCACAAACCCGAAATCGGAGTCCGGGCATGCTCCTCACCATATCCTTCAAAACCACCATCGGCCTTTTCTTTGAGCGCGTTTAATTGCTCAAGAATATCGGCACTTGTCAATATCTCGTGGCGGGGGTTCTTCAACCACCACACCTTTTGTAAACTTCTTTTTGTCCCGTCCGAATGGATGGCCCATAGTAAGGAACCGTCGATGTTTGTCGAAAGCAACATACTTGCCACCATTCGCCAACCAAAAGAACTTGACAGCTAACTTGCATACCGGGCATGGAAACTTCCCGTGAACACACCAGCCGAAAAAATCCTATATGACGGATGGTCATGCTTGGAGTACATGTGCCACACTTTCATTTTGAAGTTCCTCTTTCTAGCCCTCTCGTATGTCCATACCCCAACATTCCAAGCATCAAGCAACTCATCGATCAAAGCCTCCATGTACATACTCATTTTTGTCCCTAGGTGTCCAGGAATTATCAACGACAAGAATATGGTTTGTGCTTTAAACATGACGCCGGGAGGGAGATTGAGAGGGATAACGAACACTGACCAACAAGTGTATGGGGCAGATGACATTCCATAAGGTTTGAACCCATCCGTCGCCGGTACAACACGTACATTACGAGGATCCTCGACTTCTTCAGGATGTTGCTCGTCAAAATGCTTCCATGATTCACCATCGGCTGGATGTACCATGTTCTTAGGACGGTATCGTTTGCCTTCTTTGTGCCATGTCATCTGTTTTGCGGTTTTCTCGGTCATGTAAAGGTGTTGAATCCTCGGTATGAACAGAAGGTACCGTAGGATTTTCACGGGGATTTTGAGCTGCCTCTTATGACCATCACCGAAGCTATCTCAATGAACCTGGAGGAATTACATTTAGGACAATATTTTTTTCTCGAGTGCTCTTTCCTGAATAAGACGCATCCGTTAGGACAGACATGTATATGCTCGTACGGCATCTTAAGTGCACGAAGGAGTTTTTGTGACTCATACATGTTGCGTGGCAGATTGTGACCACTCGGAAGTAGGCTACAAAAAACCGTCAACATATTATCAAAGCCGTCTCGGCTGATGCCAAGCTGAGATTTTAAAGCCATTAGTCGTTTGATAGCATCTAGTTGAGAAACATCCGTATGGTCGTGAAATGGTTTCTGTGCCGAAGACAATATGTCGTAATACACTTTTGCGGTAGGCTCGCGGCTCCTCCCCAACATGGCTAGGTCCTTCATCAAAGTGGGCGTGATGAAAATCATCTAGCATGTCTCTACACCCGGCATCGGAATCATATTTTGCGATGCATTGGCTCACGACCTCGTGTCTCGCTCGATGGGCTTCACCATGGCAGATCCATCGGGTGTAGTTTGCCATAAACCCATTGTTGCAAATGTGTTGACCCATTTTCAATTGTGTTTGATATGTCTTGTTCTCACACCTAGCATATGGGCACATTTCTCTACCCTGTCCCGATTGAAATGCCTTTTTCAAGAATTCATGGACCTTGTAAATGAACTCTATGGTATAGTCACGCTTACCCCGCCATCCCGTGTACATTCAGTAATGGCTATCCATCCTTTAACATAGCGCAGCGTGTGCTATAGAAATCATATACAGCTACACGATACCTATCATGCCCTAATAGGTAAAGATATGTCCTAATCCCACCCGAGGATGTGTAGATGGGTAAGCTTCCATGCTCCACTCCTATCCGAGACAGAATTTCGACAGCACCTCCCTGCTGTTCTCCAAATACACGTCCTATCAAGGAGATTGTGTATCCGGAGAACAACAGGGGGTGATGTCGAAACTCGTCTCGGATAGGGTGGAGCATGGAAACCGACCCCATCTACACATCCACGGGTGTCCAAGAAACGTGGACAATTCGAAACAGATACGGTCGTACATATGCAAAAAAATACATATTTTCAATCGTATCTCTTTCGAACGGGAGACGCCTAACTAGGTTACGCGACCTAAAAGTATTATATGAAAGGAGGGGTCGTGTTGTCTCACCATACTACGTAGCGAAGCGACAAGTCAAGGACAACGCCTCTCTACAAAGCCTCACCGCAAAAGGTAAAAAAAAATTAGTGTCCAATGAAAATTTTGGCAGCACCTACCCTAAACATACAGGGTTTCAAAACCTGCAAAAAAAGCATCGGCACGATGGCCGACAACCACAACAAATTTTATAACAATATACAAAGCAACAACGCGATGGCCTACCCTAAAAAGTGTTGGCACCACAACCTGCAATAAAACAACGACACGATGGTCGACATTCACAACCAATTCAATTCACATTTATTTTCTAATGGAAAAGTCAATGTCTTAAATCACCTACAAACCTTTGTTTATCCGTGGCGTAGGCACGCGGAGCGTGGCGGCCGTGCGCCGCGGGGACGAGAGGACGGTAGCGGGCACGGGGCACCACGGGGACGGGGCGGCGCCACGGGCCGTGTCCCATGCCGGCGAGTGGCGGGGGCGCGGCGGGCAGCGCGACGGCGCAGCGGGCCTACGGTCGGGCTCGGCGGGCGCTAGGCGCATGCGGGCGGGGCGCGGCGGGCGGCGCTCGGGTCCGCGCGTGCGGGGCAGCGCGGCAGGCGGCGCGACGGCGGCATTGCGGGGCGCGAGCGACAGAGTGAGGGAAGAGAGAGTGAAAGAACCAAGCCTGCAACGGCTATCGGTGGCACTTTTTACCGTGTGCCTAGATCCATGACACACGACAAAAGCTGCCACACTTGGCATGCGCCGCGGGTTTTGCCCTCGCAGAACTTTCGCCGTGTGCCCGGACCGTAGGCACACGGCAAAAGCACATCTTTGTCGTGTGCCCCTGTTCCGGGCACACGGCAACTTGCCCTGCAAAACTTTCGCCGTGTGCCCCAACCATAGGCACACGGCAAAAGCACATCTTTGCCGTGTGCCCCTGTTCGGGAACACGGCAACTTGCTCCGAAAACTTTCGCCGTGTGCCCAAACCAGAGGCACACCGCAAAACAGCATAGTTATTGCACTCTACGGTGCTCATCCCATATACTAACCCCTTCTAACTATAGTTTTTGCATGTCTTGCAGTAATGGTTCCAAGAACACATCTATGTCGTTACCGGGTTCTTTCGGACTAGATATAAGGATTGTCAATAGTAAGTATTTTCTCTTGTGACACAACCATGGTGAAAGGTTGTATATTGACGAGTATAACCGGCCAAGTGTCTGTGCGGGTTTCTTAATTGACCATTAGGATTCATCCCGTCCGTACTCGGAGCAAACTCGTATGTTCCTTGTCTCTTCGAGAGAATTCTGGATGGTTAGAATCAATCTTTTTCCACTGGGTCCCATCAGTTGAATGACTAGGTTTCTTTGGGTCCTTGGGGCGTGAATGCCACATCATCGGTTCAGCATCCTTGGAGTTGGCAAACAAGCGTCTTATCCGATCGACAATCGATAGGTACCACATGACCAAGGCAGGAATCTTCGTTTGTTCGCTGTCATCGACGGTGATGCTTTTCTTCCTCTTCCTCATATTTCTGTTGCTCTTCTTTCCACTAACAACTCGTTGTGTCCGCATCATAGTCGTCCTTGCACTTGTACCGACTACGCTTGCATCTTGGGCATCTCACGGCGTCCTTGTATTCCCCCGATACAATATGCAATGATTTGGGCACGCGTGAATCTTTTGCACGCCCAACGAAAGTGAAGTTATGAGCTTCTTAGCAAAATAGGTGCTTTTTGGCAACAAGTTGAGCTTCGATAGAATGTATGAAAGGAGTTCCAACAAATCCGTGAAACTAGCATCCGACCAACCATGTATGGCCTTTTTTTCATTAGCTCAAGTACCGTACGTAGCACGAGTACACCATTTTTCACATCCCTTAGATTTCTCGTATAGTGGATCCTTCGATGCTTTCTCCAGCGATGCAAAGTTGCTCAACCCTCTCGTTGTCCCTCCATTGAGTAACACTTGCGGTTCAACGTGTTGCAACATTTCCACAACATCAAAATCACAAGACTCTTCAGTAACTTCCTCGGCTCGAATATGCTCCTTATCTTCAACATTGACATGATCGTGAATATCAAGGTCATCGTCAACATCACCATCAACAGATTGCTCGGTTATTGCCTCCACCGGGTGTAGTCCTTAACACAACCTCTCGTTATTATGTGTGAATTGATTATGACCGTATCTTTCCACAGTTTCTCATTTTTGCAATCACGACACGGACAATGTATTTGAAAGTGCATCTAGGCCTCCTATTGGGTTTTGGTGTTTTGATGACAACACGATTAAAGAGCTAATGTGATTTGTTGAGTTGTAACAGGAATATGTCTTGTAAAATTATTGTGAACATTGTTGTATCAAGACATGGATGTATATGGATATTTCACATGTATATTCTTGTATTCCATATGAAAAAGAATATGATGAAGATGAAGCTACATGGATGATCAATATTGAAAATCTCACGCCATGAGTTACACAAAGAAAAATGAAGCTTGGATAATATGTCTCATATTGGTCATTGAAAGTATCACCATATTCATATTGGTGACTCAACTCTTGGTGTCATATCAAGCAAGCAATATATATTACAATAAAAATCAATACAACATGAAGATAAATATCAAGCGTGTGCTAATGGATGATGCAAAGAAATGTGTCAATCTTAATGGTAAGTTTGATGAAGGATTAGCAAGGACTTGGCTACGATGGACCATACATTGGAGAAGGCAAGCAAGAGGCTTGGCGCCGAAGAACCTTTGTGGTGTAGAAGAGCAAGTGGATGTTGAATCCGACGAATCAAAAAGGCCATGGAAGATTGCATATTTCCTAGTGTCAATTATTTATGAATCAAGAAAGAAGAGGTGACATGGATAAAATATGGAGTTTTGTCTATTTGATGATAAAGTCCATGGTCATCAGCTCAAGGTGGATATGCTCAAGTAAAGAATTGTTGTCAACCCTCAAGAAGCAAAACATGAAGAATTTCGGCATATGTCTCTATCACAAGCTCAAGTGGAAGAAAAATAGCTTTTATCTATTTCTTGAGTATAGGAATGCCGTACTATCAAGAGGGATGCAACATGTGTTGAATGACGATGTCAAAGTGCTCAAAGTCCTAGAGAAAAACCAATCCGAGTGACCTAAACCCTAAACAAGTAGTGTTCGTCAGGTCAAGGAGGTCGGACCGCCTCGTCAAGGAGGTCGGACCGCCTTGAACTAAGTTTTCCGGGGTCAACTTCTGGATTAGTGAGTTTTTGGCCTTAGAACTGAAGCATAGTTAGTATGAGTGGGTTGAGCAATCAAGTTTGTGGTTTGTGGAGGTTTTCGCGTCAAGGGGTTGGTTGCCTGCCGGTGCAAGGCGGTCGGACCGTCCCGAGCCCGACAGCTCCAACGGCTAGTTTTTGAAAGAGCCTTTAAATAGCCCTACATCACTCCTTTTGATTGCTGCTGGTTCTTGGCCGACTCTATAGCATTCCAACGGCCATTTGAGCTCTCCCCAACCTATCTTTGTGAGATCCAAGTGATTTGAGCTAAATCTTTTAGTTGGGTTGAGAGATTTGAGTGTGTGAGCAAAAGTGAGCAAATCCTAAGCCTTGAGCACTTTGGGCTACGTCAAGCAACTCGTGATTCATTTGTTACTCTTGGAGGTGAAGCCTCCTAGACGGCTAGGCGTCGCCGTAGAGCTCCCAAGCTTGTGATGAGCCTTGGGAAAGTTTGTGAATGTTGTGATCTTGCCTCCGATGTGGAAAAGATCAAGATAGTGGATTGAGGAAAGTGGTTGAAAGAGACCCGGCTTGAAGCGTGCTAGTAAGCAGCTCAAGCTTCCTCAAACGGAGACGTAGGGATCACGTTGAGGTGATTCCGAACTTCGGTAAACAAACTCGTGTGTCTCCGTCTCCCTTGCTTCTCTTGTTTTCTAGCTTATACTTGTGCTTCCGCCTCGATCTACTTTGGTGTGCTCATTTGTGTGCGGATACTTCGTGTATGTGCTAAGGAAAACCTTTGGAGCATCACCTCAAGTTTTGGTTTGAGCTAGAATTCTTTTTGGAGAGCTGACCTGTTTCTCGCCTCGTGTAAGGCGGTCCGACCGCCCGATAAGGAGGTCAGACCGGGTTGAACTAGTGTGCACTGTTCTGCCTGTGCAAGGAGGTCGGACCGGGTTGACAAGGAGGTCGAACCGGGTTGAGCTAACCTATGCGAAAAAGTTGTGTTAATTTCAGGTTTCGCCTATTCACCCCCTCTAGGCGACATCAAGGTCCTCTCAATTGGTATCGAGCCTAATCTCCTAATTAGGCTTAACCGCTTGGAGAAACATCGATGTCACATCCTTGGGTCTTCACACCTTCATTTGAGGTACCTCGTTTTCATGGAGCAAATTTTACTCTATGGAAAACTCTCATGTCTTCGTACCTTCGTGAAATGAGCTCTCAAATTTGGTGGATCGTAGATATAGGCTTTTCTCATGCCTTAGAGAGATCCTCTCTAACTAATGCGCAAAAGAAATGCTTATATCTCGAAGCCCGTGCATATTACACTTTGTCTAGTGCTTTGAGTGCAGAAGTAGACAACACAATCCTTGAGAAGCACGGCTGCCTAAAGACCGCCCATTTACTTTGGAAGGCACTTGAGGAAACATATGGCTCAAGCAATCAAATGGAGTCATTGCTAGAACATGAGTCGAGCTCACAACTACATCAATGATCTCCAATGAGCGCCATCAACCAAGTGAAGAGTCAACCTCCCGGAGCAGTTCACTCTCATCCAAGAGTCATGAATCATGTGGCATGGATGAAGAAGTTGAGAGTGGAGATGATGAAGTTGACTTCATATCCGACAAGCATAAGCAAAACAGACTTGGCCAAAGTCATGCAGCTCGTAGTGAGGATTCAAGAGCAAGAAAAGCAACTAGAGAAGCAAGAAGACTTTCTCATTGACAAGATGGAAGAGCTCCAGGCTCTACATGAAGAAAATGAGAAACTCAACAACTCGCATATCTCCTTGATCGCTAAATATGAAAAACTAGAAAAGGAGTATACTTGTGCTATTAATGCTTCTTCTTGTGCAACAGCCCTAAGGCAAGAGAATGATGATCTCAAGGATCAACTTGAAGTGCTCACAAGCAAGCATGTGGTTATGCAAAAAGATCATGAAGAGCTCATGCGCTCTCATGAAACACTTCAAGACTCACATGCTATGCTATAAGTGGCTCACGAGGTTGTAGTAACATCGGTGAAACATTCTCAACCTCTCACACAAAAATGCACATGCTCACAAAATTCAATTGAATTTATTTGTGCTAACTCTTGTTGCTCTAAAGGCCAACATTCAAATGTTGAGCAAATTGTTATAGAACCTTGTGATGACTTCATAGCTCAAGAAAATAATCAATTAAAGCTAGAAGTCAAGAGACTTGAAGACGAAGTGGCTAGGTTGAAGAGTAAGGCCCAAGTGCAACCATCTCAAGATAACCGTGACAATATGGTGAAGAAGCTTGAGGTGGGAACAACCTTCACAAGGCCTCACTCTCAACCAAACAAGAAATCTCTCGAAGCACAAGAAGCAAGAAAAGGCAAAGAAGAATCTTGACCATGTCCAATGCTACAAGTGCAATGATATGGGTCATTATTCTTTCATGTGCTCAAAAAGAATTCAAAGCAAAACCAAAGTGTCCGGAGGACAAAGAAGATCAAACAAAGCTATTGTGTGCTTTGGATGCAAGAGCAAGGGCCATATGATCATGAAATGCCCAAATGTCTCACCCGGTCGGAAAAACCCAGTTCAAGGCGGTCGAGGCTGCCTTGACAGGGCGGTCGGACCGCCCTAGCACTGGTTCCAACCAGATCAAGAATTTGGACAAGAACAAAAGCAAGCCCATTGCTTCTAGGACGAGACAAGGCTTACAAAAAGCAGAACTCAAGAAAGACCAAGAGATGGCCTCCAAGACCAAAAGAAGAGTGTGCTACACATGCCGGCTCAAAGGACATCAAAGTAAGGATTGTCCAAATGGTAACAAATCTGAGCCTAAACTTGTCAATTCTGCTTTTACCACTAACGGAAAGGCAAAAATGGACATTAGTTCTAGAAGGGTGATTAGTTCACCATATGTTAGCACTACATCCATTTGGGTGCCTAAATCTTTATCGATTAACCTTGGAGGACCCAACAAGTTGTGGGTACCAAAAATTGCTTGATCGAGCTTTCGGGGATGATGAGATGCATTGGAGACTTGACACATCAAACAAAGTGAATTGAAGTTCAAGTAGTCAAGTTCAATTAGTATTTGTTCAATATCCTACTCAATGACATCTCAAGATAAAAGTGTATGGTGCAAATGAATGTTGAGAAGAAAGAGCAGGACAAGAAACAACAAAAGTGCAATCTGAAATTCAACCCGGTCAGGCTGCCCGACAAGGCGGTCGACCGCCTTGAAGTTGAAAATTTCAGATATTCCCAATTTGTTTGAAGACCGGAGTGATTCTTGTTCCCTCCACACTGAATGAGTATATTCTTACTTATCTCTCTTCTCAACTTATTTACTTGTGACCAAGTTATGGTTTGAACTCCATATATTCTTAATTGAATATGCATGCAAAATTATGGCAATTCAAAAGCTTGGCATGCATCAAGGGGGAGTTTAAATTATAACTCCGGTTTGAAAGACTAATGTTCATTCTAGCATGTGTGTAGTCTCACAAGGAAGAGTGTGTCTCTCCCGATGTGCAAAGAGAAGAAAAATTTGTCTCTATGGAATTTGTGCCACTTGGGCCTCTCATCATGGACTTCATTGGGTGAAACTTCTGTTGGATGAGATGGCATGTACATCAACTGTGAATGGCTCAAATTATTGATTATTCTTCACTAGAATGAAGAAATTGATGTTTGTGGCAAAGGTATGTTTTTAAGTTTTTGTCTCCTTTTTCCTATCCTGTGCATCTAGGCCTTTGCATGAATAGGGTGTTTTGAGCTTACAACTGATCCATGTCTTGTTAAGTGTTTGTCACTTGATGAGACCGCGCATCTTAGATATTTTGTTTATACCTCATCCATAGACTTGACATATGTTAGGTCAAGAGTAATTTAAAATGAAAGGTATAAGCTAAATATGCTAAAATGACTTCTTGGATGTTGTTTTGCTTCTGAGTGCTATAGTGTAAATATTTTTTAAAAATCTACCTAGACTTGATAGGTTGAGTGGTTTTTCAAAATATTGGTATTTTCGGTCTTTGTGACCATATCAATTCATCATGGCCATTGTTCACCTTGTTTGTTTGATGGCTGGCCATGAATGAAAAGATACTCTCAAGTTCACAATTTCATCTCCTTGAAAATTCTTACTCTCAAGAAATGTGTGAAAATTAGTCCAAAGATGGCTGAAAAGGAAGGACTAAAACTCTCTCAAAATTTGGTCCAAAGATGTTTGAATTTGAAGGACAGAAAAGAATTAAGTGTTGCAAGATCAACTGACCAAGGATTATTGGAGAATTGAAAAATACATGAAAAAATCAAGTTTAGTCGGACAATGTCCGACCATATCGGATATTTGAGTCGGACTCCAGAGAGTTGCACATTCCTCCGGAATCAGCAGAGTCGGACATTATCCTACTCAGTCGGATATTGGAGTCGGACTCCCGAGAGTTGCACATTCCTCCGGAAACAGTAGAGTCGGACATTATCCGACTATGAGCGAAACAAGCACGCGACATCCCGCTAAAACAGGCATAACTTTTGCATCCGATGTCCGATTTCAGTGTTTTTGGACTCTATGGAAAGATAATTGGGAGGACTATACATACCAACTAATATCAAGGTCCTTTCAAGTGAACCTCCCTCACCAAAACAGCCCTTCGCTTAGGCCAAGGCAGGCCAACCCGGTCAGACCGGGTTGCACGAGCGGTCAGACCGCCTTGTGCCTAGCCAGGGCATGCTGACCCAGTCAAACCGGGTTACGCAGGCAGCCGGACCGGGTGTGGTCGGGCCAAAAGCCACCCCGTGCATCCCTATCCAAAACAGTGTTCATCTCTCTCCCAAACACCCCAAACTCATCTCCACTTCGTCCTAGAGCCTCCAAATGGTGATTCATTGATTTCACCGTGGAATTTCTTGCCTCCCCTGTGGTTTGGCGGCTCCTAGGGCGGTCAGAGCCAGATCCAAGACTGGCATTGCCCCAAAGTTTATCATTCCCTCTCTTATCAAGGTATTGATGTCAACTCATCCCGATCTCCTCACCTAGGATTGCTCTTCAAGTTCTCTACCAAGGAATGATCTTCTAGTATGCCTAGGACCTCTTTATTGTTAGAGTACGCATTTCCCAAATGGACATTGCTCAGTTTCATGGTGCAGCAATTTTCTTGTAAAAGGCGGTCGGACCGCCCTGCTGACCCGGTCGGACTGGGTTGCACACAAAAAATTTGTTGCCCGATAAAACTGATCATTCGTCCTTCTTTTTGCTGCTCTATGTCATGGCATACTATTTTCTTGTTCTCTAGTAATCAAAAACTATCCACCTGCCCTCGTCCTGAATCGAAACAACCGATTCTGTCTCAACAGAGCGGTCGGACCGCTTGTCACATGCGGTTAGGCCGGGTGGCTCTGTCTAGAACAGCCCCAAGTTCCTTGTTTTTAGCTCCTTGTTTCCTAATCAATTTCAATCTGTTCCTGAGGTCTCTACTTGAATTGTTGGTCCCTCCATCTCAGGAAATCAAAATGCCAAGGTGCGGGAATGAAAGGAGGAAAAAGGGGAGATTTGATTCAGAGGCAAGTGGCAGCTCTAGAAATCCTAAAGGAAAAGCTGCAGCCGAGGATGAGGAAATGTTTGAGGCCAGTAATGATGAATCTAGTGGTAATGAGGATGAGGAGGAGATTGAAGATCAAACTTATCGAGTCGAGAAAAGAGGATCTTGCTGCAGCGAGAAGAGACCGATGAGAGTGAGGAAAATGAGGATGTGGGTGATGAGGATAATGATGAAAGTGAGGAGGAAGAAATTGATGGTGTGGAAGATGAGATGATCATAAGCAAAGTTGCAAAATCAGTATATCCTAAAAAACCAATCTTGAGGTCTCCAAATAGACCTCCCACTCTTATGCCAATAGATTATCGAGTCGGAGGATCAACAAAGAGAATGAGGAAGATAAGAAAGAAAAATCCATACCAATCGTTTAAGGAAAATGGCACGGACTACCGGTTTCACAATTGTTTTCAACAAGATTACTATGAAACCGTTTTGAAAAGCAAGGATACAATTGTGTCAAGGCTCGGTGGATTGACTGGTATCATTTGGAAAATCAGAGTAATTCAATATTTGATGATGTTATTGCAGCTTGTGAGAAGACTCATATCAAGAATTTGATGGGTTTCAAATATGACTGGAACAATGAGATCATTGCTCAATTCTATGCGACAGTCTATTTTGAGGAAGAAGGAGGTGAAAAGAAAATGCACTAGATGACGAGAGGGTATGGTCTATACGATCACATATGGTAGGTTTGCACGGATATTCGGATTTGGGCAAAGTGATTCTATCGGATTCAGAATCCATAGTGAGGATCCACTACCAAAGGAGCAAATGAGGTTTATGTATCCTCCAAATGAATTGGATAAGGTGGGACTGGTAAAAGGCATGTACACCTATTACTCGGTGTTGAATAGGATGTTTAGAAAGACCCTCTAACCTAGAGATGGAAACCCCTCGGATATCACTCTCTATTCAAAGAATTTGTTAGGATGAGAGATGGAGGTCAGTATTTCTGTGTGATGGCCTTCATTTGGGAGGAGATTAAGGCAACTTCCATGGACCCTCTACACAGGCCTCCGAGAATTATTCCATCAAAACATCCCATTGTGAGAGTGCCCACCCCACCACCTCAGCCACAACAACAAGATGATGAAATTCAGCTAGAGCAGCAGCTAGAGCAGTACAACCCGGCCTGGCCGGGTGGGCAGAGGCGGTCAGGCCGCCCCTACCGGACAGTGGGAGGATCCCAACCTGGTCGGATCGGGTGTGCAGGGCGGTCGGACCGTCCTGCGTGGTCGGTGGGGTAGCAGCTCGTCCCGCCATCGCGAAAAATCGACATCTCCAATTAAGAAAATTTTCAACATTATTTTTGGAATGTGCAGAACTCAACATGCTGTGGAAACCCGTGATCGAGCAGAAAGAGCGGATTTGGGTAGAAGAATTAGAAGAATTGAGAGAGCCCAATTTCCGGATGACCCTCCCTTACCGGTTAGACAAGAAGAAGAACGACCACCAACCCCCTAATGGAAAGGTACCACGGATGGCAAACAGAAGACTATTACTCTCAAATTCATGGTTCTAGCGAGTAGTGGTGGACATGGTGGATTTTCAGAACCCACACATGGTGGTTTGGGTATGCCTAGTGATCCGACGAGTCCGTGGTTGTGTGCCACCTCACAGCGATATGTATAATGATCCTCCTCCACAGTTCACTCAGTTTGAATCATCTTCACAGTTTGCACCGCCTCCTCCTCCTCTAGAACAGTCACAGCATGAACCACCTCAAGAGGAACCAGCTAGGCGCAGTGTATTTGAGGATTTCGGTGTTAATCTCTTCTACTTTGAACCCACCGATCATTGGCAGGATCCCAATGATCAAAGTGGTAGTGGCAGTGGCTTTCAGTGAAGCACGGACACCCCTTCGGACTACCTTTTCTTCTTTTTGGATGATTGTTGACAAAAAGGGGAGAAGAAAAGGATTAAAGCTTCAGCATTTCAGATGGGGGAGAAGAAAAAAAGATTGGAGGAAAAGAAAAAGATCAAAGGAGCTGAAAATGAAGAAATGTGGTTTCTGTCGGTGTAAGGCGGTCAGACCGCCTTGGGAGGGCGGTCGAAGCTTCTTACATCCAGTGTAAGGCGGCCGGACCGCCCTTGCAAGGTGGTCGGACCGCCCGGCCTGTTTTCAGAACTCCTTCTTGTAATAATTCACTCTTTCATCGTGTTGAACTTGAGAACAAAATTGTATTGTGTGCTATGTGTGTTTGTGAACCTCAATTATCTAAGGAAAATTTGTGCTAGTGTGAAATGCATGAGTTGAATGGTGTAATGTTTGTTGCTCCTTCTTTTTCTTTTTGCTTCGTGCTTGATCATGCGCATCACGTACTATCACATCACACTCGTTATGCACCCCACGGATGCGGTGATATAGGGGGAGCTCCATGTTTTTATTGAATATGTGCTTTTGGCATTTTAAGCCAAAATTGGAATTTCATTCCTATGCACATATTTAGGGGGAGCTCTAAGTATATCACTACATCCAAAAGCCTTTTATGTTTTTATTGTGAAGCTTTAATCGGTTTGTCATCAATCACCAAAAAGGGGAAGATTGAAAGTGCATCTAGGCCTCCTAGTGGGTTTTGGTGTTTTGATGACAACACGATTAAAGAGCTAATGTAATTTCCTGAGTTGTAACAGGAATATGTCTTGTAAAATTATTGTGAACATTGTTGTATCAAGACATGGATGTATATGGATATTTCACATGTATATTCTTGTATTCCATATGACAAAGAATATGATGAAGATGAAGCTACATGGATGATCAATATTGAAAATCTCACGCCATGAGTTACACAAAGAAAAATGAAGCTTGGATAATATGTCTCATATTAGTCATTGAAAGTATCACCATATTCATATTGGTGACTCAACTCTTGGTGTCATATCAAGCAAGCAATATATATTACAACGAAAATCAATACAACATGAAGATAAATATCAAGCATGTGCTAATGGATGATGCAAAGAAATGTGTCAATCTTAATGGTAAGTTTGATGAAGGATTAGCAAGGACTTGGCTACGATGGACCATACATTGGAGAAGGCAAGCAAGAGGCTTGACGCCGAAGAACCTTTGTGGTGGAGAAGAGCAAGTGGATGTTGAATCCGACGAATCAAAAAGGCCATGGAAGATTGCATATTTCCTAGTGACAATTATTTATGAATCAAGAAAGAAGAGGTGACATGGATAAAATATGGAGTTTTGTCTATTTGATGATAAAGTCCATGGTCATCAGCTCAAGGTGGATATGCTCAAGTAAAGAATTGTTGTCAACCCTCAAGAAGCAAAATATGAAGAATTTTGGCATATGTCTCTATCACAATCTCAATTGGAAGAAAAATAGCTTTTATCTATTTCTTGAGTATAGGAATGCCGTACTATCAAGAGGGATGCAACATGTGTTGAATAACGATGTCAAAGTGCTCAAAATCCTAGAGAGAAAGCAATCCGAGTGACCTAAACCCTAAACAAGTGTGTTCTGTCGAGTCAAGGAGGTCGGACCGCCTTGTCAAGGAGGTCGGACCGTCTTGAACTAAGTTTTCCGGAGTCAACTTCTGGATTAGTGAGTTTTTGGCCTTAGAAGTGAAGCATAGTTAGTATGAGTGGGTTGAGCAATCAAGTTTGTGGTTTGTGGAGGTTTTCGCGTCAAGGGGTTGGTTGCTCGCCAGGTGCAAGGCGGTCGGACCGCCTCGTCAAGGCGGTCAGACCGCCTCGAGCCCGACGACTCCAACGGCTAGTTTTTGAAAGAGCCTTTAAATAGCCCTACACCACTCCCTTTGATTGGTGCTGGTTCTTGCCCGACTCTATAGCATTCCAACGGCCGTTTGAGCTCTCCCCAACCTCTCTTTGTGAGATCCAAGTGATTTGAGCTAAATCTTTTAGTTGGGTTGAGAGATTTGAGTGTGTGAGCAAAAGTGAGCAAATCCTAAGCCTTGAGCACTTTGGGCTACGTCAAGCAACTCGTGATTCATTTGTTACTCTTGGAGGTGAAGCCTCCTGGACGGCTAGGCGTCGCCCTAGAGCTCCCAAGCTTGTGGTGAGCCTTGGGAAAGTTTGTGAAGGTTGTGATCTTGCCTCCAGTGTGGAAAAGATCAAGATAGTGGATTGAGGGAAGTGGTTGAAAGAGACCCGACATGAAGCGTGCTAGTAAGCAGCTCAAGCTTCCTCAAACGGAGACGTAGGGATCACGTTGAGGTGATTCCGAACTTCGGTAAACAAACCCGTGTATCTCCGTCTCCCTTGCTTCTCTTGTTTTCTAGCTTATACTTGTGCTTCCGCTTCGATCTACTTTGGTGTGCTCATTTGTGTGCGGATACTTCGTGTATGTGCTAAGGAAAACCTTTGGAGCATCACCTCAAGTTTTGGTTTGAGCTAGAATTCTTTTTGGAGAGCTGACCTGTTTCTACCCTGTGTAAGGCGGTCCGACCGCCCCGATAAGGAGGTCGGACCGGATTGAACTAGTGTGCACTGTTCGCTCGTGCAAGAAGGTCGGACCGGGTTGATAAGGAGGTCGGACCGGGTTGAGCTAACCTATGCGAAAAAGTTGTGTTAATTTCAGGTTTCGCCTATTCACCCCCTCTAGGCGACATCAAGGTCCTTTCGAGTATTTCATCCCTTCCTTCTCGCTTAGCATGTCGTGCGACCATCGTGACAAATGCCTTGAGTTGTCCTCGAAAATAACTTCCCGCTCTTGACGCCTCATACATTCAAGATTTATCCATACCTCAAGCACTACACATCAAAAATAATAATTACTTCAACAAAACATGGGATAATATATCTCGTAGGGTCAAGTTTTGTGAGCTACAAATAAAGTGACCAACTAGATACGTAAATTATTTTAACGAAAAATTTTAAATTTCCTCCTTTACATAACCTAGCTCTCCATCTATCATGAGAAACCTAGATATATCATTTTCCTCCATGGAGAAGCCTAGAGATACAACTTTTCTCCATGTAAAAGACTCAAGATACAAATAGAATGCACAAAAATCAACCATAGCTCTAGAAATGTAGAGAATTTCGACAAATAGGCATAAAATTCAAAAAAATTACAAAGCCAAAATTCTACTAGATTCCAACATGATAGGTAGAAATAATACATGGGATAGATTCCCCTTACCCTAGGGAACAAATCTATCCAAGAAAAACAAACTCAAATCTCCTCTCTCGTCCCCCCACCCCCCCCGCCCCCCCACCTTGTTTTTCAATTTTGCCCGAATTTTGGAGCCGCCTACGGTGGACCAGCTCGCTGTGCTGTTCGAACGCGTCTATTTATAGCAGGTCATTTGTACCGGCGGGTCATGTTTCGACCGTGGGTACAAATATATTTTTAACGGCGGTTGACAACGTCAACCGCCGGCACAATTCATGTAATTTGTACCGGCGGTTGGTAAAGCCAACCGCCACTATTAGGTGGTTATAGCGGCGGTCCGCTTTAACCCGGTGACCAGCCCAGCATCTGTAGCGGCGGGCCGCTTCGGGCCACGCTGTTGTGTCATTTTTGGGCCCGTCGCTACGATGAGCGGATTGTAGTACTCGTTTGCCGGGTGTATTTAGTTGGTCACTCGGCAAGCAACGTCTTTGCCGAGTGCAAAATAAGAAACATTCGGCAAAATAAACACACACGGCAAACCCACTTTGTTGTTGAGTGTTTTTTTTTACGCTCGACAGAGGGCTCTTTACCGAGTGTTTTTTTATTTGACGCTCGGCTAAGAAGCGGGTTTGCTTGAGTGTATTTTTGACACTTGGTAAATAATTAAACAAAATCTTCTTCTATCCTCAAAACTTTTCCTACTCATCATATAAAACATGTGTTACTCCATGTTAAATTTTAGAGTTTTTTCTGTATTTGTTTGCTATATTTAGTTGATTAATTATATTTTAATAATTTTTTTCAAATGAAGTCAAAATTGAACTACAAGTGATTCAAATATTAAGGAAAAATAAGTATAGAAATTATATTCATATTATTTAGCCTAATTTGGAACCTTTATCCATGAAATACAAAGAAATTTGACATATCTTGTTTAAGAAATTATGACCACTTACACGTGTTTGAATAATTTTTAATTCAAAAGAAATCAAATAAACTCTGAAAATCATGAGAATTATCATGACGTGATATTATCACATGTGGAACCTACAATAAAAGGTAGAGAAACTTTCGAACAAGTTGTCGGATACATTGCTTACAATACCGAGAATCTCCGAACAAGAGTTGAGAATGAGTCATTAAAATTTGGAGTTAAATTGATGGACGGATTTTATTTTGACTTCAAATCAATTTGTATAGGTGATAGATCATATAAATTGTGTGTCACACAAAAATTCGGTATTTTTAGACTATATTTGCAAATTCTAATTTTTTTAGTACATAGGAATTTTTTTCACTACAAGAAAAAAGGAGTATTGCCCATGGTGATATTTAGTAGCAATAACTGCAATACATTACTATAGCCACCAGTCATTTCATGGGTAGCCGTGAAAAGTAGTAGCGGGACTAAAGGGGTGGCCGTGAAATGTAGTAATGGGACAAAAGGCTTAGGTAACCATTTTTTTTATTTGGCTGCAATATCTATGGTTATTGTCACAAAATTTAACATTGCAATCAATAGTAGATGCAATGACATACTGTTGATCGTATCTATGCACCCACTTATATACTACAATAGGACGGTGTACATTGTAGCTCTTTTTTCCTTAGAGTATTCCAAGGTTTAATCAAATCCATAATCACTAATGGGAATAAAATATTATTAATAGTAAAAGATCTAACTAAACTACTGATGGTTGCAGGTTGAGAGTGTTAGTGGTGTTGGTGCCGATCGACTCACTGGAAGTGTCGATCGGTGCATGGGCTTGTTGTGCTGATCAGCACACTGTTGTGCCGATAAGTGTGTGGCTGTTTTTTTTTTTTGATAAAGAGTGTGTGGCTGGTTGAGATTACAGTAGTGTGTGGCTGGTTGAGATTACTGTACAACAATACTGTTGAAGAATATCTTAGCAAAATACTGTTGAAGATTACTGTATATCAATCGCTGTAGCAGTCATCCTATGCCGTCCAGCGTCGGATCCGCATCCTCTGCATTTCGCCAGGACCCAGGACTAAATGCCAGCAAGAGCATCCTGTGCTACAGTCAAATGTGAGAGGAACTAGCCTGCATTTCTACTGTAGCCAGTACTCTACCATTATTTTTTACTTTTTGTGCGTGTTCCTGTAGCAGTAAATCAGTAAATCAGGATCGTCCACCCTATATTGAACGGTTGAAATTCGAAGAAATTCCAGCTACGGTACTCTCTGCATTAGATGCAGCTAATGCAGAGGCTAATGCAGAGAATCTGCATCCTCCAGCGTCCACTGCCAAAATAGACGTTCGCTGTTGCGTGCAGCCCTTCACCTCTGCAGCGATGACTGCACTGGATTCTGGTGCGTGGACGAGGGAGCTGGAAATCTCTGCAACATGTGCAATAATTGGAGCTCAAGTTGACAAGGGCTCTTCTACAGGACCGAAAAGTGGAATTCTTCAGAACAGGATTGCAATTTGCAATGCACCTTTTTCTTGGAGCTTACTATCCTCATCAGTTGGAGCATCTGGACAAAATAGTATCGTGCTTCATTCTTTTTTCTCTCTCTTTTTTGCGGTCAACTTTTCTCTCTTTTTGCTAAATTATAAGATTACTTCTTAGAATTTGATTTCTTCCAAAGAAAGAAAAAATAACTGTTGTATGAAATGAGGAAATTTCAAAACAAACAATAGATTAAATCTACAGACTAAAGGAGGCAAAACTCAAATGCAATACTACTTTTTGAGTCAACAACCAAATGGAAACGTGAGAGAAACATGAAGAAGAAAGCAATACCATATTGAAGAGTCGTCGAAAATGATAGGAAAGGGATTCAGTAGGTAAAACCACATGTTTCAAATCTTAAATACGTTCTAGTAGTGAACTCACGGCAACCTTCATAATAGTGAGACTGCACCTGATAGATCATCGAGCCAGCGGACAACATTCATGGATGTTCATATTTTTCGCCTCTTGTCTCTGGTGCTCTTACTGCTCCCTGCTCCCTTCCGAGAGTACCTCTCATCCAGCTACAAGGCAAACCATGGCCGCACCAGCGATCTCCACCCGATCATTCTATTACCTGGGTTTAGCTGCAGCAACCTGGAGGCACGGCTCACCGATGAATACCAGCCATCAGTTCCTCATTGCATCACGATGAAGGGGAAGGGGTGGTTTGGGCTGTGGCAGAACAGCTCGGAACTTGTCACCCACGACTATGTGCAATGCTTCGAGGAGCAGATGCGCCTCGTCTTCGATCCTGCCATCAACGACTACAGGAACCTGCCGGGTGTTGAGACGCGGGTGCCCAACTTCGGCTCGGCAACAGGGTTTCAGAGTAAGAAACCTGCTGAAAGGTAAACCATTATAATCTATTTAGATCTCTGGTAAATGATGTAGGAATGTGCCATGCTGGTGCCAGTCCCTATTCAAGTTGAAGTTCTTATAAAAAGAACTGTACTAACTTCCGCATGATGTACAGAGAACTATGCCTTGCAAAGCTGAGAGATGCACTGGAAGGAATCGGGTACCGTGCCGGAGAAACTTTGTTCGGGGCTCCTTATGACATACGTCATGTTCCTCCGGTGCCTGGCCAGACATCTCAGGTTTACTCCCGATACTTCCAACAGCTAACGGAACTGATCGAGGATGTGAGCAGGAAGAGAAATGGCACCAAGGTCATCCTCTTTGGTCACAGCTACGGAGGATTTGTGTCTCTCGAGTTCGTCAGGAGCACTCCGCTGGCATGGCGAAACCGGTACATCAAACACCTCTTTCTGGCTGCACCCACACTCTACCAAGGGTTCGTCGGTCCTGTAAGCAACCTTGTTTCTGGGCCAGACATGTTTTACATCCCAACAGCAACAGGCCTGTCTCTGAGGCAGATGTGGTGGAGCTTCGAGGGTGCCATCATGTTCTTGCCATCCGTACAGGTTTTCGGGCACAGGCCGCTTGTGGTTACGAAGCAGAGAAACTACTCTGCATACGACCTAGAAGATCTCTTTGTGGCAATTGGCTTCAGTGATGGTGTCCAGACGTTCAGGAAGCGTGCCCTTCCACGGATGAATAACTTTGTAGCACCACTGGTTCCTGTGACCTGCTTCAATGGAGTGGGGATTAAGACCCCACAGAAACTGGTATACTGGGACCACGATTTTGATGTGCCACCACAAGTTGTGTATGGAGATGGAGACGGGAGGATCAATTTGATCGGCATGCTGGCGTTCGATGAGGAGATGAGACAGGAGCCTGGACAGAGACGGCAATACAAGTCCATCAAGTTTGACAAGGCCAACCACGACACAATTCTAACTGAGGATTGGGCGTTAGGGAGGGTTATTCACGAAATAGTTGAAGCGAACGGGTTTTCTTCATCGACACAAGTTAGTTTTACAAGTTGACGTGATAGCCAGATAATACTTGTTGTTTCTTTGGGAACTTGTTGTTTCTTCATGCAAGTGAAACTCTGTAATAAACACTCAGCATGTAATATGTCAATTTTCAGTTACATGTTATTATGTCTTTTCGTGCTCTAAAAGTTTCAAATAATGCTGTCACCATTGAACAACAAATGAGCAAATGCTAGGAACCAAATGGGGATTATCCCTGATTCATGCTTGGATGGGAATTTGTGCTGTTTATTGTTCAACGGACCTACTCCCTCTCCTTTCAGGCTGATATGGAGAGCCAGACAGCCACCGGTGTGCGATCAGAAACAATAGGATTCAAAAACGGAAATGACCATCCAATCCATTAAAAGAGTGCAAAGGGAATGATAGCAGACTGTGCCCCAAAACATGTGATTTCAATTTCCAGCAGCATCCCTTGGCCAACAGTTCCAGCATGCGATCCCAGTTGGGGTTCCTTTCTCCTGTTCTCTAGAGCAAACGGCGATTCCATGTGCATTCTCCACGGTGTTAAGCATGTGGGCAATCAACACAAGTCCGCAGAAGTGCGTGATTCAGAGCTTCCTGCATTACTTTACACGTCCAGTGCGTTGGATCACTTGGCCCGGCAGCGTTTTTGACAAAAAAGATTGATAGCATGGCAACAACCATGACAGGGTAAAAGTGTTGTTTGTATCGGGTGAAAATCCATATAATCAGATTGGGTGACGGCAAGTCTGTGGATGTCGATCTTTTTTTTAAGGTGTCATCGACTAACGCTACACATATTTTCTAGTCTGGAGGGGATGAGGAATGCATTAGCAGATGGTGACTGCTAATGCATGTGCAGTACTGCAGAGGATCTAGACACGGATCTAGACGCGTCTGGAGAGGGTGGGGTGGGGGATCAAGCAAAGGTGTGAAACCCTCTACTCATTGGACTCAGGCCTCCTTTGCAACACACGGTTTCAAAAGCATAGGAATAGGAAAAGCACAGTAATTGAGTTTGACATTAATTGCAATCCTACGGGAATTGAAAACGCAGAAAAAATTCCTAGCAAGGCGTCCTTTGAAATGGAGGAAAAGTATAGGAATTTTGTAGGATTCAATCCGTACAAGAAAAATTCTGAAGGATTTGATAGGACTAAATCCTACATTCCAAAGACTCCTAGGAATTTTTCCTGTAGGGATTGAATCCTACAAATTCCTATACTTTTCTTCCATTCCTTCAGAGTTGGGCCAACTTTCCTTAAGGGAGAGGTTATTTTGCCCCTTTTTTCTCATTAGGCTTTGTTGCTCGATTGTCGATCGTTGTAACAGTTTTATAATGACCACATGTAAGTCAGTTTACATGTCACAATAAAATTCCATTTACAATAGGCCCTCTTTCTCCCTAAATAATTATTTTCAAAACTCGAGAACAACCTCCGGTTTTGCTTTAATGTCATTATAGGACATGGCAGTTAGCACACTTTTTACACTAACTTTTGTGTCCTAATGACATCAAAATAAAACTGGAAGGAGTAGTAATTGTGTGAAACATTTAAAACAAGGAGCAGGAAGTATAGGAACGTTGTAGATGATACGCGAGAATACTGCTACTTTCTGTATCTTACGTGCAACAAATGCTACTCTTATCTATAAATCCGATGTTTAGTTACAATGATGCGCCTACGTGAGAAGTATAAAGGTGTTCTTATCCATCTATTTTTAAAAATACAATGTACTTCAAATTAAAAATAAACCTTTTTCATTATTGGAAGAACGTGCAGAATAAATACAGAGTGTAGCTCAACTAATCAAACTTCTGGTCGTGAAATCAATCCACCCTATATGTTGTATTCATGACTAATTATTCTTTTTATTAATAAGTTCTATTCTCATCGATAGAGGTGCAATGATGACTTCATGAATTTCAAGATTAACCAGCCTCGTCTTTTAGGTGTGTTCATAAAGGTAAGATATGAATATGTGTGGTCGTAAGAATGACTGATCATGTGTGTATTAAGTGTCAGTACAATACAATCCTAAAAATTAATTTACAAACAATGATCCTCACTCTTGACAATGTGACAATTTCAGCTCGCCTATCCACGTTAAAACAATGATATGAAAAAACATTTTGGCGCTAATAGCCAAGCTGAATACGGGTAGGGATATCTAGTAGTCTACGTTACCACTTAACAGTATGTGGATCCACTTCGTCATTTCTAAAGCTTATGGACCCAAGTGAAAATAGAAAATATTGTTGAAAGTTGAGTCCATTTCAATCTAAGTTTAATTGGGAAATGAATATCAATCAGTTGGAAACAGACAGTTACAGAAGCAAGCAAAGGATGATAGTCCTTAAGTCCGCGAAGATCCTCGCAAGAGATACTGAGATGGTAAACAGTTGAGTGGCGAGATGCTCCAAGCACATGAACACATGTGGCTAGGTTTCCTTTTTTCCTGACACGGAACTTAGGTTCTAATTTGGCTATATAATAAATGGTTAGGTCCTAACTTTTGTAATGTGTTTCAAAAGGAAAAGCAGCTTCCACACCCTGGACGTCATCCAAAAGAGAGCCCTCCCTAAAATTCAGATTCTTAACTCCAGCTACCACCTCTATGTTTCACAATTGTGAACTAATAAAAATCGGTGTACAATGGCATGTGCTGATAAAAGGAATCTAATGTAGGCAACAAAATAATTCATTCACTATTTCACTCAGCTTTGCACTTTGGTGGTTCATGTTCAGTTTAAATGTCGAGCAGTTACAATCTATGATCTCTATTTCTTTTTTTCTCTATATATCTATAAAAGAAAGAGTATAACATTAAAATACGCATTGAGTGCATTGAGTCAAAGCCTTACTCGAATGCGAGCCTTTGTGTCCCAACAAGTGATGCGTAACTACCTCCCTTGGCCAACAGTTCAGCATGCGTCCCGATTTCAGTTATCTTTCCCTCTGTGCAAACAGCGATTCGATGGGCACTCTGTACGGTGCTAAGCCTGTGGGCAATCACTAGAGAAGTCCTTCCCTTCATTAGGTGATTCAAAGCTTCCTGCACGAGTCGTTCACTTGTAGCATCCAGTGCACTGGTAGCCTGCAACAAGCATAGATCCCTTGTGTGAATATAGAGCCAATAGTCAACAAATGATAAGTCTGACCGGTTTGCAGTGAATTGAGATTCAGATCCTACAACCATCAGTGCGTGTTATTGGCGTCTACATTCAACATTCATCAAAAGCAAATGCTGATCTACACATTTGTCAGTTAACATGTCTATCCAACTATCACGGCACTAGCATACACACACGGCCCACAGGCATTCAGTAGTGCTGTAAAATGTTAAAGTGACGTATCGAAGCTACTCTGAGATTACTTGAATTTCACCAAATCATTTTTTTTAAGTTGAAAATTCATGGCAGACTACCTTGACCAATTTAGCTTGTGTAAGTATTTCAAGTTCTTTAGATCCCTGTCTTTATGCCCACTACTAAATCAATATAGCCATGGCAGTACATTAACATTTTCAATACATTCAGACCAGATTATGCCCAAGCATTTTGCACATTGCAGGGAGCACAAATAGAAGTAAAAGGCATTGTGGGCCCTCTAACCATTCCTACATGATAAAGAACACAGTACGGGCCTAGATCTTAGCAACATCATTTCCTCTGGAACAAAAATAATAAACTAAAATAAACCAGCTTAATAGTAAGAAAGATATACCTCATCAAGTATTAGAATTGGAGCATTTTTCAGAAGTGCTCGTGCAATTGCAATTCTCTGCGAAAAAAAAAATTAATACGCGTACTTATGAGATGAAATAATAATGAGATCTTTTTACATGCAAACCTATCCGATTACCTGTCTTTGTCCCCCACTTAGGAGACCACCTCGTTCACCAACAAGAGTGTCATACCCCTACGTTGCAATGGGATAAGAATATTCACATTTATTTCGAGATAACTAGTGCCAGTTAATTATGATTCATGAAAAAGGCATTCCCAACCTGTGGAAGAGATATGATGAATTCATGGGCGTTGGCAGCTTTAGCAGCTTTTATTATATCATCCTTTGACACAACATTATCTGGGAGACCATAAGCAATATTTTCTCCGACAGAAACTGAGAATAAGACAGGGTCCTTCACACACACACGAAAAAAAACATCTCAGAATAATAACTACTTTCTTTATATATTAATAAATTTCTTTCAGCCATATAGCTCGATAGCATTGAAGGGATATCAAATTTTATAATGGCAGTTCCGGAACAAGGACTGTCACAATAGTATATATGTAAATATCCCAATCACAACACAATTGTAGGTTAATTTTGACTAGAAGTCTAGAACAGTTGTATATTTACTCCATATGTTTTCCTATACCTCAACTTTTAGACTGGGGCCAATGAAAAAAAAATAACATCACAATATAATACACCCTACTAATGTTCTCTCTTGCAGTCATAGTAATTAAACTGGTAAGTGACACGGCTTACGCCCTTCATATGGCATAATGTGAGGCTGGAACATGGAGTGAGGTGGTGCTGCAAATATGGATCTCTTGACAAGTGAAGATTTCAAGAAATGAATGGGTGGTATTCATATGACTATGCAGCCCATCCCACTAGGTAGACCTTTGAGATAAAGCACAACCAAAATAAACCTCTTTCCACCACTTCCAACTTGCCATGAGAACAATGTTTACCATTCCATTCAGAATCCTTCAATTGATCGTTATGAGCAATTAACAAATAGATCGTCTTATAAACTTAATACATATCAAATTAGAAAGATGCGGTATAAAAATGCATAGGTATGTCTCCTCTTGAAATATTATAATAATTGAAAGGAGGACACTATATAGCCTCAATTGCCAAATGCAAAGAGCTGAGACTATATTACAACTTTTTAGATATATAATGAGAATACGTAATATAGAAATTTTTGATGGTATACCTGATTAACCAGAGATACAACTCGAGACCATTCCCTTTTGTCAAATACACGGATATCTTCCCCTGCCACGGTGATGCAACCTTGAGTTGGCTGCAAAAATGGAAAAGACTTACACATTGATCCAATAACTAAAAACTATCAGTATCACTATAGATTAATAGTAGTACCTCATAGTACCGTGCTAAAAGTTGCACAACTGTGCTTTTCCCAGCACCACTAGGCCCTACAAGTGCTGTGACTTTTCCACACTCGATTGTAAGATCAAGCCCATTTAAGATCTCCACATCAGATCTTAGTGGGTAAGAGAAGTAGACGTCTGCCAGAAATATATATGTTACTTGAATGCTAGTAAAGGATACAGGAATGTTATATTTTAATGCATTAGGGGTTGTATGTACGTTTCACATTAAGAGATAATCCAATTTGAGGTGCACAATGGGATGAGTACCTTCTCAATGACAATAAAGAGGTGACATGCGATGAAAATAATGACAAGCATATGACAAATCATAGTTGCAAAGATATTCAAACATGAAATTTAAACTCATGAACAATAAGTTGTACTCCCTCCGTTGTTAAATTGTTGCCGTTGTTGAATTTTTTTAGTTACGTTTCGTCTTATTCAAAAAATTGAAACATTCGCTATAATAGGGAAAGAATTTCTTTTGGTAACAAATTCGGATCCAGAGATTGTAGAAAGACCTTTTAGCTGAATGTCACCAGACCAGGCAAGTTTGCTACAGCTACTAGATGATTTCAGTGCTGACATGAAATGTTTGTTGACAGAGCCATTTCCATAACCACCATCACTGGAATCTTCAAGCTCTTTATTGTCTAATTCCTTGGCTAAACCATAGGCGAGTGAATCGTCAATGTCCTTTGCTGACAGAATGGAATTTATTCTCTCAACCGAAGCAAATGTTCCACGCAGATCACCAAGAGTATTAACAGCTCCTTGAACCTAAAATACTTGCCATGTCAGTCACATACCTAAGTATGTGATAAAACAACATGAAACTTAAGATTTGCTACTTACAGCAAAGGTCAACGTGAATGTGTAACCAATGAAAGATGCCATGGTTCCAACAGACAACTTTCCCTGAAATAGTAAATCAGCACCTTTTTTCAACTCCAAAGCCAATCCAAGTTCTAAAATGATACTAAATGATGTCAAACCTCGTAATAAATTCGAACACAATTAAAAAAACAAGTGATCCATTACATGATGGATAAATGCTTAAAACTACCATTCTGCACATGATATATAAATGTTGCTCTCCTGAATGAATATACACAAAATATATTTCTTTTTCTTTTCTAGTGGTACAAATGTTGCCCGCACAAGAAAGACAATCAACTAACTATACTTTTCAGAAGAATTTTGATTAAGCCATGTGTAGACAGTTTGATCATATATACCAATGATGCAAAATTAAATGACAAATATAAAACAGATACAAAGTATTCTTCAAAGTCTAGCATGACAACAAGCCTATATTCCTGAATCCACCAAAAGTTTCTGTCTGAAATACTAATAATCATTTGATCCATAGAGCACATCTCCAAATAGCTGAGTTACATTAGGACTGAAGGATCTAACAGTCACAAACATCCTGAAATTCTTGGAAGTGGCAAATTCACTACACTGATAGGTGACTCAGACACTCCAATTGGGTGCATCACTATGTATTTTTATGTTATAAACAACTGTCCATATAACAATTAAGCTTAGCAACTCTGGAAATGATTCTGACAAAGCTTGCTCTTTACATGCTAGACACTTAAAACCTTAATCATGTGCTTAACAATGACATGGAGCATTCCACAACAGAACCAGGCACTGCATCATAGCTACAAAACTAGAAATTGCATGCATGTGTAATGTTGTCATGCATATATTAGTGAAAAGGGATTCTGTAGCTTACCGCGTTGACCTTGCTTCCACCAAGGACATAAAGCGCCATTAGAGAAACATAAACCACTACCCGAGTTAAGGACTCGTTGGCAGATTTCAGCACTCCTAGTTTTGTACCACTATTTTGGTAAGCAAGTGCCTGTCAAATAAAAAATATAACTTACTGAGATAAGGAGCTCTGTCTGTACCATCACCAATTTGCTATGTTCATAAAACGTATCATTAATTCCTTAATGAAAACAAAATTGTTGCATCAAATAATATTTGCAAAGCCACCCAAACATGTACCTTGGTCACGTAAAAGATTAAGTGAATCTAGAAACCATTCCAATAGTCCATTTAATTTCCCAAAGACTGCTTTGCAACATGATATAGCCAACATTTTATCATGCAAACAGTGCCAGAATATACTGGCATGTAACTTGAGAAGGAATGTGTCATGTAAACAGTAAAAGGTAAAATCAGAGAGCAGAGAGAGGAAGAGAGGATTAAAGCTTGACCCTCTCTGAGCCTTAGACCACAATGAGGATAATTATCATAAGGGACAACAGTGCAATACAGCTCTTGAAAACGATTATGATTTCAAGACTGGAAGGATAAACATAGACCGGGAGGGGATAACCATAGATAGTAGCAACTAGAGACGCCATCATTCTAGTTGATTAATAGTGGATACAGTGCTATCCCTACACGGATGACTTGATACCAGGTTTAGGTTAGAGTTTTCAAGTACTTGAGGTACGTGGGATAGAATACGCATTACTCTAGTTCAGGACTGCAGGGTGTATGAACATTTTTCAAGTACTTGAGGGACAATTGTGTTTATACCCCCGATTCCAACCTCAATTGTGATTTTACCCTCCGTTTTTTAACTTTGTCATTTTACCCCTGCGATTTCAAAACGAAGACAAAGTTTTACCCCCTAGTAGGGCAAACTTTGCCTTCGTTTTGAAATTGGAGGGGTACAATCACAGAGTTGAAAAACAAGAGGTAAAATCACAATTGGATATCGGATCAAGGGCAAAAACGCAATAACCCTAATAGAAAATACTCTCTCCGTTCCAAATTTGTTGTTGCAATTGACTTTTTTCATTACATTTGACCATTCGTCTTATTCAAAATATTTATTCAAATAGAAAAAGTATGGATTATATTTCAAGTTTCTTTAGTGATTTACACATTCCAACAAAATATATGATATTTTAAAAACAATCCGAATAAGACGAATGGTCAAATGTAACAAAAAAAATCAATGACAGGAACAATTTTAGAACGTAGTAGTATCTACTTTAAAAATAACTCTTAGCTATAAGAAGTATCGTTAATTCTATTAAAAAAGATGGTGTTGCATGTATTATACTATTATATATTATATTCATTCAAGAGCCAATCCACAGACAATTTTTCCAGCTTTTCAAAAAAATTCCTTTATACTAGAATCTTGTAAAAACCAAGATTTTTAAAAAATGCTCTAATAAGCAAGCATTTGGAATGCTTTCCATTCTCGATCTGGGAACTAGTTGTCCCAATGGATGGCCTGACAAGTGCACAAGGCTTACCAGGTTGTCAAAAAAGAAATTTGACGTTTTTCACCACCAAAGGACCGAACCTGCAAATGAAATTTTGAATTAAACTAAAAGATAGCTAAAATAAGTAAATAGATGTTGCAGAGAGAGCAAGATAAAACTATTCGTGTAGAATAAAATAACAATATTTATAAAAAGTAAGGTACAAATGTGCATATCTGATAAAACAATGGCACTCACGGTGCGAATAGCTGAAAATGTCTCTGATGCACAGTCTGATATGCGTGCTTGCACAATTCCATAAGATTTAAAGGTGGGAACAGTTGATCTCTTGAAAAGAGCTGATTAAACAAAAACTGCTTTAGAAGGCATGCGATAGAAACAGTCAATAGCACTTCATCAAAGTATTTCTTTTGAAGAATGTATAGCACGTAAAACCACCCACTCAAATAGGAGAGGGAGAAACAATATATGATATACATGATAACTGTTATCTGGAGAAGAACCTACACCGGACGTCTCAAAAAGTCCACAGAAGGCACGACATATATGCTGGAATTGGTTGCCAATTAAGATTAGTAGAGTCAGAGGGTTTACTAGTAGTACAACTGCTAGCTTTAGTTCAGTTAGGAGTCTGTGTTCAGAGTCGGTCTATTGTAATTTTGCCAACTAAATATGCATGGATTGATCAATGAAATAACGCAAGCAGTGATAATCAATCTTTCCTCTCACCTAAAATTCTCCTCAGCTCTTGGGAGAGCAAAATCCCTAATTACCCCCATAACATAAGCTTTTATTTTTTGGCAGGACAAACTTTAGATAGATGCATGACATCTGAAAGAACAATATCTGAACACTTATAAACTACACATGCTTGAAACTTACAGTAAGAATGTTTTCATTTTGCACAAAGAAAAAGTTAAGAAAGCATGGCAGAATAAGAATAAATCAAAATACAGCAATTGCTGAACCCTATTTGTCATGTAGACTTCACCACAAAATACTCCTACCAGAGTTAGTTTCGTTACAACTATTTACAAGTCGAGTGGCCTCTCCACAATATAAATCCAACACAAAGGTTGCAATTAAGTTCATCTCAGTATAAAGACCATACTGAGAAAATGATAGATTGGATACCATCAGTATGTCCTAATGTAGCAATTTCGGTTATCACAGATATCTTGTCTTGAAAGATGTTAAGATTCCAGAATGATAAGTGTGATTTAGAAAATTACCAACAAGCACGGAGACAGATACCATTAGCAGCCCTAGAACTGGAGCTAGCTCAGTAGACAGTGTGAAAAGTATACAAAGTGTACCAGTGATCTGAAAAATAAAAACAGGAAGTACTGTTTCAGAAAACCATCAGCAGAAATAGAATGTAAGCAACAGCAACAACAAGATGAATCGAATATATGATAATTAAGGGAATAAATATGAAATATAACGTAAGTTCCAGATCATTATTAATATTTTTAAAAGTTTTGCGGTTGCACTAATCAAACTCTTAGCTCTTAGTAGTACCAAGCTTACATTCTCAGTATAAAGTTTCTTGCCTCAGAGATAGCCCTTAGTCCACGATCTCTGGATATGTTGTCGCTTACAACATTCTTCAAGGAACCCAAGTCAGATGTCAACAAACCAGTTAACTCACCAACCTGCCCAAACAATAATAAGATATTTTGCTGCAAGACAAGCATAATTTTTTTCCATAATAGTATATACAATTAAGAATATATTCTTTACATAGAGATTAACACAACTAAAAAAACATATTCTAACCTGACAGGAATGGTTTATATTTTGATTATTGGCATAAACTACAGGATGAATAATTCCAACCACCATTTCACATACTAACTTCATAAGAAAGTTAGCTTGTATTTAATGTTGAATAAACCTTGTATAGTATTCAATTTTGAAACAGAACAGCCTAATTAGAGTTCCTTTTCTGCCATACCGAAACAAATTTTGTCACATGCTACCAGTAACAGCAGAAACAAGAAGAATATACCACGATTTTGCATATATATACTACCATCAATAATATTGTTACTTAAGATTTTTCTTTGTTAGCAAAAGTGACAATCGAGTATGAAGATGGATACAATAGAGAAATGATTACCTTGTGGCGATCGAAAAATACCATCTGCAAAAACGAAATAAAAAGAGGTATTATTTTCATTAAGTCCAAGAAATGAAAACTACTAATAAAGGGAAAAATATGAACAGGCACACAACAAGCTTCTACTCCATAAGATTCTATCACAGGCATATACAATGTTTAATGCACAAAGTATGTTTACCAAGTGTTGTAAGCCATTTCAATAAATGCTTGTGAAATCCAGGAACTCTGGAAAGTGACAGGAATCATCACTTCATGGTACAAAATCTAATGTCACCTTGAGCAAGCATTAAAATAGTTCGACGATAATAACTTTGCGTGACCTGCATTTAGCAGAATCATTGGGCCACCTTAATCGGCACTGTCAACATGATAGGAAGGCCGCACAAAACAAATCAACAAACAAGGATTTAGCTATTGCTAGTAGGGGAAATTTTCAATGCAAATAAAATTTGGGTGCAATGGTGCAAACATACAATTCCATCCGTCGTCTGATCGTGATCGGAAGGCTCCTTGTTCCTTTCATAATCCCACATGTGCTACTTTGGAAACACCTCCCCGATTGTCTATCTTTATTTTGGAAATATTTGGAAGGAACAAGGGTCTTTAGATCATGATCAAACAGGAGGAATTGTATGTTTGCACCATTGCACCTAAATTCTATTTGCACCTGAAAATCCCCCCCACCCCCCCACCCCCCAAAGTAGTAACTAACAATTCACAACACAGAACTTATCACTTATTATGGTACATATAACAGATAGGAACCAGAATGCAGCGGAGCAATAGCAGGGTCCAATTCGTCACGCACAAAACTTGCTGAAAGTGAACAGTAGTACCTTCTGGATTAGAATCCTCCGGAAAATCTGGCTCCGCAGCCTGGCCATGACCTTCTCCCAGACGACGGTCATGTTGATGACGAAGACGACGGTGAAGATGGGCTCAAGCGTGTAGAGCACCGCGATTTTGGAGAGGAGCCTCCAGAGGGGCTCGCTGCCCCTCCCGATGAGCGTCTCGAAGAACCGGCCCGAGAAGAGCGGCATGGACAGCGTGCAGGTGCTGCAGGCGAGCAGCGCGGCGAGCGAGATCATGAGGCGCGCCCTGTGCGGGGACAGGAGCTGCCAGACGCCCGCCCAGGTGACCGCGTCGGAGGCGGAGATGGCCGCGGCGACGTCGGCCGCCGCCGATGCCGCATCGAGGGTGGGCGGCGCATAGGCCGCGGCGGCGTCGGGCGCTGGTGCCGGAGCCGAGATGTAGGCGCGGGGCGGGCGGGGGCCGAGGCGGAGGGAGTGATGGAAGCGGCGGGAGGAGGAGGCAGAGGAGGGTGGGAGGCGGCGCCGGTGGCTCGGGGGAGCGGCGCGTGAGGAGGGGGAAGCGGAGGCGAGGAGGAGGCGCGCGCTCCAGGTAGATATCGCCATGGCGGCGGCTGCTTCTCCCTTCCCCTGACTCGCCGGGGATTAGCGCGAGACGGGAGGCGGAGAGCGCGCGGCAGCGGGATGGTGGTGGGCCAGGGCTAGCGTTACTGGGCCCCGAAAAAACACTTCGAAGCACCAACAAGTGTGATACAGTACTGGCGACTGGCGTGCGTTCTCGTTGTATACCATGCCATGCCAATAAGCCATTCTTAGTTGCTTGCCGGGTCCGAAACTTCGAATTCGCAGCTTCGCCACCGCGTGACGCCATCACCAGCAAGAGGTGCTCATCCTGCCACGACCAAAACGAGCTCATGCCTGTTGCGTGAAGCTTCTTCCTGGACCAATGCCAAGGAACAGGACAGAAGGAGAATTAAGCGTAGTTCACAGCAGTCATCCACTAGCCAAAGAAAAAGAGGTACAAACACCTAGAATGCTTTACATTATCATTTGTTTTACACTAACAAATATGCTCAAGTGTCTTTTTCGGGTCAAGTAAGCATCAAGAAGGTTGGAGAGAACTAGGTCACATCAAATACCTTGGGAATGTCAAATATGGGAGTTTTGCAAGCACTAACTATGCATAGCTGCTGTGTGAACATCAAAGCATCCTAAATTTTGTATGTTTTGTTAGATACTATCAACTAGCAGATAAAGTAGGGTCACGATCTGATTATCTAATATGTATGTTGAAATGCAGGCGTGTCTTCTAGCTCCGGATTTTAATATATATGATGTACCAAGTAACAAATTTAACCTTTCATACAAACTTGCGTTATTGTTCGGTACGTAAGACGGGTTCTACGCAATTTGCTAATTCAGGAGACTTAGTGTGTGTTAAGTGAGATGATATGTCAGTTCTAGAGAAGAAGATCAAAATTAACCTTCCAAGTCTATGTAGCACATAACAGTTATATGGACCCAAATGATGAACTTTAAACATGAAGTGCCTGAACTGAACTCAAACATTCAGTATCAGTACAAACTAAACCTTGTTTCAACTGCACCACCGAACCGTCATAATAATTATGTAGCATGCTTAACATGTTCAATGAGAATTGTGCCACAGTTACGTGTATGTTGCCCTCGACCTGCATCTTGTATCATCTATTAAGTTTAAACAGTTTTGAAATTACACAGGTGACTTTCAAACAATCAGCTCTGGGTCAGCCATACAGTTCCTTTCGGTACAACCAAATATGAAGAAAAATTTAGTTCACATGATTGAGTTCAAAAGAAAAAGAACATGCTCAGTAAAACCAAATATGGAGAAAATTTTAGTTCACATGGCTGAGCTCAAAAGAAAAGGAACATGCTCCCTAACTCAAACTTGCAGACACGCTTTCCCTGCAAGACAACTTCATCTGGCAAGTCCTTAACATTCGTGTCAGCTGTATGGGGAGGTGATCTCAAAAGGACAATTTAACATGGAATTCAACAGACACTAGGAAGCAGTCGATACATGGTTTTGGATCATGTCATGCATATAACAATAGCGAGATTCCTGCAGTCCAGCCAACAAAACAAATTCGTTTCTCCTTGTGATACACATATATGCCATACAAAAATAATACTGCTGATGCAACTCTTTGTGCTTAATTTTTGGTTGGTGTCCGACAAAATTAGCTATATGCAGGTACATTTTTTTGCTGATTATGGAAGCCCGTACTTTCTCATCAAGTAAACATGTCGTGGAACTATCCGTGGAACCTCTAAGCGGATCCATTTCCTGGTATTCTACAATCATACTAACTTTCATGAGTTTATGAAAATTGTAAATGTATATGTTATCAAAAGAGGATAAAGATAATGCACTTGTGAGGACCCGAATTTCACCAAGTGTGAAACCCGAACCCTTTGTATCTCTATGCCACTCCTAGGATTGTGGCACATACATCCATCACAATTTAGCATCATAAAACCATAAAGTAGAATCAAAGCAAGGCAAGATAGTAAAAATCATCCAACATCATAGTATCAAATCTCAAATCTCAACATCAAGAGTATAAGATCGTGGCACGCAGGCCAACGAGATAACATGACAAGGAAACTAGCGGAAGCGTCTCACATGACGAAGCAGCGATGGAACTCCAAATCCACATGCAAACTCGAGTGCAGGCGAGACCGTCACTCCTCTTCGGCGGCACCGTCGGTCGGCTCAACAGATCCTCCGCACCAACGTCCGGAAAACAAAGTGGGAAAGCCGTGAGTACATAAAGTACTCAAGCAAGCCGCAACTACCTAGCAATGATGTATGCATGCTTGGATATTTCAAGGATAGGCAAGGGCTAGCACCTAAAGCAGTTATTGCTCAAGTCTATGTGAAGCAAGTTTTATTATTAGTCAAATTTTATAAGTGGGCTTGTAGGAAACAACACAATCCCGCAAGGGTCAAATTTTACGTCCGAAGACACCTCCACCGGAACCACAGCTCGAAGCCGAAAGTAAAACACCTATCGGAGGGAGAAGTAGCAAATGCTAATCAAGTGGATTTCTCTTGGTAGTGCCCATGTACTTGGGCTAAGCTATACGTATAGATTATACATCTCCGCAGAGAGTAAGCATCCGTACCCACGTGAAGAGGTACTAAAATATAGGACCACCGTCGTGGCCTAAGCACAAGCAACACTCACAAGATCAATTAACAAAGCATCGATCGGTAGGCGCCCGTCCCTCGAGTCCGGGATCCTCTAACCACAACACTTTAAGAAAGGTCCTGAAGGTGTGAAAGGCATACCACTAGTCGGTGGGGTATCCTCTACTCATGGGTCGAGACAAAGCTCCAAACACCCACTAACACCGTCTCTCGCACCACGGTGGGCCATCAAGTCCTCTCGCTAAACATCCCGATCCAGCTCGCCCATACGGGTCATGTGGTATGCTAGTAAAGCCAAGAGAGGTATACGCACAAGAACAAGTCCTCAAGCTGCCGGGGTGAGTCACCAATCCCTCTCCTCAAACCATAGTCTCAACAACAACAAGTACCACCACAACAGGACCTCCATAGCCCAAAGTCCCTACACAATTGTGCCCGCAACGAGCACTCTCCAAATAGGGACTCCCCAAAAGTCCTCCAAGCACCTAATCACCTACACTTGCCCCCGCAAATCACCTACAGAGTTGCTAGTACGAAACTCGACATCTAAGAAACACATACAATTTATTTAACACAAAAACATGTATAATCATCATGTGGGGTTCAATTAAGCACCTAAGCATCACTAAGCATGTGAGTAGCAACAATAGAACATCCTATGGTAAACAGTGGCAAGGTAAGCATAGTATGGCATAGGTATTCTACAAGTGCAAATAACAGTTCATATGCATGAGTTAATTTATGCAAGTTACTAAATAGGTACAAGAGTGGTCAAGGATTGCGGCTTGCCTTGAAAACGCTAGTCCCGGACGGGGTCGGGGTACTTCAACGGCTGCTCTAGTGGAAACTCCTCAAACCGCTGCTCCGGCGGAACTCCTCGGCACCCTCCGACACACGGATCACGCAACGAGGGTTAGGCACGCAAGGCAAAGAGCGAAACGAAGCACATAAATTACGATATGAAAATATAGCTAACAACTACATCAACGTGTAGAGCACGTCGCTACGAGTCCAACGCAACGACCACGCATTTTTCTAACGCTCCGGAAAAAGATATGAATTTCCAAAGAATAACGGAATTATGGAAATTCTAGAAAAAGGCTGAAAAAGGAAAAGGAATATTCCCTGCCACGTGGACACCACGTCGGCGCCGTCCGTGCACCATGTCGGCGCCACGCAGGACAAAACTCGCCAAGTTAGCTACACGTGGCAATCCTTCGCCACGCCACCCTCGGCAGCTCGACGCCACGTAGGCAACTTTTTCTACCACATGGACGCTATGTGGCACAAACATCCACCACGTCGGCTGACCAAACACCTCACCGAAGCACCGAAGACAGGCGGCGCCGCCCAAGCTCCGCCGTGAGCCCGGCCGGAACTACCACCGCTCGGCGCTTCGGCTCGCTGCTGCACAACCGAGGCTGGTCCCCACGGTCATCGGCTCCCGCAGGCGACGACGCTAGAGCTCGTCGGAGCTCCGACCGGTGGTAACTCGAAAGGGAAAACCCCGGGGGTTCACAAAACTCCCAATTGGGGGTAGTCGCCGCAGCTCATGCTGCGGTGATCACAACGCTCGCATCCTCAACCAAGAAAGCCCGCCGGAACTTCACCGGCGGCGAGGGACACGGCGGCGGAAACCTGGCTCCATGGAAACCCACAAAAGATTGCTCAAATCTCCGACCAAACGCGCGCACGAGCAACTAGGAATCCTCACGAAGCTAAACAACCATCACAGGGAGGACGAGAACTAGCCGGAGGACCCGCTCGCCGGCGACCATGGCGATCCGGTGGCGGAACTCGACGGAAGGATGAAATTAGCCAAGAATCAAGGAAAAGAGGGCGGGGAAAGGGCTTGACGACTCACCAAGATGGATCGGATGACAAAAGCTCGAAGGGAGAGGCTTCAACAGACGACGGGCCGTGAGGTTTGGCGATGGCGGACGAAGGGTGCGCGACGGACGGGGCGGTGACCACGCCACAACCTCTTCTCGAGCTACAGGCGACCAAAAGCGAGGAGATTAGCACGAGGTTGCACGACACACAAAGGGGAATCGAGAACGGAACAAAGGAACGGATGGGCCTCACCAGGGCGGATGATCGGTCCCGGAGAAGATGACGACCAAGGACTTCTCGCGCTCGGCTCGCCCCCTACCGGGCTCCTCCTCGCGACACCAAACACACCAGCAGGCTCGGCGTCGCATGCCGAGCACGGAAGGCAACATGAGACTCTCCGGCTTGGATCTTCTTCAATGCCGACAGAGAAAACCGCGTTCCGTGCGGCGGCTAGGGTTTAGGGAAAAAGTTCCTCGCTCGGCGGCACGAGAAGGGTTGGAGGGGAGGCGGCGGCTCTGCGGGGTTTATCTAGGGGCGGTAGGAGGGCAGGTAGCCCGGGGTATGCTCGGACGGTAGAAGCTCTGCGTGCCGCGTGTCCCCGGGTTGGTGGCGACACGCACGGGGTGAAAAGGTGGAAGACAACCCTATGCATGACGGGCCGAGGCCGGACGCCGGGCCACGCTGGGCTGCGAACGGAAGAAGAAACGTGGACTACACGAGAAATTGGGTCCAAGAGACGAAAAAGATTCAAACTCGTGCATTCTTTCTCCAATTTGATTTTTCTTCTCTAAATTTTATTTTTTACAAGTTTGAAATACAAACGGGCTGTTACAGCACTTATCCCAAATCAAATTACAACGGTTTAGAATTGAATGATAGGAAGAGTTACCGTTAAGGACACAACTTTAGCATGTCCAATTCAATAAAGATTATGGAACACTAAGATAAAAGAAACAAATGTTGCCACCAGATCGATCGCAAAATTCAAAATACTAAGAAGAGTTCGAAGAAGTGGAGCAAAAGAATATCCAAAATCAATAACCTTATTATGCAAGTGCAATGAAGTTTTATCAATCGTAGACAAAACAGAGGAGAAAAGGACCTTATATACCCAGGAAAGAAACTTCGGGCAAATTCTTAGGAAACATATCTTGCACCTGCTACAATGCAAAAAGGAATACTGGAGGAAAAGATACACAGTTAGATGGACAAAATTTGGAGATGAAATCACAAAGTTTTTCCATGCAGCAGTCACTAAAAGATTCAGAAACAACATTATAACCAGCCTGGAAACACAAGATGGTAGAATAGTAATAGAGCACTTCGAAAAATCTGCTATAATATGGGAGACTTACAAAGGGAGAATGGGAGATTCAAATGGAAAGTTGCCTAGAAGGGGGGGGGTAGATAGGAATTTAAAATAATTCCTAAAAATCATAACACTCAAAAACAAATCAGTCCAGACATGACGGAACTTCCGTCAATCATGGAACTTCGTGGTTGGCGGAACTTCCGTTCTAGGTGAGAGGAAATCTAAGGAATGGAAGATAGAGAGGGAATAGAAGTCTTCCTTTGTCACCTAGGAGTGTTGTACCTGCAGGAAATCACGAAACCACACAACACACAAGTAGATCAGGTACAAAATCACAAACAACCAACAACAAGACAAAGAACAAGAGAGACACGAGATTTGTTCACCGAAGTTTGGACCCCTCACAAAGAGGTTCCTACGTCTCCGTTGAGGAGCTCACAAAGTGCCGGGTCTCTCTCAACTTTAATCCTCCCCAAGTGACCACAAAGGTCATACTTGGTTTTCTTCTTCTTCTTAGATTCCTTTCCTTCCGGAGGTGAATCACATCCTTCACAAACTTTCTAAGGCTCACCACAATCTTGGGAGCTCTGGGGTGACACCTAACCAATCTAGGAGAATAAATCTCTAAGAGTAACAAGTGAAGTAGAGTTTGCTTGATAAGGGAAGATGTGCTCAAAGGTTGGGATGATGCTTGTCAAGCTTGGATCTACGACCGGAAGCCGAGTGGAGTGCAACTAAGTGCAAGTTCCCATAACGTAACCTCCGTTGTACTCGGAAATTCTGGTAAAAACTCTTTGAAATCTTGGAAGTTCCGTCCTAGTGACTGGAACTTCTGTCTTGACTGTGAGTGGAATTGTTAGGCACTTTAGACTTTTGGTCTTTTGGCTTTTTGAGTAGTTTAGGTTTCATCCAAGCTGTGGTATAGAAACTTGAGCACATATTCCCTGCATGAAAGACTATTTGACCCCTCTTAATAGTTTGGCACACCTAGACTCAAAGAGCTATAAATCTAATTTGAAGCTTCACTTTGAGTCCAACTTTTTGACTTTTGTATGAGGGGCTAACAATCTCCCAACGTGGGTTACTTGCTTTTGATATCCTGCATATTAGCTCAATAAAACATTAGATATTTTTAATTCTTTGTCATTTATCACCAAAACCCACTAAGGGGCCTAGTTGCATATTCACAAATAAACCCAGTAATGCAGTATAATCTAGATGATTTAGTACTACATCATGAGGGGCTTGAGCATCTAACCTATCCTTTCTCAGGAAAGGAAATAGACATAGCAAGTAAAAAACATGACTTTAGACAAAGCACCGGGCCCGGATGGGTTTAAAGGACTATTCTACAAGAAATGTTGGCATATCATCAAGGAAGACATTTACAACCTATGTGATGGTTTCTTTGAAGGTTCTCTAAGCCTCCAAGCCATAAACAACTCTTTCATCACCTTGGTTCCCAAGACTAACGAAGCCAACCAAAGTCAATGATTTCAGAGCCCATTTCCTTATTGAACTCCATCCTCAAACTAATCACTAAGCTCATTAAACTTGGCATGATTATCCTTGTTGATCTTCTCTTGAGCTTGAAAGAACTCCTAACACCGAAGACGAAGTGGCGTAGCATTTTGCATGGACCAACCAGGAGTAAAAGTACTCCTTTGCTGCTAATATGAGGGCTTCCCTCGTGTGCTCTTTATAAAATTCAATATCTTGAGATCTTCTTAGAAATCCTTTGTGGCAGGCCCGATTTTCATCCAAGGTGAAAACCATGCCTTTGTAGCTCATAGTCACTCCTAGGAGGTTGACTTGTACAACCAATATAATTGAATATCATAAAACCACAGAAGATTATAAAGTATGACAAGAAAACAAGAAAAAATATTATTCTAGGGGGAATAACATCTATAATATCTCGAGTACAGGGATTTGGCACGCCGGCCAAGAAAACAACACAAGCATTCTAGCGTAAGCGAAGCACTAAGCATGGTTGACGGCAGAAGCAAATCTTCAACTTGAATGCAGCGAAAATCTTCGTAGGTGAATCTATTTTCACATGCAACTTGACCGTAGGCGAAACCCTTTTTCTTCTTCTTCAAACTTATTCTAGTCGAGTCGTCGAAGACTTGAAGTTGCAGCTTGATCCGCTAATGGCTGTAAAATAAAGTGGTAAAGTCGTGAGTACATAGAATACCCAGCAAGCCGCACTACCTAAAAATAATGTGATGCATGCTTTGATATTTCAAGGAAAGGCAAGGGCTCAACAACCATTGCAATTATCCTAAAGTCTAGGTGAGTCAAGTTTTATTATTATTCAAATTTGAAGTCTAGCACACCTCCACTGGAACCACAGACTCAAAGCTTGAAGTAATACATGAGGTGAGAAGTAGTAAACTAATCACTCGGAAACCTCTCGTGTAATGCCCGATTCGGAGGCACAGACTATACGTATTGTCGTATTCTTACCTTACGGGTATACAGATGATAAAGGAATGGATAAATAGAGATATAGTGATAAATCAATGAAGATAAGATTGGCGGAGAGGGCCCACGAGTGGTCCCTAACCAGTATGGAATAATACAAGATTCCATATACCCGTATGGAAATAAGGCGGGCGTCAAGTCCGACGCATGACGACTTGAGCAACAAGTAAAGGAGCAATTTGTAGTCCGTTAGGACTCGAATCAATAAGGAAAGCTTCCGAATATGTAATTCATGTAATCGACTAGGACTCGCATGTAACACTAGCTCCTCCGGATATATAAGGCGGAGCAGGGACCCCCGAAAACTTCCGACAACTCACAATTAGCAATCTGCTAAAGGCAATACATAACACACAGGACGTAGGGTATTACTCTCCTTCAACAGGCCTAAACCTCGTCTAAAATCGTGTGTTCTTGTGTGTTTCGTGTGTTGCACCATCGATTTCCACGCTCGTGAGGGACCAGGTAGTACTAGTGCCGAGTTTAAGACTCGACATTTGGTGCGCCGGTAGGGGTCCCGACGAGTTTCAAGCGAGTTCGATGGCTTCTTCGTTCAACGTCGACTTCCCGCCGGAAAACTACACTTGACGAATCCGATCAGCGATCCGGCCGCAGCTTCGAAGCGCGATCACCGGATATGGCCGAAACCATAAGCATGGAATCTAGCGAGAGTGACGCGGCTTTAGCGCGAACCATTAGAATGCTCACGCTTCGGACCGATACCCGGTCCGTAATAATGTGCAGCTCGTCGAGTTTGGTATCGACTTCGAGGAAGGATCTCCATCCTTCTTCCAAGTATTTATGGCTGGCCCAATCCTTGAGGAACTCACTCCCGAGGAAGCTGCTGCAGAAGAAGCTAGGATGGCGAGAGATGAAGCAAACCGCCGCCAACGTGAAACAGACGAAACGCACATAGAGGATCCGCCTCCTCGAGCTTCAGCTGCGAATCCTCGTGCAAACATTGTAGGAACCAGTCAAGTAGGGGAGGGCGTTCCCGCTACAAAGCACCACCCGCTACCGGACCACTACCGGAGCAGTCCGGAGACGCGCGAACAATCACCAGGTTATAACAACCGACGTGGATGTCGCGGTGGTAGAAATCATCGTTCTTCCAGCAGGGCTTTGGACATGGGCTCCATGGAGGTTGAATTAAACGGCGCTCAGGTCTTCACGTCACCAGTCCACAACATTGTGGGGGTGAAACAGATCTTTGAGACTATTCCAGAGGAGGTGTTCAACTCGACTCCAGGATTACAACGGGCTTTCAGCATGGTGGACGCGGCCGCTTTGCAAACTAACCAGCTTGTCCGAGAGAGCTGAATCTTCCAGTCATTCGCGCTCGCATTCGGAGCGGCAAGCGAGAGCCTGGTCGAAGGAGCTTCTTCCGGGGAAGAATTGGACCCCGGCACACCCCGATCGTGAACGAGCACGAACGCGCCCTTAATTAGGATCTACGTGTGCCAATCAATGGCAATAGTGACACTCGTAATGTGCTTATTGACCATCATGCACAAAGAACGGAGGAACTCGGGAGACAAGAAGTAGAAGACGAGCGACGACAGATCGGTCATGTAGATGATTGTCCGCGGGATCCTCGCTCCACCTCGCCCACGTGTGATCGGTTCTACCAGGCGCGGGCTGGTTGCTTCCGCGCCGCCCCGGTTGGCAATCCTCTAAGGAACGACATCGAGGGTATGGCGATCGCTCCGCTCATCGCGATGATCGGTCAAGAAGAGATGATCGTCGTGATCACGCAGACCGACGACGACGGAGAACAGAGACAGAGACGGGGAGCCTCGACAAGATAATAATGATCGTCGGGCGGCTCCTCCGCCTCGCTCCGGAGCAAGGCAACAATGATGGCCAGGATGGCTTGGGGGCTAGAAACTAGAATGATCGTTACTCCGACTATTCGGATGATGACAGAGACCACAACTACCGGCATTACCCCGCTCAGCGGTCACCATCATCGGTCTGGACCGGTCCGGAAGATGACGAGTATTCAGTAATCCCAGCCTTTACATGGGATCCGCGCATTTGCAAGTACCCCGGAGGATGTAAGCCCGGGGCCATAGACAAATATGATGGTAAAGCCCCTCTTGCCGAGAGGCTCCGTATGTATACTACCGCCATCCGATCGGTAGGAGGAAATACTTTTGTGCTAGCAAACTATCTTCCTATGTGCATGGAGCAGGCTGGACGCTTGTGGTTACAATCTCTTCCCGAGAGGTCTATTTCTTCTTGGGGCGATCTTACCAAAAAGTTCGTTGAGAATTTTCGAGCGACTTGCGAGAAGCCGGAAACTACTTCGATCTCAACAAAGTTGAAGCACAAGCCCGATGAGACGCTTACGCAGTTCATCGACGCTTTTGCAACAAGAAGGCCTTAATCCCCAATGTTCCCGATCAGCAGATAATTGCGGCGTTTCAAGTCGGCGTCCGAAGTGAAGCATTGGTGCACAAGATTAGGCGCAACCGGAACCATACCATGATGGCGTTAGTGTTTCAAAATAGCAGATGATTATGCTCGCTGGAGAATCAAACGTGGTCAATTTGCGTGGGAACAAAGGGAAGGAGTCGAAGCACAACCAAGGCAACCAGTCTGGATCCAAGAACAACAAGCGCAAGGCTGATAATCTTGTTGCAACTGTAGACCGTCCGACACCTCCTAAGAGGGGCCCGAGAGAACGACCGTCGTTTGAAGCACTTCGGAGGGGCCTTGCATGATTCACAATGGGAATCATAAGAACAAGGAATGTTTCCGTTAAAAGACCGTTCGCTTTGTTTGCATTAAAGGTGGCACCTCGGTCCGGACATCGAAACCAGCGGATGATAAGGGCAAAGATAAGAAGCACGAGGATGATTGTTGACGGTCGTTACGGACCAATTTCGACCGTCAATTAGTCAAATAAATGAGAAGGACTAGGCGCGTCTTACACGCATTTTACTTAGAAATAACCTAGTTCCACTTGTACCTCTAGATTTTTAGTGTGCAGGTGGATAATGATGAATTCCAGTGCCCCGAGGCGACAAATCAACACTTTTACAAAACTTCCACTTCGCCGCGGGAATCAACTCCAAGATAAAAGGCCAATGACCACGAAATACAACACAAAGAAGGCCACAAGCACCTGGATCAAAGACCAACATCCAGTGGGGAGCCAATCGCCAAAGCCCAGCCCAGAGGGGCCAGGACCAGCTCGGCCGAACCCACCAGGGTGGTTCGGCCGAACCAGGATGGTGGCCCCCCGGCCCACTTTTCTCTCGGCGGTTTGCCCACCGCCTCCGGAGGTCGGTTCCACGCGCATTAAATGCCACCGACCTAGGAAACCGCCTCCAGGAGCCGACCTTTCAAGCCTATATAAGGAGGGGTACCCCCCTCCTTAACACACACAACAACACAAGGATCATTCTCTCCTCACACTAGAAGTTTAGAGGCTTTCTAGGTAGTGCTAGGCTTAGTAGTGGGCTGCCTCATTGCTCCCAAGGTCTTGTGGAGAATTGGGTATAGCTCTTGTATCCTCTCTTTGTAAGACTTGATCTTTTATATATGGAATACTTTCGTTTATATCCTTGTCATGAGCTTGACAGAGTAGTCATGATCTTGCTTGATCGTTCATCGTTCGTTCATATGAGTTCATCGTTCGTTCTTCGTTCTTCATTAATAGAAGATGAACACATATCGAATGTTCTTCGTTCGTTCATACTTGATCATCGATTACTCTTGATCTTACTTGGTTGATTGCCGTTCGTCGCTCATTCTTGAGCGACGAACGCCTTTGCATGACTTAGTGCTAGCTTTGATCCTTTCGTCTGGCTTATGCTAGTTAGACTAGTGTTCTTATGAATAGGCTTCGGGTTCATCGTCCCGCAAGGGTGCTCTAGATTTACCACCATGTCGATCCGTAGGATTGGGGTGCCTCGAGGGATCTAGAGTTGTGGTTAGTGACGCCGGCATGGTGCTCGGGGTTATCTACCCACCTTTGAATGTGCTTCGTGTCCCACGGTTTGTAGAGGTAGGTGACAAGAAGTGACAGCCTTGTCATCCAAAGTAATCCTCCACGTTCGGGCATGGCATAGGAGTCTAAAAGGCCGGAGTCGCGAGGCGGACCTCGCGTAAGACGGATCTCCCGATGATGCCTAGGCATTAGACGCTTGCTTGCGCTTGCATGATCTTGGATGTTAGGTAGAAGCTGCGCACTCATATGAATGTTGTATCATTAGGAGTAGTGGTCTCGCTAGTCTAGTTTAGCTTTATCTAGGATTGCCTCTATCCCTTTTATTAGAGAATGCATTGCCTTGGTGTGTGTCACACTATCCTCAATTTATTGCTCCTAACCCCCGCATTGGAATGTGATCACTTCATCACTCTTTTGTAACACCATGAGCATAAGTACTCTTATCAACCATGTCTTCCTTTGGGAAAATATAAATACGATACCCTTGAATACTCTCGGTGAAATGCTACAACGGGTTATCCGTCCGCTTGCGGATATTCATGACCCACCTTATAATACATATCTAGTACTTGTACCGGATGTGGATTATTTGGTTAAATAGTGCAAGTGACTTAAACCCTTGGCTCTCCCGCGGTCACGTGTTTCTTTCCGCGTGACCTTAAGAGATGCCAACAAGCATTTCTGGCGCCGCTGTCTGGGAAGACATTGGTTAATAAGAATACAATGAATGTTCATGATTACACTTGATGATGATTTAATCATTACCTTTGCAGAGTTAACCTTGATCTGTTTTCTCTTCAATGTGAAAACAGGATAGTGCATGCGTGGATTCAACTTGCCGAAAAACTTTGTTGATAATCCCGAGGCTCTTGCGAGAAAGACTCGACCTCGCGTCATTGTCTCTCCTCAAGAACCCACGACAAGCGAGCCCGCATCTTCCGCACCATCAACCTCAACACTCATGGCTGAAAGGACCCTTCGTGACTACTCGCGCCCTCCGTCGCCAATGTGCCCATTGGGCCCAACGTCGACGCCGGTGCCGCAGGACTTGACATCAAGTCCAGCCTCATCACTATGATGCAAGCCATTCCCTTTTGTGGAAAGGCCTCCGAGGACGCCAACTCTCATCTCCAACAGCTTCCCGGAGATATGCAACACATCAGCCACGGCCGAGTCAACCAAGATGCTATCGGACTTCGCCTGTTTCCCCTATCCCTCCTTGGGAAGGCGAAACAGTGGTTCTATGCCAATCGTGCAAGCATTGACACTTGGGACAAATGTTCCACGGCGTTCCTCGCCAAGTTTTTCCCGATGGGTAAAACCAATGCCCTTCGTGGAAGAATTGCAAGTTTCCAAAGAAGCTGACAAATGAATCCATGCCCGAGGCATGGGAAAGGCTTCAAGAATACATTCTCGCCTGTCCTCACCATGGGATGGAGGAATGGCTCATTCTTCAACACTTCTACAACGGGTTGACACCAACGACCCGTGGACATATGGATGCCGCTGCTGGAGGAGCCTTCTTCTCCAAAACCGTTGCCCAAGCAAAAGAACTCATAGAGAAGATGGTCTCCAATCAAGGGTGGAGCGATGATCGACTCCAAACACGCTCAAGAGGCGTACACCCTGTCAAGGAGGTGGACAAGCCGTCCGCCAAGGTTGACCTCCTCATAAAACGCTTGGATGAACACAACGCAAATGGTGGTGTTCATGCATTGGACTCACACATGACGTGTGAGGAATGCGGGAACACCGGCCACATGGGGAAGGATTGCCCCCATACCCATGAAGAAGCATTCTACATGAACAACAACAACGGGTATCGTCCAAACGGAGGACAAGGGTACAACCAAAACCGACCATCATATCAAGGAGGTAACAATTTTTCTCGGCTTTAACAATAATCAGCCTTCCTTGAAAGATTTGGTTTATGGCCAAGCTAAAATCAACGAATCTATCAACAAAAAGCTTGCTGCCAATGACAAAGTCTTAGAAAACATAATCGCACAAATAGAAGGCTTCTCCTCTCGCTTTCAAAAATCAGCTGAGCTTTAATAAAATGATTGAAACCCAAGTTGCTCAGCTAGCTGCTCTTATTCCTGGTTCTAATTCGGGAAGATCCCGGGGCAACCCGAGTCTTCTTTGGAAAATGTTAATGCGGTTACCACGAGGGGAGGAAAATCCACTCGGGATCCGCCATATCCTAACCATGCAAAGCAAAGAAGAACAGAACGAACCGGAGGAGGAAAGCCCTTCTACTACCAAAGAAAAAGAAGAAGAACCGAAGCCAAGTGACGGGAAGAATGGAATTGAATTTCAAGACACAAGCTTCTTGCCATTCCCTCACGTAAACAGGAAGCCAAAGGAGGATGAACAATTTGCTCGATTCGTCGAGACCATCCGAAGGATTCATGTCAACGTGCCATTGTTGGACATGGTGCAAGTGCCCACATATGCACGTTACCTTAAAGACATCCTCAACAACAAGAGACCATTACCCAACGAGGAAATGGTCAAGCTCACAGAGGAGTGTAGCGCAGCTATACTCAATCGGCTTCCGTAAAAGAAGAAGGACCCCGGCTGCCCCACAATATCATGTTCCATTGGGGCACACCACTTCGACCAAGCCTTATGTGATCTTGGGGCAAGCGTCGCGTGATGCCCAAAGAAGTCTTTGATCGTTTGAGCTACACAACCTTGACTCCTACACCAATGAGGTTGCAATTGGCGTACTCTTCGGTCCGCTACCCCGCGGGAATAGCCGAAGACGTGCCAGCAAAAATTCGAGGCAACTTCATACCGGTGGACTTTGTGGTGCTTGAGATGGATATTGACAAGAACACGCCCTCATTTTGGGACGTCCCTTCCTCAGCATCGCAACGCCCAAATTGATGTTGGGAATGGAGAAATCCGATTCCACATCAATGGGAAGGAGGAAAAGTTTGAGTTTCAACCAAGAAAAGAACAATGCTCAATGATCAAGATCAAGTATGGGCCAAATCCCTCAAACATCCGTGAAGTTGAAGTGACACCAAGAAAGACGGATAGTCTCGTCGCCTTTTGGAAGCAACTTGACAAAATTGAGAATCCGTCATGGTACCAACCCAAGAAGCCTCGCAACAAGCAAGGCCGGGATTATGGGCCAAGAAGCCGATCCTTCAAGACACAAAGCCACCTACATCAACAAAGACCAACCAAGTGTGGCAAGTGAAGAAGGTGCAGCCATCTTCATCCTCCTCTCCAGGGAAAGGGCCCGCACCACAAGGATGAAAAGAAATGGAGAAGTCCTCGCTCGCCGGACTTAAAATGGCGAAGCCCCGGCCGACAGATAAATCGGTATTATCTTTCGATTTCTTTTTGATTTTGTTTTCCACCACATGCATTTAAAAAAAAATAATAATAATAATAAAAACCTCCCTGCATACTCTATTTTATCACAAGAAAATTTTCATTTCATTTATTTGGATTTTCCGCCAAAGCATATTCGATTTTTTTTTCCACTCGCCATGCATATAAAATTTGAAAACCAAAATCCTTTTACGTCCAAATTTTCCTACTTTTGTTTGAAACTTTTGGACAACCCTTGTATCCTTATACAAAACCCAAAAACAATTTTTGCATGTTGGAATTTTCTCCAACACTTTTTCTCGAGATTTGATTTTTCGAATAAAGTTGAATTTGAGGCAACTTTCTTTGGATTTCTTATTGAGCAAATATTTCGAGGAATATCCGGACGTAGCAACCATGGTCAATGATCATTTGGCCGTTGGGGGCTATGGGCCAAAAGGGGGAGCAAGAGGGACCCACAGCAGGCCGGCCGAACCCACCTCCTTGGTTCGGCCGAACTTCTATGACCGTTGCTCTGGTCTGTCCTTTTTCCCAACGGTCATATGCCCCTTCTAACGTTCAAAAACGGCTACTTCGTGAGCTATAAGTAGAGGTGGCCGGGCCGCAGCTCTCTCCCCTCTCACACTATCATTTCCACTCCTCACTCACTTCATTCTCATTGCTCTCAAGTTTTCCATTGCCCTCACTTGCTCATTGCCTAAAAGTTCTGCAGAAATCTTTTGTTCTTGGTGTGCTTTCTAGTTTTTGGTTTGAGTTGTTTTTGTTTGGTTTTCTCGAGTTGCGATTTCTTGCTCACATGAACAACCGACGGTGTCGCCAATTTGATTTTTCCCTCACATAACCCGTTCGGAGTTGTTGTTCTTGTGTTCTTGCTCTCTTTGTGTGCAGCCATGACCGGTGCCAAGAAGCTGTTCGGGTCGATCAAGAGGTCCTTGAGCTCACGCTCAAGTTCAAGCTCTTCACGTCGAAGCACCCGCGCACGCCCCGTAGTCGAGTCACCGCCAAGTTCACCACCACAAGTCGAGGAAGAAGGGCAAGAGGGCAACATCGAGCATCGTCTCCTCACCAACACCGACCTCGACTTAGTGGGCGAGGGGGCGCACGGATCGGAACAGCCATCTACCTCCGAGATTGTTGGCATCTCTTAAGGTCACGCGGAAAGAAACACGTGACCGCGGGAGAGCCAAGGGTTTAAGTCACTTGCACTATTTAACCAAATAATCCACATCCAAGTACAAGTACTAGATATGTATTATAAGGTGGGTCATGAATATCCGCAAGCGGACGGATAACCCGTTGTAGCATTTCACCCGAGAGTATTCAAGGGTATCGTATTTATATTTTCCCAAAGGAAGACATGGTTGATAAGAGTACTTATGCTCATGGTGTTACAAAAGAATGATGAAGTAATCACATTCCAATGCAGGGGTTAGGAGCAATAAGTTGAGGATAGTGTGACACACACCAAGGCAATGTATTCTCTAATAAAAGGGATAGAGGCAATCCTAGATAAAGCTAAACTAGACTAGCGGACTACTACTCCTAATGATACAACATTCATATGAGTGCGCAGCTTCTACCTAACATCCAAGATCATGCAAGCGCAAGCAAGCGTCTAATGCCTAGGCATCATCGGGAGATCCGTCTTACGCGAGGTCCGCCTCGCGACTCCGGCCTTTTAGACTCCTATGCCATGCCCGAACGTGGAGGATTACTTTGGATGACAAGGCTGTCACTTCTTGTCACCTACCTCTACAAACCGTGGGACACGAAGCACATTCAAAGGTGGGTAGATAACCCCAGACACCATGCCGGCGTCACTAACCACAACTCTAGATCCCTCGAGGCACCCCAACCCTACGGATCGACATGGTGGTAAATCTAGAGCACCCTTGCGGGACGATGAACCCGAAGCCTATTCATAAGAACACTAGTCTAACTAGCATAAGCCAGACGAAAGGATCAAAGCTAGCACTAAGTCATGCAAAGGCGTTCGTCGCTCAAGAATGAGCGACGAACGGCAATCAACCAAGTAAGATCAAGAGTAATCGATGATCAAGTATGAACGAACGAAGAACATTCGATATGTGTTCATCTTCTATTAATGAAGAACGAAGAACGAATGATGAACTCATATGAACGAACGATGAACGATCAAGCAAGATCATGACTACTCTGTCAAGCTCATGACAAGGATATAAACGAAAGTATTCCATATATAAAAGATCAAGTCTTACAAAGAGAGGATACAAGAGCTATACCCAATTCTCCACAAGACCTTGGGAGCAATGAGGCAGCCCACTACTAAGCCTAGCACTACCTAGAAAGCCTCTAAACTTCTAGTGTGAGGAGAGAATGATCCTTGTGTTGTTGTGTGTGTTAAGGAGGGGGGTACCCCTCCTTATATAGGCTTGAAAGGTCGGCTCCTCGGAGGCGGTTTCGTAGGTCGGTGGCATTTAATGCGCGTGGAACCGACCTCCGGAGGCGGTGGGCAAACCGCCAGAGAAAAGTGGGCCGGGGGGCCACCATCCCGGTTCGGCCGAACCACCCCGGTGGGTTCGGCCGAACCGGTCCCGGCCCCTCCCGGGCTGGGCTTTGGCAGTTGGCTCCCCCACCTGGATGTTGGTCTTTGATCCAGGTGCTTGTGGCCTTCTTTGTGTTGTATTTCGTGGTCATTGGCCTTTTATCTTGGAGTTGATTCCCGCGGCGAAGTGGAAGTTTTGTAAAAGTGTTGATTTGTCGCCTCGGGGCCCGGAATTCATCATTATCCACCCGCACACTAAAAATATAGAGGTACAAGTGGAACTAGGTTATTTCTAAGTAAAATGCGTGTAAGACACGCCTAGTCCTTCTCATTTATTTGACTAATTGACGGTCGAAATTGGTCCGTAACGACCGTCAACAAGTCCCCCAAGCTTACCCCTTGCTCGTCCCGAGCAAGTAGTGGAACTTTAGGTTGTTGATCAGGAGTTGCTATAATGCCTACTTCTCAAAGGTACCAAGTGTATAACAAAGATACTCATCCTTGAGTTGAATAAGTTGGCAATGGTAACTCACCCTTCCCCTTAGTCCTCATGGGGCTTTGTGCTTTTCACTTTACCTTGGGCGGTTGAGAGAGAGAACGGTGTATAGAGCATTTATTTTCTCTTCCCTTGTCTTGCTTTTTATTCTCCGGAGGTTTTCCAAAGGATTTTTTTCAAGTAAAACCACGTTCCACAAGTGATACTCTCGAATCGCTCTAGTGGTGTTTGTATTCCTCACCAAGGCATGTGTATTGCCTCATCCTACATCTAATAGGCTTTTGTGGAGCTCAAGGTAGGATATGAAATGAGGCATACTTGCATTCATATTTTGCAAAACCAAAAGAGTGGATCCATGGAGATAGCAAGTCATACAATCGTAGATCAAGATGTGCAAGTGTGAAAATGATGGTGGTGGTGTATGTGACTACTCCTCTTTTTGTTTCACCTCTTTTTATTTTGGATTTTGGGCATGGCTATCTTTTCTTCTTTCTTTTTCCATGCTCGAAATGAGAGCAGCTTTTTTTTTTTTTTCTTTTTCTCATGCTCATCTTTTGTGAGCCTTATTTTCTTTTTCTTTTGCATAGCCATGCCTTCTTTTGATATTTTAAGAGAGGTGATAAAATGTGAGGAGTGTCTTTATTTTGGTGGATGGCATGACATGTTGCTAACTTCCGGTGTAGAAGTGTAGCATATGAGGTGGAATGTGTACGTGATCTTGATCATGAGAGAATGAAAAGCATCTCACTAGGGTCACACAATTTTGATAAAGCTCAATGAAGTAACAAGTAGCAAATGAGTAAGGTTTTCAAAGGAAATTTGCATATGGCTTTGGTAGGAATTTATCATCACTTGGGAACTTATAGATTTTGCAATTTTTGGGAACAAAATTCCGGAGATTTCAAGTTCAACTTAGGACAAGATCATAGCAGCTCTTTTTACCATATCATCATCTCACAACAACTTAGGTGCAGCTCAAGCATGTGCAGCTGTGACATCCCTCCGGGATACCCAGGAATCGGAACAGAGGGACACTCGACGCAGCGAGTTACAACGAGTGTATCATCTCATACAAGCCAGAATATATACATCATGGTATAATACAACCAGGTTTTCGAAATACAAACATTCGTGCAGCGGAAAGATAACATTATTGAAGTTTAACATCCTACGAGTCTTTAGCGGAAGCTTATTTATAATACAACTCAAAAGGTTTCACCGAACGTCGTGATGTACTCGAGCCCTTCGTACATCACGGTCCTCTCTCATCAAGGTGTGGGAATGCGTTCCCACCGAAGGGAACCTCCCTCCGGACATTGCTCTTCCTCGGGAAAACTGCCGTACAAGTCGTGATAACACGACTCATTCCCTGTGAGGTAACGAACAAACCGTGAGTATTCTAATACTCAGCAAGACCGACCCGTCAACATGGCACGCTAAGGCCGACGCCTAGTATGCCAAGGCTTTCGGCTGTGGGGTTTACTCCTTTGCGAAAAACAGCATTAAAGGGTGGGTCCTTACTTTCAGTATTTTAGCTCGGTATTAAGTTCATTAGCCTTGAGGTTTGCAACCTATCACTATTGCAAACAAGTTTGCAAGACAAGACAATATAGATCATTTATCCTTTCCTCCCTCCTCTTCATCTTCCAAGTATTAATTACTACGATGTGACGAGCTAAACAAGCGGTACTCATTACTGCGAGGGACAGCGATTCGAATCGATTTATACCAGTCGGCAAAACCCGACTACACGACGTATACGCATCACACCGATCGTATACGACAACCTTCCCGCTAGCACCGACAGCAGACTAGCCATTTCCAACTCCCCGGAAGTATGGCGACGCCACGACTATCCTCGTGGTCGACCCATCTCCCTCCCGTGAGACTATCCTCTCACTAACAGCCCGATAAAAGAGAGCCGGCTACGCTACATCTCCGGGGCGCTAGGGTACATCAGCTTGCTGGCCCCATGATACCAGCATGTAGTGCGGTACGTTCAAACTTGTTCAACTAAGCCGACAACGGTACGGTCCTTAACCGACACGAGACGGGGCTACCACCTTGCAAGACCTCTCCGTCTTGCCCTTTCTCCTACGGGGCCCGTCCGGTCTCAACTTCATTAACATTCTCATCCCATCATCTTTAGTGTCAACACATAAACGCTTAAAGCCTCCATGCTTTAAGTGCCCTAACCAGCTACCGTTGCCACTATGAGTTAAGCTTAGCCTCTATCGAGCTACCTGTACCAAGTATAGGATATAAACAGATGGAAACCTACCAAAATGCATCTAGGGTGTCAACCAAAACCCTAACACCTAATGCACAAGCATAACCGTACTATGTGATAAAAGAAAATATTTAAAAACATAGGTAAGATGCACCGGGGCTTGCCTTGAGTTTGGTCGAAGTTAATCTCCTCAGCGGTTGGGTCGATTTCGAGATTCCCGGCTCCGACTCGCCCTCGGGTGGAACCTCGATCACTTCGAACCTAGTCGACCAGACAACGCATCGCGAATCACGATCATGTATGCATGAATGCATATGATGAGAAGATGCAAAAGTTCATAAGTTAAGCCTTGTATTAACATAATGATTAACGTTTAATTACCTTGGTTGATTAACAAGTTAAAGATAAGTATATTCATTAAACAATAATTAACAATTAAGTATGCTGATTAACACGTGTTTAATTAAGATTAACATTAATTAATGTTGTTTCCTTAATTACTTGATTAAGGTTACTACTTACTTAAGTTTAATAATTACTGACTTATTCTGATTTATTAAGCAAGTAATTAACTAATTACTTTAAGTGACTAAAGATGAATAGATTAGGATTACTTAAAATAACATTGTTTAAATTTAATTTTTTGGAAAGAATAAATTTTATTATTAATTTCGTCTACAGTATCTCCTTTATTAAATAAAATCATTTTTCATAATTAAACATTTTATTTACATAAAATAATAGCCTTTCTTCAATCAAAGAAAGTAATTAATTACTAATTAATAAAATAAATTACTCAAAATCCATATTTTATTTCACCAATGGGTAGATCTCATTTTTCCGAGTTAAACAAAGTTGGTTTGATATTTTTCCGAATTTTATTGAATTTTCCCCGCATTTTTAAAGTTTGAACTAAATCTGGAATTTGAATAGATTTAAAAGAAAGGTTTATGAGCTATCGGGCCGAAAGGCCGGGCCCCAAAGGAGCTCCGCAACGACCCAGCGGCCCATCCCAGCCCAACGAGCCCGAGCGCGGCCCAACAGCAGCTCGGGCTCGCCACTATGGCGCCCGGTGGCCGGACGGCGGCGGCGGTGCGCCGGAGAGGATGCGGGATGGGGGGGCGGTTAGGGCTTTGGCTTGGGACACTCCGCGCAACGAGAGCGCCCTATCGGTGGTGACCCCGGTGGCCAGGACAGCCCGGAAGGACGCCGACGGCGAGCGTCCGCGTGCGCGAGGCTCCGGCGAGTCCTAACAACCGGTGTGATGCACAAAACTTAGGGAAGAAAAATGGGAAAGCTTCCCGGGAACATGAGCAAGGACGACACGGTGCGGGTTCCCCCGGGAGACAGCCGGAAAGTGGTCTACACCGGCGAGGGAAACCGGCGGCGACCCGAGCCCGAGATAAAAGGTCAAATTCGGCCGGACCCGAGGCGAACTACTAAGCTCATGATGCCCGGAAGGTAGAGGACCTGTTGGCGCACATAAACGATCAAGGATCGAACGAAAAAGCTTGTGAGGCGGAGAGAATTTTAGAGAGAGACGGCAACGTACCGACGGCGACCGTCGACGGGAAAATGGGCGCGCTCTCCGGCTTCACGGCAAGCACGGCTTGCTTGAAGATCGTGGGGAGGTGCGGCACGAACTCGCGGAGCTGCCGGTGGTAGCGGCTCGTCGGGAAACGACCCGAGGCGGCCGGACGACGAAGAAATGGGAGGGGCGGCGGTGGTGTGTGGCGCGAGTCGAGAGAGAAGAGAGGGAGAGGGACACCGTCGGTCCTTTTATCCCCTATCCGACACCGGGGTGAGGTGGCGGAAGCAGCTGCGTGGTGTGGAGAGAGGGAGACACGCGGCCGGGCGGGCCGTGGCTGGCGCCGGGGAGGCGGTGGCGGGAGGCGGTTCGGGAGTGAGAGAAAGAAGAAGAGAGAGTGACACAGGGGCCCTGGTCGTTTTACATAAAACCCCCGGGTTTTTGACAAATTACAAAACAGGTTTCCGGGGCTCTAATAATTCCACAAAAATTCAGGGGTGTTCTTGGGAATATTTGAGACACTTTTCCTGTTAAGTCCAGGTAGAATTTCCAAACTGGTTTTGAATTAAAATTCAAATTTAAAATAAAAACATAAGCTTTCATTATTTCTTGTAGGTATTTTTACAAATTAATGTAAATTGGTAGCAACTTCAGAAATTACTTATTTTTATGCTTAAACAATAGAGAACGTTAAACGCCATAATTTACTTTTATTTACTGACTTCTTTTAAGACCTTAATTTTACTTAAGTTAAGTTGTTATTTTATGTGCCTTTCTTCACAAAATTTAAACCTTTTCTTTTCAAATGCACATGATGACATGATGATACATGACATGAAATGCGTGTTTAATTTTAGAGTTGTTACAGCCCTTCCCCCTTACAGGAATCTCGTCCCGAGATTCGCGGTCGAGATGACTAAGCGACGGTACTAAAGAATTCGGGGTAGTTGGATCGAAGAAATTCCTCTTGTTCCCAAGTAGCTTCAGCTTCCGAGTGATTACTCCATTGGACCTTATAGAATTTGATGGTCCGATGACGAGTCACTCTATCCTTGCCATCGAGAACTTTGATCGGTCGTTCATCATATGTCAAATCCGGCTGTAATTGTTCCACCTCAGCTGTCGATATATCAACTGGTGGTTTCAAACATTTCTTCGGTTGAGACACGTGAAATATGTTGTGTATGCTTGCCAAGTGTGCTTGGCAACTCCAAACGATAGGCCACAGTTCCACATCTTTCGAGGATTGGAAAAGGTCCGATATATCGTGGTGCTAACTTGCCCTTGATTCCAAACCTTTGAACACCTTTGGTAGGAGATACTCGAAGATAGACTCGATCTCCAACCCGAAATACCAACTCTCGACGTCTCTTGTCGGTATAGCTGATCCGTCGAGACTTAGCCTTCTTGAGATTCTCGCTGGATTAGACGGACTCGTTCCTCTCGCATCCTTTACTAGGTCCGGCCCGAAGATCACCCTTTCTCCACTTTCGGACCAATTCAAGGGCGTACGACAAGCTGCGTCCATATAGAGCTTGGAATGGCGACATTCCCGCACTCTCCCGATAGCTGTTATTGTAGGAGAACTCGCCAACGGTAAACACTTCTCCCGCCTTTACCATAGGTCAAGACACATGCTCGAAGCATATCCTCGAGATATTGATTTATCCTCTCCGTCCGTCCATCCGTTTGAGGATGATATGCCGAGCTTCGTATTAGCTTGGTTCCCAAGGATTCCTGCAATTGCTCCCGAATCTGGAGACAAATTGTGTTCCTCGGTCCGATATAATGGTCTTCGGCACTCCATGCAAACAGAGAATTCGAGCAATGTAGAGTTCTGCATACTTCGTGGCGAGTGTATCGAGTGTGTACCGGTATGAAATGAGCGAGACTTCGTCAACTCTGTCGACAATGACCCAGATTGAGTCATGCTTTCGGGGACTTAGTGGTAATCCGACGATAAAATCCATGCTGATATCTTCCCACTTCCATTCAGGAATACTTAATGGTTGTAAGGGTCCTGCTCGCTTCAAGTGTTCGGCTTTGACCCGTCGACGGACATCACATTCATTGACATACTTGGCTATTTCTCGTTTCATGCGCGTCCACCAAAATCTTCGCCTTAGATCTTGATACATCTTGTTAGTTCCGGGATGAAGAGAATACTTGGACATATGAGCCTCATCCATGATTTTCTTGCGAAGGGGTTGGTCTTTTGGTACCACCAATCGATTCTTGAACCAAATAGCCCCCTCGTTATCTTCTCGGAAACACTTGACTTCACCTTTCTTGAGTCGTCTTCTTATATGTCCCATACCAACACTCTTCTGCTGAGCTGCTATCACTTCCTCGCGCAAGGTAGGAATAAGAGCTAGATTGGTTAATGCTCCATACGGAATAATCCGAAGATTTGGCTCATCATTCTTGGGTGAGGATGCTTGAGTCACGAATCGAGCCATAAGGTTATTGCAATGAACCTTGCGACTTAAGGCATCGGCTACTACGTTTGCTTTGCCAGGGTGATAATGAATCTCCAGCTCATAATCTTTGATTAACTCCAGCCATCTTCGTTGGCGCATGTTCAAATCAGCTTGAGTGAAGATGTACTTGAGACTCTTATGGTCCGTATATAGGTGTACTAAGTTGCCCAAAAGATAATGTCTCCAGCTCTTTAATGCAAGTACCACTCGCTGCTAGTTCCGGATCATGGGTAGGATAGTGTTCTTCATGACGCCTTAATTGCCGAGATGCATAGGCAATTACTCGTCCTTCTTGCATTAGAACACACCCAAGTCCCGTGCCTCGATGCATCACAAGTACACATCCAAAGGTTTCGTCGGATCCGGTCGAGCAAGTCATCGGAGCTGTAGTCAACAACTTCTTCAATGTTTGAAAAGCTTCTTCACATTCTTTGCTCCATACATACTTCTTATTCTTCTCCAATAACTTAGTCATTGGCTTGGCGATCTTTGAGAAGTTTGGAATAAACCTCCCGTAGTAACCAGCCAATCCCAAGAAACTTCGATCCGGGAGACAGACTTCGGTGATTTCCAATTCAAGTACATCTTGAACTTTGCCAGGATCAACTCGCCACTCCTTCAGCTGATATAACATGACCTAGGAATGGTACTTTCGTCAGCCAAAACTCACACTTGCTGAACTTAGCATAAAGTCGATGATCCCTTAGTCTTTGTAACACCACTCGTAAGTGATTAGCATGTTCCTCTTCCGACTTAGAGTAGACCAGGATGTCATCAATGAACACTACGACAAACTTGTCCAGCTCCGGCATGAATACAGAATTCATGAGGTACATGAAGTGTGCTGGGGCATTAGTCAATCCAAAAGACATCACCGGATACTCATAAAGCCCATACCCGGTGGAAAATGCAGTCTTCGGTATATCTTCGGTTCTCATCTTAATCCGATGATATCCCGACCGAAGATCTATCTTGGAGAAGACTCTAGCTCCCATCGCTTGATCAAATAAGATATCGATCCTTGGAAGAGGGTATTTGTTCTTGATAGTAACGGCATTCAAAGGCCCGTAATCCACACATAGCCTTAATGTCTCATCCTTCTTCTTTACAAACAAAGCCGGGCATCCCCGTGGCGATGAACTTGGACGTATGTATCCTTTGTCCAGCAATTCCTTTAGTTGTACTTTCAATTCTGCCAGCTCATTGGGTGGCATTCGATACGGCCTTCTCGGATATTGGTGCGGTTCCAGTGCTGTAACTCTATCTTAAACTCTACCGCTCGGTCCGGCGGTAGTCCCGGTAAGTCGTCCGGAAAGACATCTCGGATACTCACGGACTATAGGTATATCCTTCAGACTTTTACCCACAACCTTATTGACCATTGGCAGCATAGTTTGAGGGAAGGTTAAAAGCAAGCAATCTCGACCATGAACAGGAGAGTTCGGATATACGGCTCGAGATGCTATATCCAATACTGCCTTATGGAAATCCATCCATTGCATGCCAATAATTGCATCTAACCCTTGCCCATCCAGGATGATTAATGAGGTAGGATAAACCTTGTTACCCAATCTTAATGGCATGTTGGTAGCCGCTTCCTTGGTAAGAATTTTACCCCAGGTGTTGAAATAATATGCGTCCATGTCAACTTAGATGATGTGATGCAATGCTTGGCAATATAGGATTTGCTGATAAAATTATGCGTAGCTCCCGAATCAAATAAAACCATAGCAGGATGATCAGCGATAGAAAACATACCCGCTAGGATTTGTCCTCCTTCGGTTAGCTCTTCTGCCGTAGTAAAGTTGGCACGGCCGGTCTTCACTTGTGTATTCTTGGCTGGTGCCCTCTCGTTGGTTCGGCGGCTGTCCTTGAGGTCCGGGTGTATATGGTGTCTTCCGGGGATATGGGCAACTGCGGTAATAATGTCCTCGGACGGCCACAATTGAAGCATGGCGGTCCATTCTGCTGTGGTGATCGACCCATCGGTCGGGGATTCCGGAAACTCTGTTGCTCGATAGGGCGGTCGGTACCGATTCGGCCGCTGTTGCTGTGGCTGCTGGGGTGGTTGATTCCGTCGGTTGAAATTGGGACGAGAGGGGGTATGCTGATAACGCTGACTCGAGGGTGTAGTGTAAACCAACCTGTACTTGGATGGTCCCCCACTTCCTTGTCCCGTAGCCGGCCTCTTCTTGTTCTTCTCCGTCCGATGAAGACGGATAGAGTCTTCTAGTGCAATCGCGTCACTCACAAAGTCGGTGAAGTCGTCGGTCTTGTTTAACACCAAGCGGGACCGTAACTTAGTACTCATTCCCTCCTTGAACAAGTTCTTTTTCTTGGCATCGGTGTCCACATGTTCGAGGAGCATACTCGGGCAAGGCGGTTGAATACCTTGGAATAGGCGTGAACATTCATATCTCCTTGCTTCGATGAGAGAAATTCCTTCCGCTTCGATTCATTAAGCCTTCGGGAATATGATGCTCTCGGAAGGCTTTAGTAAACTCTGCCCATGTAACTTGATGTCCTGGAGGAAACATTGCTTTGTAGTTGGCCCACCAAGCTCCAGCGAACCCTTGCAGCTTGCTGAGAAGCGAAGTGGGTCTTCCGATGATCCGTACATGGAAACAACTCCAACTTTGACTCAATAGTGCGAAGCCGATGATCAGCTTCCAATGGTTCCCCCGCATCCGAGAAGGTTGGAGGGCGAACCGACAAGAAATCCGAGAAGGTCACCCTTTCTTCCGGTGCATTACGGCCTTGATGACGTTCCGGCGGAGCGATGTTGCGGACCAATTGCTCCAATAATTCTCGCTGCTCCGCGCGAGAATCCGAGTACCGCTGCAATGGCTTGAGCCAATGTCGGGGGTGGTGGTGGTGTTTCCGCCCGCGTTGAGAACTCTCGGGCTCATCGCGTCTCCTCCTTCCAGTCATTCTCGTCCAAGGAAAGATTACGTTAGACATCTTCATTCCAACATAATAATGGGAGAAGCAGGAATACGTAGAGGAGAACTCAAATCTTATGCAGCAATTCATCTTTATTAAAGCACCATCGAACCCAGTAACACACATCTCTATACTCACGTTACAACACTCGGGCGTGGATACATCACGCACCTTATTTAGCTAGCGTCTAATTTACATACTTGGTTCTCTCACTTGCTACTAGCTAGCACTTCCCTATGCCTCGCGACGCCCGGAGGTCAACTCCGACTTACGGAACTGCTCGTCTCGGATTCTCGCATCCTCTAGTCGAGGAATCTCCGTGAAGTCTATAACCGAATCCACGTCCATTATCTCTTCAGGATCCTCCTCTTCTTCTTCAACCTCAGCCTCCATAGGATCCTCCTGTGCTACCGGCTCGTTGCCGGGAGGTTGTTGTCCTATTGCTTCATTCATTAAGGCGTTGTGGGCTTGCAGTAGATCTTGCTCTAACCGAGTGATCGGTGCATGAGCATTTGCTAGTTGCTGATCCTTAAATTGAAGCTGCTGCTCCCTGTTTAGCAACTGCGCCTCTCTAATTGCTAACAACTCCTCCTTTTCCTGCAGCTGTCGCTCCAGCCGACTACACGAACATCTTCCCTTGATCCTCTTACTTCACTCACACCCGTACGTGTGCTGTCCATCTCTCGTGAAGAAGTAAGAGCATCAGCCACAAGTAGAAACTACTCCCAATATTTCAACACATTTGTTTATTCTAGCAACTGCATATATATACATAGATATAGTACTATCATTTCCATCGTTACTCGTTGGTACAACTCAAACCCACTTCGCGTACACTCCCATCTGCCCAACCTCCGCTAGTACCCTATATACATCCGACCTATGTCAGCAAAATGTGGCTACCCTCCTACATTAGTGAGAACACAACAACACTAAACCGCCGGTGCGTGACTGTCGCCGTCCGACACAAAGTCCCAAGCCGACGACGCGGGTGGTGGCTCGTAGTCCACTCCGGAGACCTCCTCGTCGGGTGGACCCTGCTGCTGCTCCTGCTGCTGCTGCTGCTGCTGCTGCTGCAACATATGCTGCTGCAACTGCTCGAACTCGTCGAACAGGTCGTCGTGGTCGTGGAGTAGGTCGTGGTGTGCCTCGGATAACCCGTTGTACTGCGCCTGCAGCTGACCCAACTCGATCTCCCTCGCCATCGGGTTCTCCACCACGTGGTTGCGCCGAGCGGTCATTGCGGCCAGCTCAATCGCGTGCACGTCGTCCGACTCGCGAGCGGCGTCTCGCTCCCGAGTAACCGTAGCCAGCTGTGCGTCCAAGGCTATGACCGCTGCGTGAAACCCGTCACGGTCCCGAGTCACCTCCGATATCTGCGCCTCTAGCTCGACGATCCTAGCGTGGGACCTCCGGATCTCCCGACAGTCCACCCGACAGCGGTGCTTCCAAGCACCCAACCGTCGGTCCCGACTCGGGTCCTCGGCTCTAGGGCCGTGAAGCTGCTGCTCTAGCTCGGCAATACGGGCAGCTCGTGCCTCCTCCTCCTCCCGGGCGCGCTTCCTACCGCGAGTGACCGGCATCTCGCAGGGAACATGTTTAAACAAGTTAAACACTTCTTCCCACGTAAGAAAACGAACTAGAACAACCTATAAAGTACTACGAACTAGCTGAAGACATACCCAAAATATTTACTTAGTGCAAAATATGATATGATGCATGCTCGAAAACTAACTATACGTACCATAGTATATAACACTACAACGGGTAGTTAGCACTTCCCCAAAACCCGAACATCGAACAGTTAGTAGAAATCTAACTATTCTACATCCTTATAGGGCTCCGTACTCTCTCGTGTTCTAAACGCACTAAACGTGTTAAGTTTTGAAAATAGACTTGTAATGATATACTGTCGCCTCCGAACCGCTCCGATACCAGCTGTGACATCCCTCCGGGATACCCGGGAATCGGAACAGAGGGACACTCGACGCAGCGAGTTACAACAGTGTATCATCTCATACAAGCCAGAATATATACATCATGGTATAATACAACCAGGTTTTCGAAATACAAACATTCGTGCAGCGGAAAGATAACATTATTGAAGTTTAACATCCTACGAGTCTTTAGCGGAAGCTTATTTATAATACAACTCAAAAGGTTTCACCGAACGTCGTGATGTACTCGAGCCCTTCGTACATCACGGTCCTCTCTCATCAAGGTGTGGGAATGCGTTCCCACTGAAGGGAACCTCCCTCCGGACATTGCTCTTCCTCGGGAAAACTGCCGTACAAGTCGTGATAACACGACTCATTCCCTGTGAGGTAACGAACAAACCGTGAGTATTCTAATACTCAGCAAGACCGACCCGTCAACATGGCACGCTAAGGCCGACGCCTAGTATGCCAAGGCTTTCTGGCTGTGGGGTTTACTCCTTTGCGAAAAACAGCATTAAAGGGTGGGTCCTTACTTTCGATATTTTAGCTCAGTATTAAGTTCATTAGCCTTGAGGTTTGCAACCTATCACTATTGCAAACAAGTTTGCAAGACAAGACAATATAGATCATTTATCCTTTCCTCCCTCCTCTTCATCTTCCAGTATTAATTACTACGATGTGACGAGCTAAACAAGCGGTACTCATTACTGCGAGGGACAGCGATTCGAATCGATTTATACCAGCCGGCAAAACCCGACTACACGACGTATACGCATCACACCGATCGTATACGACAACCTTTCCCGCTAGCACCGACAGCAGACTAGCCATTTCCAACTCCCCGGAAGTATGGCGACGCCACGACTATCCTCGTGGTCGACCCATCTCCCTCCCGTGAGACTATCCTCTCACTAACAGCCGATAAAAGAGAGCCGGCTACGCTACATCTCTCGGGGCGCTAGGGTACATCAGCTTGCTGGCCCCATGATACCGAGCATGTAGTGCGGTACGTTCAAACTTGTTCAACTAAGCCGACAACGGTACGGTCCTTAACCGACACGGACGGGGCTACCACCTTGCAAGACCTCTCCGTCTTGCCCTTTCTCCTACGGGGCCCATCCGGTCTCAACTTCATTAACATTCTCATCCCATCATCTTTAGTGTCAACACATAAACGCTTAAAGCCTCCATGCTTTAAGTGCCCTAACCAACTACCGTTGCCACTATGAGTTAAGCTTAGCCTCTATCGAGCTACCTGTACCAAGTATAGGATATAAACAGATGGAAACCTACCAAAATGCATCTAGGGTGTCAACCAAAACCCTAACACCTAATGCACAAGCATAACCGTACTATGTGATAAAAGAAAATATTTAAAAACATAGGTAAGATGCACCGGGCTTGCCTTGAGTTTGGTCGAAGTTAATCTCCTCGACGGTTGGGTCGATTTCGAGATTCCCGCTCCGACTCGCCCTCGGGTGGAACCTCGATCACTTCGAACCTAGTCGACCAGACAACGCATCGCGAATCACGATCATGTATGCATGAATGCATATGATGAGAAGATGTAAAAGTTCATAAGTTAAGCCTTGTATTAACATAATGATTAACGTTTAATTACCTTGGTTGATTAACAAGTTAAAGATAAGTATATTCATTAAACAAGTAATTAACAATTAAGTATGTCTGATTAACACGTGTTTAATTAAGATTAACATTAATTAATGTTGTTTCCTTAATTACTTGATTAAGGTTACTACTTACTTAAGTTTAATAATTACTGACTTATTCTGATTTATTAAGCAAGTAATTAACTAATTACTTTAAGTGACTAAAGATGAATAGATTAGGATTACTTAAAATAACATTGTTTAAATTTAATTTTTTGGAAAGAATAAATTTTATTATTAATTTCGTCTGCAAGTATCTCCTTTATTAAATAAAATCATTTTTCATAATTAAACATTTTATTTACATAAAATAATAGCCTTTCTTCAATCAAAGAAAGTAATTAATTACTAATTAATAAAATAAATTACTCAAAATCCATATTTTATTTCACCAATGGGTAGATCTCATTTTTCTGAGTTAAACAAAGTTGGTTTGATATTTTTCCGAATTTTATTGAATTTTCCCCGCATTTTTAAAGTTTGAACTAAATCCGGAATTTGAATAGATTTAAAAGAAAGGTTTATGAGCTATCGGGCCGAAAGGCCAGGCCCCAAAGGAGCTCCGCAACGACCCAGCGGCCCATCCCAGCCTCAGCAGCCCGAGCGCGGCCCAACAGCAGCTCGGGCTCGCCACTATGGCGCCTGGTGGTCGGACGGCGGCGGCGGTGCGCCGGAGAGGATGCGGGATGGGGGGGGCGGTTAGGGCTTTGGCTTGGGACACTCCGCGCAACGAGAGCGCCCTATCGGTGGTGACCCCGGTGGCCAGGACAGCCCGGAAGGACGCCGACGGCGAGCGTCCGCGTGCGCGAGGCTCCGGCGAGTCCTAACAACCGGTGTGATGCACAAAACTTAGGGAAGAAAAATGGGAAAGCTTCCGGGAACATGAGCAAGGACGACACGGTGCGGGTTCCCCCGGGAGACAGCCGGAAAGTGGTCTACACCGGCGAGGGGAAACCGGCGGCGACCCGAGCCCGAGATAAAAGGTCAAATTCGGCCGGACCCGAGGCGAACTACTAAGCTCATGATGCCCGGAAGGTAGAGGACCTGTTGGCGCACATAAACGATCAAGGATCGAACGAAAAAGCTTGTGAGGCGAGAGAGAATTTTAGAGAGAGACGGCAACGTACCGACGGCGACCGTCGACGGGAAAATGGGCGCGCTCTCCGGCTTCACGGCAGCACGGCTTGCTTGAAGATCGTGGGGAGGTGCGGCACGAACTCGCGGAGCTGCCGGTGGTAGCGGCTCGTCGGGAAACGACCCGAGGCGGCCGGACGACGAAGAAATGGGAGGGGCGGCGGTGGTGTGTGGCGCGAGTCGAGAGAGAAGAGAGGGAGAGGGACACCGTCGGTCCTTTTATCCCCCATCCGACACCGGGGTGAGGTGGCGGAAGCAGCTGCGTGGTGTGGAGAGAGGGAGACACGCGGCCGGGCGGGCCGTGCTGGCGCCGGGGAGGCGGTGGCGGGAGGCGGTTCGGGAGTGAGAGAAAGAAGAAGAGAGAGTGACACAGGGGCCCTGGTCGTTTTACATAAAACCCCCGGGTTTTTGACAAATTACAAAACAGGTTTCCGGGGCTCTAATAATTCCACAAAAATTCAGGGGTGTTCTTGGGAATATTTGAGACACTTTTCCTGTTAAGTCCAGGTAGAATTTCCAAACTGGTTTTGAATTAAAATTCAAATTTAAAATAAAAACATAAGCTTTCATTATTTCTTGTAGGTATTTTTACAAATTAATGTAAATTGGTAGCAACTTCAGAAATTACTTATTTTTATGCTTAAACAATAGAGAACGTTAAACGCCATAATTTACTTTTATTTACTGACTTCTTTTAAGACCTTAATTTTACTTAAGTTAAGTTGTTATTTTATGTGCCTTTCTTCACAAAATTTAAACCTTTTCTTTTCAAATGCACATGATGACATGATGATACATGACATGAAATGCGTGTTTAATTTTAGAGTTGTTACAGACAGCCCACAAGTTTCGGGTTCTAAACAAGTTTTGCCAGCCAACAAACTCAAAACTAGGAGAGTTCTAAATTATAAACTAGGCACATGAGAGAAATAAAACAGAGCAACTATTCATCATCTCAACATAGAAAGACTAGCAACATACTTGCAGCGCATAAAAGGAAACTAAGCTACTTCTTTTTGTTCTTTTTAGTTTTATCATTTTTATTTTGTTTTTCATATGAGAGGCAAGAACAAGCAAAAACAGGAGACAATAAAGGATACAAGTTGCGATACATGATACCTTAGCGAGGGTGCTGCCCCCCCCCCCAAGCTTGTTCTTGCTCATGGGTTTGGTGGAATGAACCCCATGTGACGGAAGTAAGCCAAAAGATCGGCTCGTTGTTGCTCCGTCATGTTGGTGAGGGTGGTGAGCTGGGTGTCGGTGCGCTCTTGCCATTGACGATTTTGCAAGATGTGTTGGTTGAGCGCATACTCGGTGTCTTCCGCCGTGGTTTGGAGTCTTCCCATTTGTGAGGAGAGGTTGTTCATCTCCTGCTCAAAGTTGTAGCCTTGGGCTGATCCGGAGTCGGTGGAGTGTTCCTCCCATTGTTGTTGTGGAGAAAACAGCCCCGGGCCATATCCCGGAGTTTGCCACGCCGATCCCCCGGCCATGTGAGGTGGCGGGGCTGGGTACCCACCGGGAGAAAGCCCGGGGTGGCTGTACCCCGGCCCGCCATGAGCCGTGGGCTGCGGTGTGGGCATCTCGGAGGTAGATGGCTGTTCCGATCTGTGCGCCCCCTGCGAGAAGATACACTCCTGCGAGACCGCTCCGCTTCTTGGAGCTCAATGGTTAGATTTTTGAGAGTATACAAACGAAGGTCCGGGTTAGGTAACCGAAACTCGTTTGTATATCCCACAAAATAATATATGATGGAATCGTTTGGACCATTATTAAGAGAGTGACCTTGAATAAGATAATCTTTATTTATAAGAGAGCGAGGTGTAGCAAGGTATTCAACATTAGCATCATGTAAAGCTCCCACCCGCATGGCAATTCGTGTCACTAAAGAGGTACATTCAATTGGTCCTATCGTCCCAAGATTTTCTATCCATTGGCGAATCATGGCTTTCACGGGAGCAATCTTAATTTTATCAACCGCAGCAAAAAGAATTTTTAGCTCATCCTCGCAAGCACAATCCGAATATCACTCCTTGGAAAAAGAGTGATAGCAATCCACATGTGCATAAAACGCAAGGTAGGATGATGGATGTGATTAGCTCTAGGTCGCACGCAACTAGGAAGACCCGTAATCCTCTCCCAAAAAGCATGCTTTGAAAACCGAGGAAGGGCACCATCCAAGTCGGTATTGCAGCGAGTATTAAAGCCAAGAAGAGTGCTAAGTTCTTTCCAAGTCAAACGGTAGGATTCACGGGAAAACCGAAAAGAAATTCCTTCATCTACCGTTCGTAGGGTGCATAAAAACTGAAGTGTAAGCAAGCGGGAACCCGGCTCATCTACACTAGCAAAATCTGTCCACCCTAAGGCTTTAAATACTTGAGCAAATTCAGCATCCATACCTATTTTGTGCAGCAGCTCCGTGTCAAATGCTCGCGTAGGAGCAAAGAGGCGGTGTTGGAGAAGCGTGTAGGTGTGCGTCTCGTACTCGCCCACTAAGTCGAGGTCGGTGTCGGTGAGGAGACGATGCTCGATGTTGCCCTCTTGCCCTTCTTCCTCGACTTGTGGTGGTGAACTTGGCGGTGACTCGACTACGGGGCGTGCGCGGGTGCTTCGACGTGAAGAGCTTGAACTTGAGCGTGAGCTCAAGGACCTCTTGATCGACCCGAACAGCTTCTTGGCACCGGTCATGGCTGCACACAAAGAGAGCAAGAACACAAGAACAACAACTCCGAACGGGTTATGTGAGGGAAAAATCAAATTGGCGACACCGTCGGTTGTTCATGTGAGCAAGAAATCGCAACTCGAGAAAACCAAACAAAAACAACTCAAACCAAAAACTAGAAAGCACACCAAGAACAAAAGATTTCTGCAGAACTTTTAGGCAATGAGCAAGTGAGGGCAATGGAAAACTTGAGAGCAATGAGAATGAAGTGAGTGAGGAGTGGAAATGATAGTGTGAGAGGGGGAGAGAGCTCCGGCCCGGCCACCTCTACTTATAGCTCACGAAGTAGCCGTTTTTGAACGTTAGAAGGGGCATATGACCGTTGGGAAAAAGGACAGACCGAGCAACGGTCATAGCAGTTCGGCCGAACCAAGGAGGTGGGTTCGGCCGGCCTGCTGTGGGTCCCTCTTGCTCCCCTTTTGGCCCATAGCCCCCAACGGCCAAATGATCATTGACCATGGTTGCTACGTCCGGATATTCCTCGAAATATTTGCTCAATAAGAAATCCAAAGAAAGTTGCCTCAAATTCAACTTTATTCGAAAAATCAAATCTCGAGAAAAAGTGTTGGAGAAAATTCCAACATGCAAAAATTGTTTTTGGGTTTTGTATAAGGATACAAGGGTTGTCCAAAAGTTTCAAACAAAAGTAGGAAAATTTGGACGTAAAAGGATTTTGGTTTTCAAATTTTATATGCATGGCGAGTGGAAAAAAAATCGAATATGCTGGCGGAAAATCCAAATAAATGAAATGAAAATTTTCTTGTGATAAAATAGAGTATGCAGGGAGGTTTTTATTATTATTATTATTTTTTTTTTAAATGCATGTGGTGGAAAACAAAATCAAAAAGAAATCGAAAGATAATACCGATTTATCCTGTCGGCCAGGGCTTCGCCATTTTAAGTCCGGCGAGCGAGGACTTCTCCATTTCTTTTCATCCTTGTGGTGCAGTGCCCTTTCCCTCGGAGAGGAGGATGAAGATGGCTGCACCTTCTTCACTTGCCACACTTGGTTGGTCTTTGTTGATGTAGGTGGCTTTGTGTCTTGAAGGACTCGGCTTCTTGGCCCATAATCCCGGCCTTGCTGTTGCAGGCTTCTTGGGTTGGTACCATGACGGATTCTCAATTTTGTCAAGTTGCTTCCAAAAGGCGACGAGACTATCCGTCTTTCTTGGTGTCACTTCAACTTCACGGATGTTTGAGGGATTTGGCCCATACTTGATCTTGATCATTGAGCATTGTTCTTTTCTTGGTTGAAACTCAAACTTTTCCTCCTTCCCATTGATGTGGAATCGGATTTCTCCATTCCCAACATCAATTTGGGCGTTTGCGGTACCGAGGAAGGGACGTCCCAAAATGAGGGGCGTGTTCTTGTCAATATCCATCTCAAGCACCACAAAGTCCACCGGTATGAAGTTGCCTCGAATTTTTACCGGCACGTCTTCGGCTATTCCCGCGGGGTAGCGGACCGAAGAGTCTGCCAATTGCAACCTCATTGGTGTAGGAGTCAAGGTTGTGTAGCTCAAACGATCAAAGACTTCTTTGGGCATCACGCCGACGCTTGCCCCAAGATCACATAAGGCTTGGTCGAAGTGGTGTGCCCCAATGGAACATGATATTGTGGGGCAGCCAGGGTCCTTCTTCTTTTCTCGAAGCCGATTGAGTATAGCTGCGCTACACTCTCTCAGTGAGCTTGACCATTTCCTCGTTGGGTAATGGTCTCTTGTTGTTGAGGATGTCTTTAAGGTAACGTGCATATGTGGGCACTTGCACCATGTCCAACAATGGCACGTTGACATGAATCCTTCGGATGGTCTCGACGAATCGAGCAAATTGTTCATCCTCCTTTGGCTTCCTGTTTCTGTGAGGGAATGGCAAGAAGCTTGTGTCTTGAAATTCAATTCCATTCTTCCCGTCACTTGGCTTCGGTTCTTCTTCTTTTTCTTTGGTAGTAGAAGGGCTTTCCTCCTCCGGTTCGTTCCTCGTTCTTCTTTGCTGCATGGTTAGGATATGGCGGATCCCGAGTGGATTTTCCTCCCCTCGTGGTAACCGCATTAACATTTTCCAAAGAAGACTCGGGTTGCCCCGGATCTTCCCCGAATTAGAACCAGGAATAAGAGCAGCTAGCTGAGCAACTTGGGTTTCAATCATTTTATTAAAGCTCAGCTGATTTTTGAAAGCAGAGGAGAAGCCTTCTATTTGTGCAGCTTATGTTTTCTAAGACTTTGTCATTGGCAGCAAGCTTTTTGTTGATAGATTCGTTGATTTTAGCTTGGCCATAAACCAAATCTTTCAAGGAAGGCTGATTATTGTTAAAGCCAGAAAAATTGTTACCTCCTTGATATGATGGTCGGTTTTGGTTGTACCCTTGTCCTCCGTTTGGACGATACCCGTTGTTGTTGTTCATGTAGAATGCTTCTTCATGGGTATGGGGGCAATCCTTCCCCATGTGGCCGGTGTTCCCGCATTCCTCACACGTCATGTGTGAGTCCAATGCATGAACACCACCATTTGCGTTGTGTTCATCCAAGCGTTTTATGAGGAGGTCAACCTTGGCGGACAGCATGTCCACCTCCTTGACAGGGTGTACGCCTCTTGAGCGTGTTTGGAGTCGATCATCGCTCCACCCTTGATTGGAGACCATCTTCTCTATGAGTTCTTTTGCTTGGGCAACGGTTTTGGAGAAGAAGGCTCCTCCAGCAGCGGCATCCATATGTCCACGGGTCGTTGGTGTCAACCCGTTGTAGAAGTGTTGAAGAATGAGCCATTCCTCCATCCCATGGTGAGGACAGGCCGAATGTATTCTTGAAGCCTTTCCCATGCCTCGGGCATGGATTCATTTGTCGCTTGCTGGAAACTTGCAATTCTTCCACGAAGGGCATTGGTTTTACCCATCGGGAAAAACTTGGCGAGGAACGCCGTGGAACATTTGTCCCAAGTGTCAATGCTTGCACGATTGGCATAGAACCACCGTTTCGCCTTCCCAAGGAGGGATAGGGGAAACAGCGAAGTCCGATAGCATCTTGGTTGACTCCGGCCGTGGCCGATGTGTTGCATATCTCCAGGAACTGTTGGAGATGAGAGTTGGCGTCCTCGGAGGCCTTTCCACAAAAGGGAATGGCTTGCACCATAGTGATGAGGCTGGACTTGATGTCAAGTCCTCGCGGCACCGGCGTCGACGTTGGGCCCAATGGGCACATTGGCGACGGAGGGCGCAGAGTAGTCACGAAGGGTCCTTTCAGCCATGAGTGTTGAGGTTGATGGTGCGGAAGATGCGGGCTCGCTTGTCGTGGGTTCTTGAGGAGAGACAACGACGCGAGGTCGAGTCTTTCTCGCAAGAGCCTCGGGATTATCAACGAAGTTTTTCGGCAAGTTGAATCCACGCATGCACTATCCTCGTTTTCACATTGAAGAGAAAACAGATCAAGGTTAGCTCTGCAAAGGTAATGATTAAATCATCATCAAGTGTAATCATGAACATTCATTGTATTCTTATTAACCAATGTCTTCCCGGCAACGGCGCCAGAAATGCTTGTTGGCATCTCTTAAGGTCACGCGGAAAGAAACACGTGACCGCGGGAGAGCCAAGGGTTTAAGTCACTTGCACTATTTAACCAAATAATCCACATCCAAGTACAAGTACTAGATATGTATTATAAGGTGGGTCATGAATATCCGCAAGCGGACGGATAACCCGTTGTAGCATTTCACCCGAGAGTATTCAAGGGTATCGTATTTATATTTTCCCAAAGGAAGACATGGTTGATAAGAGTACTTATGCTCATGGTGTTACAAAAGAATGATGAAGTAATCACATTCCAATGCAGGGGTTAGGAGCAATAAGTTGAGGATAGTGTGACACACACCAAGGCAATGTATTCTCTAATAAAAGGGATAGAGGCAATCCTAGATAAAGCTAAACTAGACTAGCAGACCACTACTCCTAATGATACAACATTCATATGAGTGCGCAGCTTCTACCTAACATCCAAGATCATGCAAGCGCAAGCAAGCGTCTAATGCCTAGGCATCATCGGGAGATCCGTCTTACGCGAGGTCCGCCTCGCGACTCCGGCCTTTTAGACTCCTATGCCATGCCCGAACGTGGAGGATTACTTTGGATGACAAGGCTGTCACTTCTTGTCACCTACCTCTACAAACCGTGGGACACGAAGCACATTCAAAGGTGGGTAGATAACCCCAGCACCATGCCGGCGTCACTAACCACAACTCTAGATCCCTCGAGGCACCCCAACCCTACGGATCGACATGGTGGTAAATCTAGAGCACCCTTGCGGGACGATGAACCCGAAGCCTATTCATAAGAACACTAGTCTAACTAGCATAAGCCGACGAAAGGATCAAAGCTAGCACTAAGTCATGTAAGGCGTTCGTCGCTCAAGAATGAGCGACGAACGGCAATCAACCAAGTAAGATCAAGAGTAATCGATGATCAAGTATGAACGAACGAAGAACATTCGATATGTGTTCATCTTCTATTAATGAAGAACGAAGAACGAACGATGAACTCATATGAACGAACGATGAACGATCAAGCAAGATCATGACTACTCTGTCAAGCTCATGACAAGGATATAAACGAAAGTATTCCATATATAAAAGATCAAGTCTTACAAAGAGAGGATACAAGAGCTATACCCAATTCTCCACAAGACCTTGGGAGCAATGAGGCAGCCCACTACTAAGCCTAGCACTACCTAGAAAGCCTCTAAACTTCTAGTGTGAGGAGAGAATGATCCTTGTGTTGTTGTGTGTGTTAAGGAGGGGGGTACCCCTCCTTATATAGGCTTGAAAGGTCGGCTCCCGGAGGCGGTTTCGTAGGTCGGTGGCATTTAATGCGCGTGGAACCGACCTCCGCAGGCGGTGGGCAAACCGCCGGAGAAAAGTGGGCCGTGGGGGCCACCATCCCGGTTCGGCCGAACCACCCCGGTGGGTTCGGCCGAACCGGTCCCGGCCCCTCCCGGGCTGGGCTTTGGCAGCTTGGCTCCCCCACCGGATGTTGGTCTTTGATCCAGGTGCTTGTGGCCTTCTTTGTGTTGTATTTCGTGGTCATTGGCCTTTTATCTTGGAGTTGATTCCCGCGGCGAAGTGGAAGTTTTGTAAAAGTGTTGATTTGTCGCCTCGGGGCCCGGAATTCATCATTATCCACCTGCACACTAAAAATATAGAGGTACAAGTGGAACTAGGTTATTTCTAAGTAAAATGCGTGTAAGACACGCCTAGTCCTTCTCATTTATTTGACTAATTGACGGTCGAAATTGGTCCGTAACGACCGTCAACGAGAGATGCCCACACCGCAGCCCACGGCTCATGGCGGGCCGGGGTACAGCCACCCCGGGCTTTCTCCCGGTGGGTACCCAGCCCCGCCACCTCACATGGCCGGGGGATCGGCGTGGCAAACTCCGGGATATGGCCCGGGGCTGTTTTCTCCACAACAACAATGGGAGGAACACTCCACCGACTCCGGATCAGCCCAAGGCTACAACTTTGAGCAGGAGATGAACAACCTCTCCTCACAAATGGGAAGACTCCAAACCACGGCGGAAGACACCGAGTATGCGCTCAACCAACACATCTTGCAAAATCGTCAATGGCAAGAGCGCACCGACACCCAGCTCACCACCCTCACCAACATAACGGAGCAACAACGAGCCGATCTTTTGGCTTACTTCCGTCACATGGGGTTCATTCCACCAAACCCATGAGCAAGAACAAGCTTGGGGGGGCAGCACCCCTCGCTAAGGTATCATGTATCGCAACTTGTATCCTTTATTGTCTCCTGTTTTTGCTTGTTCTTGCCTCTCATATGAAAAACAAAATAAAAATGATAAAACTAAAAAGAACAAAAAGAAGTAGCTTAGTTTCCTTTTATGCGCTGCAAGTATGTTGCTAGTCTTTCTATGTTGAGATGATGAATAGTTGCTCTGTTTTTATTTCTCTCATGTGCCTAGTTTATAATTTAGAACTCTCCTAGTTTTGAGTTTGTTGGTGGCAAAACTTGTTTAGAACCTGAAACTTGTGGGCTGCACATGCTTGAGCTGCACCTAAGTTGTTGTGAGATGATGATATGGTAAAAAGAGCTGCTATGATCTTGTCCTAAGTTGAACTTGAAATCTCCGGAATTTTGTTCCCAAAAATTGCGAAATCTATAAGTTCCCAAGTGATGATAAATTCCTACCAAAGCCATATGCAAATTTCCTTTGAAAACCTTACTCATTTGCTACTTGTTACTTCATTGAGCTTTATCAAAATTGTGTGACCCTAGTGAGATGCTTTTCATACTCTCATGATCAAGATCACGTACACATTCCACCTCATATGTGTTGGTATTTCTTACGTCACGAATGAATCCGCAAGCGCACGGAATACCGTTGTAGCACTTCACCCGGGAGTATTCCAAGGTATCGTATTTATATCCGCAGGGAACGGAGTATTTCTGCAACAAGGTTAGTTTACCCAAGGACAACCAAGACAACGTAGCAAAATAGGGTCGAGAGGGTGACTCTTATCTATTTATCCTTTAAAGGTAGACGAACGCAAGCTAGACTTGTTTACTTCGGGCACCGTCTTAGGCTTGGTCCGCCAAGCCACTCCGGTCTACGAAAGCTCTACTATGTACCCGAACGTGGAGGGTTCCTTTGGATGACAGGGCTGTCACTTCCTGCCACCTACCTCTACAAACCGTGGGGCACACAAGCAAACAAAGGCGATCTCCAGCCTAGACACCACGTCTATGCTATTGACCACTACTCTAGCCTCGGCCTAGAACCGAGTTCGAAAGCTAGAGCACTTCTTGCGAAGCGATGATCCCGTAAACAAGTATAACAAGAATTACGTCTAACACAAAGATATGTCACGATAGATAAGTAGATCACCACGTATAAATCACCAAAAAGGGTGTTTACACGCCAAGGTAAAAGAAAAGGAAATACTACTCCACTTTAAAAGGGAGGAACACTCCTTCCTCTTCCTTGCCCTCTCTCCTATTCTACTAAGATACAAGAGGCCCTTGGCCTAAGGATGAGAGTTTTGTCTTGTATCTTGATGTTGGTGGTGTGTTGAGAGAGGGGGTGTACCCCTTTATTTATAGCCTTGGAAGGTCGGCAACTTGGAGGCGGTTCCGGACGTCGGTGGCATTAATTGCAGGTGGAACCGACCTCCGTACGTCGGTGACAAACCGCCGAGAAAGATGGGCCAGGGGGCCCACTCGTCGGCTCGGCCGAACCCACTAGGGTGGTTCGGCCGAACCGGCCCGGACTCCCCGGGCTTGATTCTTCTCTCGGTGCCTTCCCCGGCTGTGTACTCGGCCCAATCCACTTGCTTGGTTTGATGTTGAGGCTCTGTTTTGTGGTTTTGGGCTTTTGGACTATATTCTTTAGTCCGGGGAAAATCCGTCGATTGCAAAGTCCATGTTTCGTGCATGTTTTCCCCTGTTTTCATATGAATTGCACCTGCATTCATAATTTCACCAAGACTAGTGGAATTTGTTAGAAATAATCCCTATGTCTATTCTTGGTGATGGTGTTTGATTCAAAAAGATGCAACATGTTGACGGTAAAATTGGACCATAAGGACCGTCAACAAGACCCCCCACACTTAGCTCTTTGCTCGTCCTCGAGTAAAGGTGGGAGCGTAAGTTGAGAGATCTCTCCCTTAGAGACCTGCACACATGTTATTACAAGCCACACCGTTTTACTTGTGAACATGACGGTGGCTAACATGCATTCTTGGATGATTGATAAGTGGAACAGATCATGACTCAAGTCACTATACTTTTGCTCACTAAGCACCTTGGGTTTTTGAAAGTTTTGAAAATAAACAACATGACTCCCGCTCCTCTTCGATTCTCTTGAATCGCTCAAAAAGTGTTTTCCTCACCAAGGCATTGTGTTGCCTCTCTTTTTCCTACTTCTTAGGCTTGTATGTGGAGCTCGGTAGGGAATGAGAGAGGCATACTTGTATCACAAATATTGCTAAGCCAAAAGAAAGGATCCATGGAGAAGCCAAGTCATGTAACCTTGATCAAGAAGTGCGTGTGTGTATGGATATGAAAAAGTGACAACTCCTATTGCAATTGGCCTCTCTTTATTTTTGCATTTTCGAGACATGGCTATCTTTTTATTTTCTTTCTTTTCTTTTCTTGCTCTATGCTTGAGCATCTCTTTTCTTCTCTCTTTTTCATTGCTCATCTTTGTGAGCTTTCTTTTCATTGCTCATCCGTGTGAGCTTTACATAGCCATGTCTCGTTGATGCGTGATTGAGAGAGAGAGAGAGGAAAAAGAGGTGCAAACGAGGAGTGTCTTTATTTTGGTGGGGTGCTAGCTCCCAGTGTAGGAGTTTAGCTCTGGTGGAGTGTACGTGATCTTGATCAAGAGAGCATGACAAGTTTCTCTCTAGGGTCACTCGATTTTGGTAAAGCTCATTGCAATCACAAGCAGCATATGTATGTAAGTTTTGCAAGGTATGATCATCATATGGCATTGGTAGGCATTTTTGTATCAAGAGAGGAGCATGAAGCCATGGTATTTTTGTTTTGTGAAATAAAATTCCCAAGGACTCGGTAAGCTAAGCATAAGATCATTTCGTCGAGCCATATCACACTTGCCAATAATCTAGAAAAACATGGGTCCTATGGATTTGATTATTTGTTCACAGGCAAGTGGTGATGAAGCGAGTAATAAAAAGTGTGCAAGATCATCATGAGAGCATTAGGGAGAGACTTGGGAAAAGGTATTCAAAAGAAATCTTCCCAAGTTTTAGTTGGTCAAGTTTTAGTAATTGTTTTTCGCGTCTCGTAATGAACTTGACAAATAAAGTAGGCGAAAAGGAAGTGTGGGAAACAAACTCAAGTGCCACGAGGAAGCAGGGGCTGAGTGGGACCCACCAGGGTTCGGCCGAACCACCCTTGTGGGTTCGGCCGAACCGGCCCGGGCCCCACCGGTGCTCTGTTTCGCAGTTTGTGCTTGTGTTGTTTTCCTCGTGATGTTTCTGCGCGCTACGCGTGTGTTTGTCTTTGCTTTCCACGATGTCCCCCCCACACTTGCCTTTTTGCCTGTTTTCTTCAAAATAGACAAAGATATTTCGAAACAAAACTTGCTCTACCGGTAAGGGAAGACCGGGGAGCACTAATATGATTAAAAATTTGAAAGAGCAGGCGCATTGCAATCTTGAGGAATTGAAAAAAATGATTGAAAAAAGGAAATTAAACTAAATGCGCTCGCGGGAAATGATGAACGCGGGAAGGTTCATTTTAAACGTCGTATTCGTCCTCCTTCCCCGCGTCCTTGAAGAGACGCTTGATCTTGGAGTTGGTGCTGCGGCGATGGCTCGCCCGGGCATCTTTCAAGTCTTCAATAGCGTCTTTGATCTCCGCGACATTATCACGTAGGCGTTCATGGGCTTCGCGGAGATCAACGTGTTTAGCGAGGAGGATTTGGTAGGGGCTTTTTTTAGGAGTTTTCTCCTCCTCGCTTTCATACATTCCCCCTGCCCTCTTGATGGGAGAGGGAGAGAGACGCCTCCTTATCCTCTTAGGAGGAGTGTTGCCCACGGATTCGCGGGCGTCTCTCTTTTCCGCCGAGGTGAGCGGCGGGATGAGCTGCTTTCCGCCACCGCGGATTCCCTTGATCTTGAACCTCTCGCCGGGCTTCTTGATGGGGCTAGGCAGGTTGCGCCCTCATATTGATGGTGCACCACCTGCCCGCTCTTGGTAGCGAGGGTGCCGACGTACTTCTCTCCAGGAGGGAGAGCGTTGTCGGCGGCGTCGGCGCTCTTCTTCTTGGGGGTAGATTTCCCCTTCTTTTGGCGAGGTGCCACAGCAGCGGGAGAGCTCTTGGAGGGTGTTCTTGCTGCTGTGGGTGGAGGTTCAATAGCGAGCGGTAGATCATGGATCATCAAGGCTTGCTCGCCGGGAATGGGGACATGATCAAGGATGTCTTCGAGGCCGACTTGGCGGCAAAGCTCGCCGGTGGTGACGGAGACGTCGAGGCTTGGGATGCTACTGTCCATGGTGCTGGGCAAAAGCTTTTTTGTGCGAAATGGACAAGGTGGAAGAAAGGTGCAAGGAAAAAATGAAAGAAAACACCTTCATTTATAGATAAAAGCATGGAAAGAATTAATTTGATTTTTCCCGCAGCATGGAAGGCACTAAGCAGGGAGATTTGATCTTGTGACCGTTGGAGACAAAAGATGAAAGAAAAAAGTGACCGTTTGGGGTCTGTATCGGTTCGGCCGAACCAGCTAGGGGGTTCGGCCGAACCGTAGTGGGCCCCTCTCGGTCCCCTTCCTTTTCTCGGTTGATTGCTTGCTAAAATTATTTCAGGGAAAGAGCTACTACGGGATATAGATAAGAAAGAGCTATCATGAGAGAAAATTTAAATTAATCAAGTGCATGACATCAAATTCTTTATCTTTATCGGGCTCGAAATAAATTTTAAGGCGCTGACCATTTACCTTAAATATTTTACCTTCGTCGTCTTGAAGTGTGATTGCTCCATGTGACGAAGTGTCAATAACCGTGTATGGTCCGTCCCATTTACTTCTTAATTTTCCATGCCCGAAGAGCTTCACCCGTGAATTGAATAGCAAGACCTTATCTCCAACCTTAAATACCTTTATCTTTATCTTTTTGTCGTGCCACCTTTTTGTCCTTTCTTTGTATATAGCTGAGTTGTGGTACGCTTTGTCTCTCCATTCTTCTAACTCAGCTATCTCCATTTTTCTTTTGCGTCCGGCACCATTAAAGTCCATGTTCCATTTCCGGATGGCCCAATACGCTCGGTGTTCCGTCTCGACGGGTAAATGACATGTTTTCCCGTACACGAGCTGGTATGGGGACATGCCTATGGGTGTCTTGTATGCTGTACGGTATGCCCATAGTGCATCGGGTAGCTTGTCCTTCCATCCCTTCCCCATTTCTGTTACGGTCTTTTGCAGGATCCGCTTGATTTGCTTGTTTGAGGTCTCGGCCTGCCCACCGGTTTGAGGGTGGTATGGAGTAGCGATATTATGCCTTGATCCAAGTTCTCTTAGGAAGCTTCGGAAGGTCTTATCAATGAAGTGAGACCCTCCGTCGCTTATCACTAGCTTCGGTGTTCCAAACCTTGGGAAGATAATTTCGTGGAACATCCGGCGGGCATGCTTGGCATTTGCGGCCCCGCAAGGCATTGCTTCCACCCACTTAGACACGTAGTCTACCGCCACCAAGATGTATTCGCAGTCATGTGACTTGGTGAACGGTCCCATGAAGTCAATGCCCCATACGTCGAAGAGCTCGACTTGTAAATTGTAGTTGAGGGGCATTGTATCTCTTGCCGTGATGCCTCCAACTTTTTGACATTCCGGGCATCGCCCGACAAATTCCTTTGTGTCTTCGTACATGGCTGGCCAAAAGAAGCCACTTTGCCATATCTTGGCCTCGTGTACGAAACACGCCGTAGTGTCCCCCGTATGGCGATGCATGGCACTTCTCAATGATTCGTGTGCTCTCGGGTATGGGCACACATCGCCTTAGCAATCCATCGGCGCAGACACGGTAAAGGAAGGGCTCTTCCCATAAGTGACGGCGACTCTCATAGATGAGTCGTTTCTTGCTCTTTCCAGGTGGTACGTACTCCGTTGCCATGAAGTTCACAATGTCGGCGTACCATGGATGTGAGTCCCTCACTAGGAGCAGCATGTCATCGCGTAGGAAATCATTGATGGGTAATTCTTTGATCGTCGGGATGGATGGGGATTTGATGATATCCTGAATACCCATCAAGGAAACAAAAGAAAGAATTATTTGCTAGCCGTTCCAACATCTCATCGATGAAGGGCAGCGGAAAATGATCCTTCTTTGTAGCCTTGTTAAGTTTTCGGTAATCTATGCACATCCTCCATCCCGTGACGGTGCGTTGAGGGATCAACTCATTTTTGTCATTATGGACGACCGTCATTCCTCCTTTCTTGGGTACAACCTGCACTCGGACTCACCCACTCGCTGTGTGGAACAGGATAGATAATGCCAGCATGTAAAAGTTTTAAGACCTCCTTTTTAACGACCTCCCGCATCGCATTGTTCAACCTCCTTTGAGGTTCCCTAGATGGTGTACTATCGGGGTCTATGGGAATGCGATGGGTGCAAAGAGCAGGGCTGATTCCCTTGAGGTCTCCAAGCGAGTACCCAAAGACGGAGTGATGTTTTTCTAGCACGGCTAAGAGTTTTGCAGTTTCCTCCTCCGAAAGCTTGTCACTTATGATGACAGGGGTTTCGGGATTTCCGTGAAGAAAAACGTAGCGCAAGCCTCGGTGGAAGAGTTTTGAGCTCTACGGGAGGTGGCGTAGGTGTAAAAGTTTCGGGCAGCTCAAAAGTTTTCGCCGAATCATCCTCTTCTAAAATGAAATCAAGAGCATCTTCATCCAAGGATGATTCGGGGTTTTCATGAGGAAAAATTGCCATAACCTCCTCCATGCATTCTTCTTCCACAAGCGGCTCCTCGGCAAAAGAGTTTTGTGCATGAATGATAGGAAGAGAAAAAGTTTTCTTGCCGAGGGTGAAGTCTAAGGTTCCTGAAGGTGATATCCCTAAGAAAAGCTTTTCTATGGGATGACCGACCAAAACATCGAAATCCAGGATTCCGAAAACGTGAAAGTCCAAGGAAACCTCTCGCTTCATTACGCTTAATGCAAACATCTCTAATGATCCCCAAACTCTCAAAAATTGCCCCGGTGGGGCTTTAAGGAGTTTGTCGAAGGTGCCCATGTCTCGTTTCAAATAAAGTTGAAGCCAAAGATTCGGACATGATGTTGGCACCTACTAGAGGATTATAGAGAACATCTACCATTACTCCCCGAATTGAGCCACGAATGGTTGATCTAGGATGATCAAGTCGAAGAACTTCCGAAGAAAGTTCGTTTTCCATCAACCATTCATCGCTCATAATTGCTGTCAACTTCCGAACAGTTTTTACGAGAAGAGATTTTTCAATAGGTTCGGGGTTGGTGCAGGGAGTGTTGGTTTCTTTTGATAGGAGTAGTTCAAGGTGTTTCTAAAATCTTCAAAAATTTCTTCCTTGAACTCAAATGGGAAATCAAGAGGTTCATCTTCCTCTATCATTGTTCTTGTGTTAGATGAGGACTCGAGTGCTAGGTGCTCCATCATGGGCACCAAGTGTTGTGTCTCTTGCACAACGAGTTCCTCATCTTCCGACTCCGGCTCTACGAGTAAGTCAGCGGAAAAAGGTGTGTTTTCCACAATTCGATCCAAAAGTTCGTGTGCTTCCGCTATGGTCTTATGAGAAAAAATCCACCCGCGGCCGTGTCAAGATAAAGTGCGGTATCGTTGCTCAATCCCGAATAAAAGTGTTGTAATAAAACGGGTTCGGGGAGCAATAATTCTGGTCCGGAGTCCGTTAGAGAACAGAACCGAATCCATGATGCACTTAAGGTTTCCTTTTCTTCTTGTCGAAAGCCTATTATTTCCGCTCGTAGAGAAGTGATATGAGATACGGGGAAGAATGCTAGACAAAATTTGTCTCGCAATTCTTTCCAATCACCGTTCACTCTCTTAGCGGTGTAAGTGTACCATTGCTTCGCCTTCTCATTGAGAGAGAAGGGAAACAACTTCCACTTCAATGTTTCTTGTGTCATGCCATGGATCAATCGGCATGAACACAAATGTTCAAACTCTCGCAAGTGTTCATAAGGATTTTCATGTTTAAAACCCGAAAAGGATAAACCTCTAATCATCGAAATGTAATCGGGGAGAACTCATAGCCAGGTGAAGAAATAGGTTGTGATGATGATGGTGGCTCTAAGAGTTCACCCCGTGGAGTGGAGAAAGATTGGATGGTTGGGTGTGACTCCATGATATGTTTTTGTGAAATTTTGAATGTAAGGAAAAAAATAAAAACAGAACGGTAAGTAAGATAGATTACGAGGGCAAACCTGATTCGTTACAAAGATAACAACCGTTTCCCGGCAACGGCGCCGTAAATGCTTGTTGGTATTTCTTACGTCACGAATGAATCCGCAAGCGCACGGAATACCGTTGTAGCACTTCACCCGGGAGTATTCCAAGGTATCGTATTTATATCCGCAGGGAACGGAGTATTTCTGCAACAAGGTTAGTTTACCCAAGGACAACCAAGACAACGTAGCAAAATAGGGTCGAGAGGGTGACTCTTATCTATTTATCCTTTAAAGGTAGACGAACGCAAGCTAGACTTGTTTACTTCGGGCACCGTCTTAGGCTTGGTCTGCCAAGCCACTCCGGTCTACGAAAGCTCTACTATGTACCCGAACGTGGAGGGTTCCTTTGGATGACAGGGCTGTCACTTCCTGCCACCTACCTCTACAAACCGTGGGGCACACAGCAAACAAAGGCGATCTCCAGCCTAGACACCACGTCTATGCTATTGACCACTACTCTAGCCTCGGCCTAGAACCGAGTTCAGAAAGCTAGAGCACTTCTTGCGAAGCGATGATCCCGTAAACAAGTATAACAAGAATTACGTCTAACACAAAGATATGTCACGATAGATAAGTAGATCACCACGTATAAATCACCAAAAAGGGTGTTTACACGCCAAGGTAAAAGAAAAGGAAATACTACTCCACTTTAAAAGGGAGGAACACTCCTTCCTCTTCCTTGCCCTCTCTCCTATTCTACTAAGATACAAGAGGCCCTTGGCCTAAGGATGAGAGTTTTGTCTTGTATCTTGATGTTGGTGGTGTGTTGAGAGAGGGGGTGTACCCCTTTATTTATAGCCTTGGAAGGTCGGCAACTTGGAGGCGGTTCCGGACGTCGGTGGCATTAATTGCAGGTGGAACCGACCTCCGGACGTCGGTGACAAACCGCCGGAGAAAGATGGGCCGGGGGCCCACTGTCGGCTCGGCCGAACCCACTAGGGTGGTTCGGCCGAACCGGCCCGGACTCCCCGGGCTTGATTCTTCTCTCGGTGCCTTCCCCTGGCTGTGTACTGGCCCAATCCACTTGCTTGGTTTGATGTTGAGGCTCTGTTTTGTGGTTTTGGGCTTTTGGACTATATTCTTTAGTCCGGGGAAAATCCGTCGATTGCAAAGTCCATGTTTCGTGCATGTTTTCCCCTGTTTTCATATGAATTGCACCTGCATTCATAATTTCACCAAGACTAGTGGAATTTGTTAGAAATAATCCCTATGTCTATTCTTGGTGATGGTGTTTGATTCAAAAAGATGCAACATGTTGACGGTAAAATTGGACCATAAGGACCGTCAACAATATGCTACACTTCTACACCGGAAGTTAGCAACATGTCATGCCATCCACCAAAATAAAGACACTCCTCACATTTTATCACCTCTCTTAAAATATCAAAAGAAGGCATGGCTATGCAAAAGAAAAAGAAAATAAGGCTCACAAAAGATGAGCATGAGAAAAAGAAAAAAAAAAGCTGCTCTCATTTCGAGCATGGAAAAAGAAAGAAGAAAAGATAGCCATGCCCAAAATCCAAAATAAAAAGAGGTGAAACAAAAAGAGGAGTAGTCACATACACCACCACCATCATTTTCACACTTGCACATCTTGATCTACGATTGTATGACTTGCTATCTCCATGGATCCACTCTTTTGGTTTTGCAAAAATATGAATGCAAGTATGCCTCATTTCATATCCTACCTTGAGCTCCACAAAAGCCTATTAGATGTAGGATGAGGCAATACACATGCCTTGGTGAGGAATACAAACACCACTAGAGCGATTCGAGAGTATCACTTGTGGAACGTGGTTTTACTTGAAAAAAAAATCCTTTGGAAAACTTCCGGAGAATAAAAAGCAAGACAAGGGAAGAGAAAATAAATGCTCTATACACCGTTCTCTCTCTCAACCGCCCAAGGTAAAGTGAAAAGCACAAAGCCCCATGAGGACTAAGGGGAAGGGTGAGTTACCATTGCCAACTTATTCAACTCAAGGATGAGTATCTTTGTTATACACTTGGTACCTTTGAGAAGTAGGCATTATAGCAACTCCCGATCAACAACCTAAAGTTCCACTACTTGCTCGGGACGAGCAAGGGGTAAGCTTGGGGGACTTGTTGACGGTCGTTACGGACCAATTTCGACCGTCAATTAGTCAAATAAATGAGAAGGACTAGGCGTGTCTTACACGCATTTTACTTAGAAATAACCTAGTTCCACTTGTACCTCTAGATTTTTAGTGTGCAGGTGGATAATGATGAATTCCGTGCCCCGAGGCGACAAATCAACACTTTTACAAAACTTCCACTTCGCCGCGGGAATCAACTCCAAGATAAAAGGCCAATGACCACGAAATACAACACAAAGAAGGCCACAAGCACCTGGATCAAAGACCAACATCCAAGTGGGGAGCCAATCGCCAAAGCCCAGCCCAGGAGGGGCCAGGACCGGCTCGGCCGAACCCACCAGGGTGGTTCGGCCGAACCAGGATGGTGGCCCCCCGGCCCACTTTTCTCGGCGGTTTGCCCACCGCCTCCGGAGGTCGGTTCCACGCGCATTAAATGCCACCGACCTACGAAACCGCCTCCAGGAGCCGACCTTTCAAGCCTATATAAGGAGGGGTACCCCCCTCCTTAACACACACAACAACACAAGGATCATTCTCTCCTCACACTAGAAGTTTAGAGGCTTTCTAGGTAGTGCTAGGCTTAGTAGTGGGCTGCCTCATTGCTCCCAAGGTCTTGTGGAGAATTGGGTATAGCTCTTGTATCCTCTCTTTGTAAGACTTGATCTTTTATATATGGAATACTTTCGTTTATATCCTTGTCATGAGCTTGACAGAGTAGTCATGATCTTGCTTGATCGTTCATCGTTCGTTCATATGAGTTCATCGTTCGTTCTTCGTTCTTCATTAATAGAAGATGAACACATATCGAATGTTCTTCGTTCGTTCATACTTGATCATCGATTACTCTTGATCTTACTTGGTTGATTGCCGTTCGTCGCTCATTCTTGAGCGACGAACGCCTTTGCATGACTTAGTGCTAGCTTTGATCCTTTCGTCCGGCTTATGCTAGTTAGACTAGTGTTCTTATGAATAGGCTTCGGGTTCATCGTCCCGCAAGGGTGCTCTAGATTTACCACCATGTCGATCCGTAGGATTGGGGTGCCTCGAGGGATCTAGAGTTGTGGTTAGTGACGCCGGCATGGTGCTCGGGGTTATCTACCCACCTTTGAATGTGCTTCGTGTCCCACGGTTTGTAGAGGTAGGTGACAAGAAGTGACAGCCTTGTCATCCAAAGTAATCCTCCACGTTCGGGCATGGCATAGGAGTCTAAAAGGCCGGAGTCGCGAGGCGGACCTCGCGTAAGACGGATCTCCCGATGATGCCTAGGCATTAGACGCTTGCTTGCGCTTGCATGATCTTGGATGTTAGGTAGAAGCTGCGCACTCATATGAATGTTGTATCATTAGGAGTAGTGGTCTGCTAGTCTAGTTTAGCTTTATCTAGGATTGCCTCTATCCCTTTTATTAGAGAATGCATTGCCTTGGTGTGTGTCACACTATCCTCAATTTATTGCTCCTAACCCCTGCATTGGAATGTGATCACTTCATCACTCTTTTGTAACACCATGAGCATAAGTACTCTTATCAACCATGTCTTCCTTTGGGAAAATATAAATACGATACCCTTGAATACTCTCGGGTGAAATGCTACAACGGGTTATCCGTCCGCTTGCGGATATTCATGACCCACCTTATAATACATATCTAGTACTTGTACCGGATGTGGATTATTTGGTTAAATAGTGCAAGTGACTTAAACCCTTGGCTCTCCCGCGGTCACGTGTTTCTTTCCGCGTGACCTTAAGAGATGCCAACAATGATGAAGATGAAGGAGGTTTTGAGGAGCCAGCAAGAGAGATGAACCTCACCCATGGAGGACCGGATGCGTATGAGTCAAAGCAGAAGCAAAAGTTTGCATTCAAGGAGGTCAATGCTATGGCTCCTGCTACTCCCGAGTATCTACGGTGGTCGGAGGTACCGATCACGTTCGAGTAGAGCCGATCATCCGAAGGTCTTACCTAAAGCTGGCAGATATCCACTCATCTTAGCGCCTATTGTCCATAAGGTACGCTTGAAGAGAACTTTCATCGATGGAGGAAGTCTGTTTAGATATTCTCTTTGCTAAAACCCCGCGCGAGCTTGGCCATTCTCGTGGCGGACTTGGATCGTAGTGTTTCACCGTTTCATGGTATAATACCCGGTCAAAATAGTTATCCTTTGGGGCAGATTTCTCTGCCGGTGAGTTTTGGGAAAAAGGAGAATTACGGAAGGGAGAACATTATCTTCCAGGTAGCTGACATTGATTCGGCATATCACGCTATACTAGGAAGACCGGCCTTGGCAAAGTTTATGGCTATTCCCAACTACCAGTATTTGATGTTGAAAATGCCGGGACCCAACGGGGTCTTATTGTTCCGGTCCGATATCAAGACCGCATATGCTTGTGAAGTACACAACACCGAGTTGGCCACTCAAGTCAATTCAGAGGAAGAATATCGAGAAATCGGAGAAGCAACGGATGCCAATGAGGCGCAGGTGCAGCTGAAAGAAGAAGTTCCATCCAAGAAGATGGCTAAGGAGAAATTGAAGACCGATGCAGTTGCTTCCAAGACTATTCAGACTTGACGAGACAGACCCCTCTAAGGTCACCCATATTGGGGCTGACCTGGGGACAAATAGAAAAAGCGCGCTCATTCTTTTTCTCCTGGAAAATAGGGATATCTTTGCATGACAGCCTTCCGACATGGTGGGTTTTCCTAGGGAGATGATTGAGCACGCACCGTTGGTGCGTCCGGATGCGAAGCCGCCAAGCGAAGCTCCGGAGGTTTGCTCAAGACCGCAAGGAGGTGATAAAGAAGGAGTTAACGAGATTGCTAGCAGCTAAGTTCATTAGGGAGGTGTACCATCCAGATTCGCTTGCCAATCCAATCCTTATACCAGAAAAGAATACTAAAGAGTTAAGAATGTGCGTTGATTGTACTGATCTTAACAAAGCTTGCCTCAAAGACCCTTTCGCGCTGCCTCGGATTGACCAAGTTGTTGATTCGATCGCTAGCTACGAGCATCTCAGCTTCCTTGATACGTATTCCGGATACCATCGGATTCCCTTGAAGATTGAAGATCAGATTAAGACCGCGTTTATCACCCCCTTTGGAGCATACCGCTATACAACAATGCCGTTCGGTTTAAAAATGTCTGGCGCCACTTATCGGCGTGGCATGCAACGCTGTCTGGACTCGCAACTTGGAAGGAATGCAGAAGCTTATGTTGATGACATAGTGGTGAAATCCTGGAAAGCTGAAGATCTTCTCTCTAACCCGGCAGAGACCTTCGATAATCTGCGGACCTTTTCAACTTGGGGATCTGGATATTGTTGGACCATTCAAGAAAGCGCCAGGAGGGTTTACACATATTTTTTGTGGCAGTTGATAAATTTTCTAAATAGATTGAGGCGGAAGCTGTCACCAGTACAACCACTGCTCGAGCAATTAAGTTCTTATAGAATATTTTTGTCCGTTTTGGTGTCCCGCATAGTATAATTACTGATAACAGGTCTCGGTTCACTTCAGAATTCTTCAAGGATCTTGCTTGAAAGTCTAGGAGTCAAGATATAATATGCTTCGGTTTCGCATCCACGGAGTAATAATGGACAAGTTGAGCGCGCTAATGGTATGATTTTAACCGGTCTTAAACCTAGAATTTTTTACCGCTTAAAACCGTATGCTGGAAAGTGGGTTAAAGAATTGCCTTGGATACTATGGAGATTACGTACAAACGTTAGCCGGGCTATAGGACGATCTCCTTTTTCTCCGGTCTATGGATCCGAAGCCATGTTGTCCACGAAGTGAATATGGTGTCAGCCAGAGTGCGGTATTATGATGAAGAGAAGTATGAAGGCCAACGTCGATTGAGTTGATTACCGCGGAAGAATTAAGAGATCAAGCTTTGATTCAAGCAACCAAGTATCATCGGGGACTCGTGTCTATATCATGATCGCAATGTGAGTACCGGGAATTTCAAGTGGGAGATTTGGTGCTTCGGAAGATCCAATCTAACAAGAATAGGCATAAGTTGTCACCGGTCCGAGAAGGACCCTTTGTGGTTAAATCGGTTTCCGGACCGGGGGCTTATAGGCTTATGACCGAGGAGGACGAGGAAATTTTGAATTCTTGGAATATTGATCAACTTCGTCGGTTTTATACTTAAAGATTTTCTTGTAACTTTTCCTTGTAATATAATAAAGCATTCTTGATTTCGGGTATGAATATGTTTGTGTTTTTGTGCCTTGATATTTTAATTTTGAATTAACTTATCGATTCAGGGGGGCTGTTGTGTTAAGAGGAGTCTCGTGAAATTATGAAATTCCTAAATACTAGTACCAATCATTTACTCAAGCGAGGGGCTGCTGTGTTAAGAGCAGTCTGTGAGATTGTTTACTTGTGTTTTCAGCTTCGACTGGTTTGTTTAGGAAAGGAATTTTTAAGCATCTCTTTTGAAGTACTTGGTCCGTAGGTTGCTATCTTAAAGAGCGATCTGTGATATTATGTGATCTTAAACCTTAAAGACTGGTTATTTTTTCTATATAGCATGATTTTGTTAAAGTAAGCTACTGCTATGCATTGTGATCTGTGCTGATTAGAGCCGGTATTCGGGCATAGTAGGTTTAAGCTGAAATAACCATCATTGCTTAGATATAGAATTTGACTAGTAGGAATAAGATGGTGAATTTTTGTTCACCAAAGATAAAAAAGAGAAGAGAGGACACTAAAACTTCAGCATGATTAAAAGGATAACGGTTAAATTACAAAGCACTATGATAAAATTATCTGTTTAGCAAACAAAAGACTGGTCCGACGAAAGACAACTATCGGGCGGGTCCGCTGGAATCACCGGTATCTTTGGTCTTGGGGTCATCTCGCCAATGTATCATCAAGCTTGTCTTCGAAGTCGGAGGAAGAGAGTAATAAATCTGTCTCTGTAAGGGTAGATACACGTGTACCCACACCCAACAGGCTTGACATCTAGATCGTGGCCATGACCCAAACACCAAGCCCACACTGGACCACTCAAAAGCATCGATCGGTGGTGCCCGTCCTTGAGGTCGGGGAACCCCCTAAGCAACGACAAAGGGTCCCGAAGGTGTGAAAGGCCTACCACCGGCCAGGTTGGGTATCCTCTACTTATGGGTCGAGACAACACTCCAAAACCCACTAACACTCGTCTCTACAACCACGGCAGGCCGGCTAGTCCTTCGCCAAGATCATGACCTAGCACAACCGCCCATAAGGGGACGTGTGGTGTGTATGTAAAAGCCCGGGGACATATGTCCTATGAACTGGTCTTTATGCTGCCGGAGCGAGTCACCAAATCCCTCTCCTCCAACCAAAGTCCATAAATAACAACCACCTCTCCTCCAACAATGTCCCAAGGGACTACCACAAATGGGGAAATCTTCGAGCAACCACAAGTCCCCAACACAATCGTGCCCGTAACGGCATGCTCCCAAAGGAACCGTGCCTGTAAATAGGATTTATTTTTCTATTGAAAAAGGCATGGATTGGGTCTATGGACCCCGTGGACCGGGACGGTGAGCCGGTCCACGGGTCAATCGTGGAAACGGAGGCGGCGCGGGGCTCGGGCTCGCCGAAATCGAGGATTCCGGTGGCCCGGGTTGGCATGAGGGGAGGGCGAGGCAATGCGGTGGCCATTGAGCCACGGTGGTGCCGGGCAGGTGAGGTCGCACGGGTGGGACAGCGTGAGGTGAGAATGAGCGGCCGTGCTTGGAGGTGGTCGCGACGGTAGCGCTCGACGGCGCGGCTCGAGGAGGGGAGGATGTGGAGGGGAGAGGGCCTAGGGGGCTGTGCGGGAGCATGGCAAAGCTGGGCGGCTCCATGGCTCGCGTAGAGGGAAGGTGAGGGGGCTAGCGACGGGAAGGGGAGGAGGGCTCGGGCGGCGATCGGTGCTAGGCAAGGGGGAGGAGGGGAAGAAGGGGGAGGCTAGGGCGAAGCTTGCCCGGGGGTTCTCCGGGAGGCCGTGATGAGCAAGGGGAGGGAAGGGGTGGCTTTTATAGTGAGGAGGAGGGGGAGATGGCGACGACGGCGCCATGGCCGTGGCGACCCGCCCGGGACGCGCGGGAAAAGGAGGGGGCCTGGTACGGGGCGGAGGAGGAGGGCGAGGCGCGGGGCGCGAGGCCGTCGGGTCGGCGCTTGATGACGAGCGGGCGGCGCGGGTGGCCGGAGGTGGCGACGACGGGGAATTCGGGCACGGTGGCGACGGACGGGCGACACGTGGCCCGGCATCGGGTCGGCACGTCCGTCCAAGGGAGGGCAGCGGCGGCTTGGCGCGGCGCGGGCTTGTCCGTGCGCGCGAATTTGCGGAGGGAGTGGCGGTAGCGCGGTGGGGGACGGTGCGGCGGCGACGGCACGGGCGACACGCGACGTGCCCGCGTCGTGCGCGAGAGGAGGAAGAAGGGGGGGCAGGGGGAGTTGTTCCGGGCCGGAGAGAGAGAGAAAGAGGGAGTCGGTACCGCATCACCGTAATTGTCCCACCATTCTGCAGCGGGTCCGACCACTTGATGGGCAACTTGGGCCACTTTCTCCTGGTCCCCTGCACCAACTATTCTCGGCTTCTTGGTGATCTCCCTGAGCCGATCATCAGCTGATAGGGGGTCCTCTACATTCCCTTCATAGGTAGGTGGCTTAAGTCTTATAAATTCTGTCATCTTGGATGGAGTGTGCCCACGGTTGGCGGTGTGGATGGCTTGGAACTGTGCTTGCAGGAAGTCTCCAATCATGATCGACGATGGTGGTGGCAGGTTCTGTTCATTTCCTTGGTTACCGACCTCAACTCCATTCTCGCCATTGCTCTCGCTCGTGACGGTTGCGGCTGGCCATGGGTGAGGGCGTGGATTACCTTTAGATAGAAGGGAGGAGGCAAGTTAGGTCTATGGCCTTAAAGATTGTTTTAATGTTCCGTGGGTTAGTCACAAAACTTCACTCATTCAAAGATCCAAATTCAAGAAGCAAACACACAAGCACCATGCATTTATTATATTACACATGGATTCATGGTACATGACACGTGATACAGGATACATGACACAAGGTACATCGTACATGACCCATGGTACATACTCATGACTCATGATACAGGACATGGTACATGGTACATAAAACATGATACATGATACAAGTACTTGGCATATAGGATGAAATCAATGAGCTCATGGTACACATGCCTAGTACTAAGCTACGGACTCTAAGAGTCCGTGATCTACTCGTCGTTGACCCCTGTCGGGTCCTTCCGAAGCCTTGTATTCTTTGGTTTCTTTAGTGTCTCAAACAAGGAAGAGATCTGTTCGTCTTTTCTTTTGAGTTCTGCCTTCAGCTCATGCACTTATTCTTTTAGCTTGTTGGTTTCGAGTGTCTTTTTCCTTGCTTTCCTCTCGTGAGTTCGTCCATCTCTTCCTCGTAATTCTTCCGCCGCGTCATAAGCGTCTTCAGCGGCCTCTTGTTCCATAGCAATGGTGTGGAGGATTCCCTCGGTGAGAGTATCCAGTGCTACCGGGTATTGGGCGGTAGCTGCCGGTCGGTCACGGTACGGGTTGGCCCATCTAGAGAGCGGACGCGGTGCCTCCACACGGGGTGTCCTCTTGCCCTTACCGGGAAAAACCTAATAGGCGTGTCTCCTGTGGCATGGATGCTCTCGGATCAGTAGCGCAGCAACAGGCCGCGTGCCACTAACTACAACGTATCCACAAAGGTTGTCCCGGTCCGGGCGGTGGTGATGTACGGGAGGCCATCTATAGTTCCGCGAAGGTTGGGTGCACGGACCTTTACCGTGCATCTAGCAATCCCATTCCGGCAGTATTGCTGCCAGCAGTATCTGTGGTTTTGCTCGTATCCCATGCATACGCAGCACCCTTCGGAGGATCTCCGGGAACCCTCCACGTCCGTGGCGGTAGTATGTTTCCACTCGCGTTCGTCGTCTCCCATCCGTAGAACAGTCAACCACATATAGGTGAGAAGGGGTTTATAGAAGAGTTTTAAATGTTTATTATTAGAGAAAGGCAAGAGTAGAGATATATAAGTGAGGGGTAAGGCGATTTATACGTAGTGCGATGTATCATACGTCCTAAGTCCTTAATCGCGTCCTATCGGTCGAGTATAGGCTCGATACCATCTGCGGCGCCCGATTCCCGCGACTACAATGTGTATACGTACCAATCCCCGGAACAGTAGTTGGTGCACACATAGATGATACAAATCCGATACAACAACCTTTATTTATTCCTGAAAGGGATAGTAGCTAGGGGATACATGGTCCGGATTACATTCAAAGAGGCGGATAGGCCAGCCTCACATAAAAGAAAACACACCGGAAAGCATCATAAACTCCACAGGCAACATCGAGTGAAGGACACGACCTACTCCTCATCTTCGTGGTATTCCCCATCTTCGTCCGACACAAATAAGCAACGGGTGAGTACATAAGGTACTCAACAAGCTCTACCACTAGCAAGGGATATTATTCATGCAATTTGGTTGTGGTCAAGGTAGGATCGTAGTTTTAGTAGAAAGCACGGACGCCGGGCTTACTACGAAGCAAGGGGATTCTTGAAGAGGAAAGAAGTTTTCATAATTTTCGTTGGTCGGACCTATGGGAGATATTCATCAATCCCGACAGCTTCCCATTCTTTTTAGATGAGCACTCCGACCGTTGGTCATAACAGCTCGGCACTCCGGGCCAACACCATTTCCAAAAACACACGGGCACAAGGCTGCCCACTCACACATCAAGGGTTTAATATTTGTGGCTAATCAACGTGAGCTCAAGACTTGGTGTGTCAATATACCGTGACAACGGACATCCGGATAGTTTTATACACTCTGCAGAGGTTGGTACACTTTACCCACAAGCTATATGTTCTTAGCTACGGAATACATAACGCTGCCACCGCAACTAGGCACGCTCACAAGTCCACCCCGAATGCCCGGGGATCCGACGCGTATGACACAAGCATACCGTCCACCATATGTGCCAAGTACTCGGACTTCACAAAATGAACGATCCCTGGACCTCCGTCATCTACTACACTCGGTGGAAGTTGTTGCTACGTAACCCGAGGTTTAGTGCACAGTCCTGCCCATAACAGGTTCCGTGGTTGTACACTAAATCACCAATTTGGGGTCCGAAGAACCGGTCCTTATATGGCAGGGCAAACACTCGTCCATCGCAAATGTACAACACCTAAACATCAAGTACTCTACACCAGTACTAGGAGTTTTGCCCACGGCCGGTATCATTTCCCGCCCAACTTCACCTTAACACGGTTGGTCTAATCACCCACCCATCAACACAGACCACCAAACACATTTTCATAAACAAGGTGTATGATGATAGTTAGTAACAGTTCCTAAACATGATACTACTATATCATTAACATAGTTAACAATACGTCTAGGTTGATTCTAGTGGTCTAATGGCAATCAAGGGTATAATGTTCGCATCTATAGTGACTTGAACATTATCATATAACAATTGGGCTCTAGCAAAATATTTGCAAGGATAATGCATATAAGAGTAGCTTCCTATATAGGTGCGAGAATAAGCAGAGTAATAGGATCAATTATGATCAAGGAATTCATAGAGCTTGCCTCCTAACGCGTCCTCGAAGTCTTCCTCGTAGTCGGGGTCTTCGGGCTCCCGCTCCTGGTTCTCCTCGTCTACGAGACGGTGTTAGCGTACGTAAGCTACGTCGCATAAAATAATGAAGACAAAATTAATAATGAGGAAAAACGAAATAAAGCGGAGTGAAGAGGAAGGTTTTAGGGGCTAGGGTTTGTCACGACGATTCCAACGGCGTCGGAATCGCCTAAAACAGAATATAGGATTTATTTTTCTATTGAAAAAGGCGTGGATCGGGTCTATGGACCCCGTGGACCGGGCCGGTGAGCCGGTCCACGGGTCTATGGTGGACCGGAGGGCGGCGCAGGGCTCGGGCTCGCCGGAATCGAGGATTCTAGCGGCCCGGGTTGGCCCGAGGGGAGGGTGAGGTCATGCCGGCGGCCACCGAGCCACGACGGTGCCGGGCGGTGAGGTCGCGCAGGTGGGACAGCGTGAGGTGAGCATGAGCGGCCGTGCCGGAGGTGGCCGCGGCGGTAGCGCTTGACGACGCAGCTCGAGGAGGGGAGGATATGGAGGGGAGAGGGCCTAGGGGGTTGCACGGGAGCATGGCAAAGCTGATCGGCTCCATGGCTCGCGCAGAGGGAAGGTGAGGAGGGCTAGCGACCGGAAGGGGAGGAGGGCTCGGGTGGCGGTCGGTGCTAGGCAAGGGGGAGGAGGGGAAAAAGGGGGAGGCTAGGGCGGAGCTTGCTCTGGGGATTCTCCCGGAGGCCGTGATGATCAAGGGGAGGGAAGGGGTGGCTTTTATAGTGAGGAGGAGGGGGAGATGGCGACGGCGGCGCCATGGCCGTGGCGACTTGCCCGAGACACGCAGGGAAAAGGAGGGGGGCCCGGTACGGGCGGAGGAGGAGGGCGAGGCGCGGGGTGCGAGGCCGTCGGGTCGGCACTTGCCGACGAGCAGGCGGCGCGGGTGGCCGGAGGTGGCGACGACGGGGAATTCGGGCACGGTGGCGACGGACGGGCGACGCGTGGCCCGCCGTCGGGTCGGCACGTCCGTCCAAGGGAGGGGCAGCGGCGGCTCGGGCGCGGCGTGGGCTTGTCCGTGCGCGCGAAGTTGCGGAGGGAGTGGCGGTAGCTCGGTGGGGGACGGGGCGGCGGCGACGGCGCGGGCGACACGCGGTGTGCCCGCGTCGTGCGCGAGAGGAGGAAGAAGGGGGGCCAGGGGGAGTTGGGCCGGGCCGGAGAGGGAGAGAGGGAGTGGGACGGGGAGGGGAAATGGGGTAGGTGCGGCCCGGTAGGAACAGTTTTCGTTTTCTATTTCTTTTCTTCACTTCTTAAGCCAAAATAATAAATAAATAAATTAAAGTCAAATAAATTCCAATGAGTCAAAATAAAATGAAGAAAAATAAAAGTAATGTAAATAAAATAGAAGCAACCAAGTTCGCAAGTGTTAGGTTTTTATTTTAAAAATTCTATGTGTTGTTTTCCTAAGTGTATAATTTGGTCTTAATTCTTAGTTAATTTTCGTAAATATTTTTCCTGAATAAAATAAAATGATTTATTTGGTGGTTTTTAATTTGGCCCAAAAATCAGGGTGTTACACTACAGCTCGCCGCGCGGAGTGCGAGATCTACCGGGTGACTCGCCGGACCACGGCAAACCATCGGGGGGGGGGTTCATGACAACGACCTGCTAACAACGGCGGGGCGACGACTCACCGGAGATTCGTACAGCAGCCACGCTCGATGAAAATGACGAAAGGGAGGCTTAAGCATTGAATCAAACACACCATCGCGATGCTCAAGTAGCGGCGGACACAACGGACCCAGTCCGGACCAGCGGAGGTGGCCGAAACCTTGCCGGCGGTGAGAAACACGGCGACGGAAGGGGAAACCCGACAAAGTCCTAGCAAACGTAGCATGCTACCCTAATTATCACGTGCAAGAGCAAGGCCGCAGCACAGCGGACCACAAGGACATCTCCATGGCGGCGAGGAGACCTCCAAAGGCGAGCTCTACGGAGGCGGCCATGGCGGCTAATAGGGAGGCGACAAAACTTCGATGAACAAATGTGTGGGAGCTCACTGCGGAGCTCACGGGCTGCCTCTCCACGATGGTCGGCCGGCGACAAGGATGGGCAGGTTGAAGCTTGGCGGCGGAGGCTCTCGGACTAGAGGCGGTGACCATGGGATCCTTGTTCCCATTCCGCGAAGCGCCACAACAAAGAAAACAAGACGAGTGAGCGGGGCAAACAACGAGGAAGAAGGGATGGAGACCGACGACGGAAGAAGCTCACCGAGGTGGACGAACGATGGAGAGATTGGCGGCGACCGAAAACTTCATCGGGCTCGCCCGTCCTCTTCTCTTCATGATCCTCGACGGGGACAAGCTCAACGGCTTCAGCATCGCACGAATAAAGCCGGGATGACACCAGTGCTCCACTTCGATGACCTTCGCTTCAACGTCCATGGCGACGACGGCCGGGCGATGGTTATGGTTTGTGTGCTGCAGGGCACGACGACGCGAGGAGTTGAGGCGGATGGAGGCGCCGACCGCCGGGGCTTCTTGTAAGAGGGGTAGGTGGGTAGGGTTGGTGGCGCGGACGGAGGGGATGCGGCCGCATGTCCCCTTTTCGACACCCGTGCCCGAGCTTCGATCACGAGCGTCTAGGCAAGACGACAACAATGCTTAGGTGGGTTGGGCCGCAAGGGGGCTACTTGCTTGGTTGGTCGCGGGCCCGAGAGGGCTATATGTGAAAAGCTTCTTGCGACGAATGAAGGAGTTGATGTGGTGAAGAAGTCAAGACTATAAGTGTTGAAGAATCAATTCAACTTCTTTTTGATGAAGAAAGGAGAGGAGCCTCAACAAACACATGATAGGATCATGGATATAGTAAATGAGAGAAGGTCACTTGGTGATAGGGTGACCATTGAAGAAGTAACTACAAGCTCCACATAACACTTACAGGTGTGGAACTCCAAACTTTGTACAATCATTGAGGAAAAGGAAGGATTTGAAAGATTCTCTACATATGAGGTGATTGGAAGGATTCTTGCTCATAAGAATCATGATGGTGAAGGAAAGGGAGTGAGTGTGCTCATTGGTGATGAGAAGAAGGAGGTTGTGGATGTTGATAAAATTGAGTTTGTGGAAGACAATGACGAGCTTTCTCCATTTGTGAAGAAATTTGGCAAATTCATAATCTACAATGGCTTCACCATGAAAAGCTTTGACAAGTCCAAAGCAAGAAAATCATCAAGAAAATGCTACCATTGTCATGATCCAAGGCACCTTATAGCAAAGTGCCCACAACTCGGTGGGAAACAAGAAAGAAGGAGAAGTTCATCAAGAAGAACTTCAAGAAACCATTCAAGGGGCAAGCACATGTTGGTCAACAATATGTCTCTCGATGATGATGAAAGAGGCATTGCAAAACTTGCCTATGGACTCACCCCCGCCAACTCTTCACTCTTCAAAAACCTTGTCGATGATAAAGATGATACACCCAAGTGCCTTACGGACAAAGAAAGCAAGGTACAAAGAAAGGTTGTTAGTGAGCAAAGGAAGTTCAATGGCAACAAGGACATTGGGTTCACCAAGGAGGAGCCTAAGAAGAAGTACAATAAAAAGAGCAACAACAAGCCAAACAAGGGCAAGCAATTTGCTCAAGACAAGTAAACCAAGAAGGCAAAGACAACTCGCGAGCTCAACAAAAAGACCTCACCCATATCATTCTATGTGTATGATCATGCAACCTATGAACTAACCCATGGTACTAATGGGATGTCTGGTTGCAAGATTTGTTGGGCCATAACATGTAAGGTGGAATCCTTGTGTGTGGGTGCCCAAGAGTGTTGTTTCTAGTGTTAAGGGACCCAAACAAAGTGCCTAAATCAAGTGTTTAATCTGTTTTGTAGGAATACTCTTTGGGCGGTTCGATATGGGTGCTTGATAGCGGGTGCTCAAATCATATGATCGGGGAGAAGAAGATCTTCTCCACACTTGAAAAAGACAACCTACCAAGTGGGAGCATATCTTTTGAAAATGATGGACAAGGAAAGGTAATAGGTCATGGTCGGATTGCAATCACCCATGACCTTTCAATTATTAATGTATTTCATGTGTAAGGTTTAGCGTACAACTTGATATTCGTATCACAACTTTGTGGTATGGGATTTAGTTGTGTCTTAACCGATGAGGGCGTGACCATCTTTAGAAAGGAAGATTCCTCAATAGCATTCAAAGGGTACATGGAGGATAAGATCTACCTTGTTCATTTCACCAACAAAGAAGGTTCAAATCTAAGTGCTTGTTTGATAGCTAAAACCACATTAGGTTGTTTATGGCATCGTTGACTAGCTCATGTTGGGATGAGAAATCTTCACAAACTTCGAAGGGTGGCCACGTTGCTAGACTAAAAGATGTTGCTTTTGAGAAGGATAAAGTGTGTAGCGCATACCAAGCCGTAAAGCAAGTTGGAGCCAATCATCCATTTAAGACCTTGGTGACAACGACAAGACCATTGGAGATGCTTCACATGGACCTATTCGGATCGGTCACTTACAAAAGCATTGGCGGTAACAAGTATGGCCGTGTCATTATTGATGATTATTCTCATTTCACTTGGGTATTCTTTTTGAAGAATAAAAGTGAGACACAATGTGTTCTAAAGAACTTCTTGAGAAGAGCACAAAATGTAAGATGTGAAGATCAAGAAGATAAGAAGTGATAACGACACACCACAAATGTGTCGTACTTCGTGTCTTTGGGAGCAGATGTTATAATAAGAGGAGTACATAGATGAAGAAGGCATCAAGCATGAGTTTTCAGAACCATACACGCCACATCAAAATGGTGTAGCCGAAAGGAAGAACCGCACACTCATGGAGATGGCGAGAAGCATGCTTGATGAACACAAGACTCCCGACACATTTTAGACCGAAGACATCAACATCGCTTGCCATGCAACTAACTAGTTGTATCTTCACAAGGTTTTGAAAAAGACACCATATGAGATTGTCACCGGTAAACTTCCTAACATATCATACTTTCGTGTCTTTGGGAGCAAGTGCTTTATAATTTACAAGAAGCCAAGGTCTTCTAAGCATTACAAGACTCGGATTAGGGGTGGCCATGAAAGAGGAGTTGAACAATTTTGGAAAAAAACAAGGTGTGGACTTTGATGGAAAGACCCAAGCAAAACGTTGTGGGAACCAAATGGGTGTTCTACAAAAAGCAAGATGAACAGGTGTGGTGGTGAGGAACAAGGCAAGACTTGTTGCAAAGGGCTACTCTCAAGTTGAAGGCTTGGACTTTGGGGGGACCTATGCACCGGTAGCAAGGCTTGAGTCAATTCATATATTTCGTCTATCCTACACATCACGACTTCAAGCTAATCAAATGGACGTGAAGAGTGCATTCCTCAATGGCCCAATTCAAGAAGAAGTTTTTGTGCAACAACCACTAGGGTTTGAAGACCCAAAGAAGCCTCGGCACATGTACAAGCTTCACAAAGCTCTCTACGGGCTCAAGCAAGCCCTAAGAGCTTGGTATGAACACCTCAAGGGATACCTCATTAACAAGGGTTTCATAATGGGCAAGGCCGATACTACCCTATTCACAAGAAAAGTTGGAAGTGGTTTATTTGTGTCCTAAATATATGTCTATGACATAATATTTTGTTCTACTAACCAATCTTTTTCTGATGAGTTTGCCAAGATTATGACTAGGAAATTTGAGACGTCCACGATGGGGAGTTGAAGTTCTTTCTAGGTTTTCAAGTCAAGCAATTGTTGGTGCTTGATATGAACACCTTTTACTATCTTTTTCCTATCATTTTAAGGTGCTTATTGATCATTTAAGCCACTTGGCACCTAAATTTAACCCTATTTTGGAGTATGTTATTGTTTGTATGCTATATTGCAGAAATAGGAAAAAGACAGCATAAATGTTCAATTTAGGAAGCTCAATGCTTTGTACCTCGATTTTGGAGTTTAAAACGGTTTAAATCAATAAAATCTAGACTTACAAATTTTTATATCTCGTCGAGAGCTTGCTGAAACATATATGGATGACCCTATTGAGACTTTGGAGCTAGAAGATATGGGCCCTGCAGGATGTGCAGCACAGGGATGTCGCCCGCGTCGATCGGCACATGACTTGCGCTGATCGGTGCAAGGCCCAAAATGGCTCAAAAAGGCCCACGAAGGCTAGTTTCGTCCCTATAAAGAGAAGACCCTATTCTACACAGCAACAATGGTTTGGTTTTTGGCACTTTGGACGATGGAATTAGGGTTAGACAATAGAGAGCTTCGACCCGAGTGAATTTCGCGTCGTTCCAACAAAAAGTCGTCGTGCGCCGATGGGCTGGACGGAATCCGACGTCTGTTTCACCCCAAATTACTCCAGGAGTTACGATAGGCCAATCTAAGGTGTTTCCCATGGTGAAACCTACTGATATCATAGGGTGATTCTCTACTCTTCCTTAGGTTGATGGGAATCTTGTCATTGCACTCGTGATGGTTAATTGAATACATTTGTTGCTATATCTTGATCTATTGCAATACTTGCTTATTTTTTATCTTAGTGGTTTGGATGATAGTATTGTAATAGTGCTATTGCTAGATAACTGAATTATTAGCCATCGTCGTGACGGGGTCGCAACAAACACCTTTTGTCTACCTTAGTAATAACCAGTGGAACCTTTACTCAATTAATTTGATCATTGCATGCAAGTGAACATAGACCGTAGGAAGACTATCTTAATTCTTGCCTAGCCGTAATCTCTTCAGAAGAATCTGTTAGTAGTAATCTTTTTAGCTAAATAAGCGTCCCACTTGTTACATGGATTGATAAACTTTGGAATACTCCGAGGGAAAAGCTACAACCGACATGTACGCTTGCAGTCTCGGAAGGTGTGTGTATCACACGCCAACAATAGAAGAAGGAACATTCATAAGTCAAACCAAGTACACACAAGACATCCTCAAGAAGTTTGAAATGGACAAGGGAAAACCAAGCAAAACCCTAATGAAGACCAATGATCATCTAGGATTGGATGTGAATGGCAAGGCGGTCAACCAAAAGGTATATCGCTCCATGATTGGCTCTTTGCTTTACCTCCGTGCATCTAGGCCCGATATCATGCCTAGTGTGCATGTGTGCAAGATTTAAAGCCACTCTAGAAGAGAGCCACTTAGTGTCTCGTTAAAAAATTCTTGAGATATTTGGTTCACACTCCAAACATATGGTTGTGGTATCCTAAGGGTGCCAAGTTCAAGTTAGTTGGCTATTTTGATGCCAACTACGCCGGATGTAAAGTGGATAGGAAGAGTACCTCCGGAACTTGCCAATTCTTGGTTAGGTCCCTTGTGTCATGGTCATACAAGAAACAAAATTCTGTTGCCCTATCCACCGTCGAAGTGGATTATGTTGCAACCGGTAGTTGTTGTGCACAAATATTGTGGATGCAACAAACTGTAAACAACTTTGGATACAAATTGACCAAAATTCCCTTCCTATGTGACAATGAGAGTGCCATCATTATTGCATATAACCCCGTTGATCACAATAGGACTAAACATATTGACATCCGACACCACTTCTTGAGAGACCAGTCAATCAAGGGGGCATTGAGATTAACTATGTGAGAACCGATAACCAATTAGCTAATATCTTCACCAAGCCCCTAGATGAGAAAAGATTTTACGACCTTAGGAGTGAACTAAATATACTTGACTCTTCTAATGTAGAATGAGATCTTGCGCATCTTTTTGAATTTGGATGTTTTTATTTTTACTCCGAAAAGTATTTGTAAAAATGTTGAATGTTTTTGTCGTGCTAAGTTTGGAGATGATCTTATGATCATGTTGTATATCTTGTGAATACTGTTTCCTTTGGTTGATTGTTGGCTATTCACAAAAGGACACAACTCCTAGTTCCAACCAGTTCTTCCCTATCCTCACGAAACTTCCGTCCATAATGGAACTTTCGTGAAAATCTTTCTCTTGCGAATGGAACTTCCATCAAGACTTAGGGGTTTTAATTCGACCAAACTAGGAGAAGATGGAACTTCGTGTTGAGCAGAACTTATGTCAAAATCTCTGTTTTGGACGAAACTTCCATCCTCGGGATGGAACTTTCGTCTTAGTCGGTTTCTAACCCTAGGCCGACTCCTTCTTACCCTTTCACTATCCCCATTTTACTTTCACCTATCTCTTTTCACTCCAAACCCTAGCCGATGACCTAAGTGGCGGTTTCAAGTTTTGACTGCAAGTTTCAAGAAGAAATCCCTGGAGAAGGTTATCCACCCCCGGGAACTTTCGTGCCCCAAGTTTTTCCATGGTTTCCCCGCTCCATTCTCTTCCATGGTATGGACCTTGGTGCTATTTTTGTGATCTCCTCATTCACTAGAGTTCTAAGTGATTCCTTTGGGTAGAATAGTTCCCTAGTAACTAGTCTACATTCCCCTTGAAGGAATCTAGTAGATAGTGGCTAGAATCGAAGTTATGCGAGTTTTCCTGTGAATGCACGGGTCGGAACGGAACTTCCGTTCTAGAAAGAACTTCCATCCCCGACCGGAACTTCCGTTCGGCAATTGCGAGTGTGAATTCGCACATCCTTGATTCTTTTCTTCTATCCCTTGTGCTCGTGTTGATGCTCTTTATTTCTATTCAATGTCAGATGGCACGAGTCAAAGTGGTCGGTAACAAGAATATGGATTATGTGGAGGAATCCGAGGATGAGGACTCCCATGCTCCAAGTGACGAGGAAAGTGAGGAAATCTCTCTCGTGTCCAAGAGGTGAAAGAGTACGGTGTCGAGGCTACAAGATGCTCAGATCGCTAGAGTTGATAGGGGAGAAGATCTTCTTGAGCGGAGAGCCAAAGCCAAAGGAAAGGGCCCCGCTAGGGGCCAAAGGTCATCTCACGCACCAAGTGAGGACTTGACACAAGTGCAAGGGCTTAGGGTGCACCCTCCCGTGTACCTAGGTGATCATGTGCGCTTTGACTACAAGAAGTGGCCGGGGATGTTGTAAGAGCATAGGATAATACAACCGCAACTAGTACATGGAGAGGCCACTAATGACAGGTTCTACACCTGGTTTTAGCAGGATTACTATCAATGCTTTTTCATTGAGCTGGACAAGAAGCATCAATGCCTGCACCAACATCAATGGATTAATTGGAAGTACATGGAGAACAGGATGATGTTGGCATTCCCTAGGTGCCCATTTTGTTTATAAATATCACCCTAATTAGAGCATAATTGACACTAATATAGACCATTTTCCTATGAAAATTGTTATATATTTGTATATGCATGGTCTTGGAGCATTGTTGCAGATATAGGCTAAATTGGTGTAAATGAAGGCATTATGGAGGACAAGGGTCGAAGATGGAGAAAGAGCTAGGAGACGTGCGCCGATCGGCACATATGAAGAATTGGCCCATCAAGGGCAACCCAAGGTCCATTCCACTCGTTATAGAAGGTTATTGGCATAAGGTGTTTGAAGATATTTGTCCGGAAGAGATTAAGGAAACTTTAAGACTCAAACGTGCAATGCAAGACATTATCTTGAAGAATCATGACGTAGAAGGCCCACATGGAAGTTATGGAAGCCAACAGAAATGACTCGGAGAGGAGATTAATGAAGACACGACGTGTGCTGATTGGCACCGCCTTTGTACCGTTCGAGACATCGGGGATTTGCTAGAATACGACTCCTCTACGTGTCTCGGTCTATATAAGTACCTGTAAAACCCTAGAACAACGTGAGTCGACAAGGAGAGACACCAGATTCGTGAGTTAGATCCACCGAGGCTTTGCCCCATCGTAATAGATCTCTAGTTGAGTTTCAAGAATCATCGGTGTTAGAGTTGATCCATCAAGGTAGGCATTCTAGATGGTGATGTATCTTACACTATGTATCTCACGGATGATTGAATATTAGTAATTTGTTGATCTTGGTTCTATAATCATGCATATGCTTGTTCCAATTACTTAGTTCTAAGCTAAGTATTTAGATATTATCTTAATTATGGTGATTAGGCTAGTACTCGGATCTTGCATTGGTTGCTTGATTATGCTAATCGCGCGGCTTAGTGGTGACAGCACTAAGCTTGCGCAACACCTTTAGATAATCAAGTAGGGTAAGATGCTCGAGTGATTAAGGGATTGCTCTCAGCGACAAATCGAGGGTCTCTCGAAAACAGGGATGTTCTTATTCATCTAAGGTTTGCAATTGATCTATGTAATTTATCGATTATGATGCTATCCAATTAGACTTCTTGGTTACGATCTCAACTAGTAGATATCTCGTTACTCACATAGTTTATTGAAGCTAATCAAGTCTCTAACGTCACTAGATCTCAACTAGACAAATGCGCCGATAGGGACGGCAGAGCGCCAATCGGCACATCACAAGCCTTTGTGCCGATCGACCCATCTAGTGCGCTGATCGGCACCCAAGTCACCAACATTCTCAATCTTATAGCGAACAGTAGCTTTGTTAGATCTTTTACTATTTAATGATATTTAATTCCTATTAGCCCTTGTGGAATCGATTAAACCTTGGAATACTCTTATGGAAAACATGCTATAATGTACACCGTCCTCTTGCGGTATATAAGTGGGTGCGTAGATACGACCAATAGATGCCCCGGTGTGGAACCCCATGCAGCAGGTTGCTTAGTGTTGGTCGTAACTACGCACCCACTTATATACCGCATAAGGACGGTGTACAATTTTAGCTCTTTTTTCCATTAGAGTACACCAAGGTTTAATTGAATCCACAGAGAACAAGTGGAACCTTCACTAAAGATTAATTACTAACAGATTGCAATGATTGTATGTGTGTGTGAATGACAAGGATGTAAAACAATAATTGCTAACAAAGGTGTAACAAGATAATTAAGGATTCTTTCCTTATGATTGGTTCACTAGCATGCAGATTCAATTTTATTGGCTCGGATGATCAAGATTTTGTATCATGTCATTTGTCTTGTGATGAATGTAATTACCATTCCACACACCTTAATCACACGCCAAGTCGCTAATCGGTGGACCCAAATCCAATATCCAAGCTGGGGAGTGGAACCCCATGCATCGAGGTTGCTTGGAATCTCGCGTGCATTAATCACAACTAGCCACTAGGGTTACGCCCTTCTAACGGCCAATCATGGCCCCGATCTCCCACTTCTACTCACACCAATATTCATGGTCGTCGTGCTCCTCAACTTCCTGCACTCCTCCCCTTAAAATAGAGGAGCCCTTTCTTGGCTCAATCATCCCTTCTTCCTTCTTCGAACCCTAGCTCGGAAAAAGCCCTTCCATGGCCAGCTGTCATCCTGCGAATGAGGATCTCCCCCTTCCTACTAGGTCATTTCCCCACCGCTATCGGGGGTAAGTTATTGTAGTACTTTTCTTCTTCCCTTAGCTTCCATCTCACCGTTATATTCTTCATGTAGTGATGGCATAGCACCTAGTGTTGTTCCGGCATCGCCTCCCCGGCCCTTGCGACCCTTTCGGCATCCCTCGTATCGTGATCGGTTCATGGCCTCCTAGGCTGCCTTAGCGGTGGCGAGCTTGAGGCAGCGACGGCAGGGAATCAGCTGGCCAAAGCCGGCGCTAGAGTTGCTGGTATTCTCTTGTCTAACCATGAATTCTTCTCTTGGCATTTTGCGGTTCCTTGATGGCTAGGCGTTGGTGCTAAGCTTCGGTGGAGATTGTGGAAGTCTCTCACCAGGTTTGTACATGGTTTGAAGCCCTTTGTTCAAAGGGACATCAGTCGTAAGCACCATGATGTGAGCTCGTGTGCGGATTTCATAGCTGAAACTTGTGTGGCATTATATTCATGGTGGAGGAGAACAAAACTTTATAAGTATCGTTGCATGACCCGACAGAGAGGTAGCGCACCACGAGATCTTACACCGACGATGAATTACCGAGATATCCGCCCTTTCATGCACCGACGAAACCCGCCCACGCAATGGGCCAGGGTGAACCGAAGTTCAGTGTTCTACTATCCCCTCGGGAAATGAAAGAACAACAGCCATAAAACACTCATGCCACACTAATGTTTTCCAAACATTCTCTCCATGAGAGGAGACACACACACAAAAGGTGGTTGAATTTCAATAATCCATTATCATCCCTACATTGGGGGTATACAAAGGTATTTATATTGTGAAAAGGATGTGAAAAGTTCACACTTAATCTCGGTGTTAATCACCATATCAAAGGTCATCTTTTAATTATTCGTGCTCTAGGACATCACCGACTGGACGAGTAGGGCAAGACCATGAGTTAGAGATAATTTTTTTGCTGACACAATTGTGCCTTCACTAGAGAGAGTGAAAGAGGCTTGTGGCCAAGGACTCCAAAAAATCATGAAACTCTCCCAACCTCTCTTTAAATATTTTCCTATTACATTCCACACGTACTATAAATTTTATTGCTACGTGCTCATGATGTTGTTGCTTGCTAGTGTTTGCTTACATTTTGTTTGTGTTGCTTAGTTGATCTCTTGCATGCTTGAGTGTCTTGTTACTTATCTTGTAGACTTGCATGTTTAGGAGTTGAGTCTTTGCCAGCTCTTGTTGTTCTTATTATCTAGTAGACTTGAATGCATAGGTATTTTGCTATCTAGGAGTGTTCTTTGATTGTTGTATTGGTAACTAGCTAGCATAGGAGTTGTATTGGTGAAGTGAATCACTAGCATGAGTAGGTTTTATACTGCATAAGTTATTTATCACTTGCTGGTGTGGCATATCACTATAACTGTTATATATAGAAGTTGTTTGAGTGCTCAGTTATTAAGTGTTACTGAGAAAAAGTCATTATTAGCTAGTGCCCGATCTCAACCCCCCCCCCACCCCCGGGTCACACAGTCCTTACACAGGGACTTGTGGCAACAAAACAACTGTTTGGATACGTACATGTATCTGAGTTTTCAGGTTCTGTTCAAAGGCCAGACTCTAAAGAACAACCTGTGAGCATGTACAAGGTCGACAACAGTACTTGAGTGGAATACTGACATGGAAAACTGAAATCAATCAGCTAGGAGGGTTATGAGGGGTTGGAAGAAATGCTTCTAATCACATGGGCTATAGTTTTTAGTGAATTTTTCTAAATGCAACACATCCTTAATAATAATTGTGGGGTGTTAACAAGTAACATAAATTATCTTCAATAATACTTATATTTTTATTCTCTTGATACCTTTTATCGCATTTGAACATCATATATTTTCTAAATAGGTATATCTGTGATGTTTGGGAGCATGATTGACATAATAAATTGACAGCTGATGGATAGTTTCTACACCAAGTACAAAAATGTAATGAGAAATGAAATGCAAATATTAAGCAGAAACTTGTGTGTGTGTGTGTGTGTGTGTGTGTGTGTGTGTGTGTGTGATTTTATTCTAATCCTTGACCTTGTCTCAAACAACCTTTTGTACCTCCAAATACCTTGTAAGCATTGTAAAGCATATCCATGCTTAATGAAATATGTGGTGTTTAGAACAGATTAGTTGTTCCATAAGTGATAAATTATGCATCTAAATATGGGGAGAATGAGCTTTTAGATAATGGAAAAGAGGTTTCAGCCTTTTACATGTGTTACATACAGCCATTCTGCGAAATTATGCCCACTTTTGAAAGCCTATGTGCCAGCCATCGTCACCCCTTACAGTGTTAGCATGATCAGGATTCAGGCAAGATTGATGACTTCTATGATGGCTGAAATGCTATTTGCAACTGTCCCTTGAATGGTTTGTTATAGCTATCCGAAGAGCTTCTGTGATCATGCCAGGGAGAAAGTCGTTGGGACTATCAAACTGTAAAAACTCAAAAGCATCAGTTAGTCGATTTTTCATACTATAAACGAAAGAAAGTAATTAGTCCAAGTCATGGTTGGCTTCAGACGGATCACCTGAGCTCGCATCTTCAATACCTGAAGACAATTCGGCCTCGATGATGCCTCCACTGAAAGGACATCTAAATCGAGGCTCTTCATTGTGTTGAACACATGTGTCACTAACCATTCCTTCGACTGGCACTGCACCTCGAGGTGTACCTCCGTGCCGACGACGGTGATGTTGATGTTGCTCAGACCATCTTCGGAGACCGAGTGGTACTCCATTTCCATGTCACTGCTAAGATTTGAGACCTTCTTCTTCTTTGCTCCAGCTGAGACTGATCTCTTGCCAGTGACCTCATTGTCATGGCACCTTGGACTTTTTTCTTTTGGGCTTGAGATGGGTTCTTTTCCAGATTCTAACACTTTCACCTTACGCTCAAGATCTTTGAGGTATTCTATTGTTTCTTCAAGGATGGATGCTTTGTCCATCTGCAATGATCAACAATCCACAAAATTAAAATAAGAATAATTGATTTATTTTTGTATAAACACCCAAGAGTATCTTTATATTACCTTGCGAATGGTTGGAACCATTGACTTCAGAACAAGGAACATCTTTGTGAGCTTCTCTCGGCGCCTTCTCTCTGACATGACATGGTTTTTTATGCAACTTTCCTCTGTTAACCTTACGGTGCTTTCACCATCATTGTTGCTAGTCCAAGCTCCGCCGGCCATAGCTTTCTTCAATAACTTCTGCGGCTCTCCAGTGACCGGCAGAGTCCGTTCATCAGAATGAAAACTAGTCCAAGCGATAAAACTTGTGCCAGATCTATATCCAGGTTTACTCAAAGTGGCTTTATCCTTATTAGCTAATGGTGCTGGAACTAAACAAGGGCCATTCATGATGCACCGACTACCCTGGAGACACTGCACGTCCAATTCCTCCAAGGGGCCATCATAGAAGTCATCAAACTCCTTTATGATCTGTTGGATGTTGTTACCGAATAGGCAATCATCGTCACCTATTCTGTCTCCCTCAGCCATGACGGTTCTCGTGGGATTGTGATCCAAGTCATCTAGCATAATAACATAGTTAGTTTCTTGGGTTTTGTTTTCTGAAGGGTCCTCCATGCACTCTGTAAACTTATGATCGTTGAAAGATGTAGTGGCTCGGCTTAGCAAATTTGAGTCTGTTGGGACCTGAAAATAGCATTTCATTTTGGTCAAAATATTTATTTGACCTTCAAGAATATTACGATTCACATTTATTAAAAGTTCAAGGTACACGACTATATGCATGTAACCATGTAATAATAGGCACTACAAGACTTTGACTATACAATTGACTTGTTTATTCAATTATGCGGATAGTGTTTACGGTCTTTTAGTCCGTTGGCCCAGGGGAAAGTCCTAGGTACTGTCTGACTATAACAATAATACCTTTAATCTAAGCATCTGATAGTTTGAACTTATACTGCTGCACTTACATACTATATGTACCCCATAGCTCATTATTGTTTCATTATGAGAAAATTATATAACTCCACGAGAGAACTCCTATACGGGGAAAACAAATCAGGGACTACAATATAAAACATGATAATGCTTAAATTTGAAAGGATTTGATTTACCGACCTAAGAAACAGAGCTACAAATCATGGTTACCGAGATCAAATAGCTAATATAATTCTACATAAAAGTCAGTACACAACATCAACTATTCCGGTTCTTGTTTTTATTTGTGTTCTCGAAATGTGGATACAAAATCCATTGCCAGGCCATGGCTGGTGATTTTAAACACTAATCATGTAATACCGCGCTACAGGAGGGTCGGATGTGAAACTTTTAGAAGATATTTGCTGTTTACTATATCCGACTGGAATTTCATATTCCTTCCGGTTAGTTTTCTTGGCCGTTGGATCGAAATCAGGTGGGATGTAGACAGACCCTAATACTAGCCCTTTTAAGTGAAGATATGACAAAACACAAGACTACAAGAAATCTTTGCTATAAGGATGGCTACGAAATCTGTGCTATAATTATATCCTGTGAAGTAGTGAGAGAGAATATCTCATTCCCAGCAGGATCCACAACTCTTTTATCAACAAGGTCGAATGACGTGCAAGCGTCTTAAATTCAAATGGGCTTTATCTTCCTTAGGGAGGGAGCGACCGGTGCCCTTGCTCGCCATGTCTCCCAAGCTCTCGGTCCCGACCGCCACGCCTCGACTCAGCTACCATGCCACCAGTTGCCTACCGCCGTGCTGACCTCTGCCATGCTAGAAACCTTCTGTATGGTCGTTGGGAACGGAGCTTGCCGGACCACCCCAGAATCCTAACCCTGGTGGTGTTAACCACCGCCAACACGCTCCGCCTCTACTGGCAATACCCGTCTTCCCCCTGGCCACTATATCGCGCCGCACGCGGCAAGCATCCTCACCGTCATCTTCATCGTACTTCACCACTAGCGATAACCACCGCGTGGCGCACCGCAAGCATATGGCCACCAGCGTCACATTGCCTCTGCGCCGCTGCCTTCCTTCAATATTTCCATCATTGTGCGATGAGTGGAAAACCACAAATTGCAGATCCATATTACCGTTTTGTACACGCATGAGATATCTTTTTTTTTTCAACTGAACCAGTTACTTCGATGTGATAAGATACGATGACTTACCGAGGCCGTGGTTCCTAGCTCAAGCACACCACCGCCGAGAGGGATGCAGACGATTGTCTGGTGAAAAAAAGGTGATTCAGGAATCTGCGATGTACAATGTCTCAACGTGTAGACACATTTTAATTAAGCAATATGTACCTGAATAGAAGCCTTCTGCGAAGAGCCACCACCGCCAGGCACATATTAATAATCCAATGAAGCGTCAGAAGAAGAAAGAATCCAGTCAAACGATGAAAAATGCAATTAAGTATATACAACGTTTGCAATACATATAAACATACAAGGAAAGAACATATAACGCAGCTTGATCGATCCAAGACGACGAAATCCTCATTAACGTACCTTCGCCGGGAGAGCGCGAGAGAAGGTTTTGCTGTCCGCAAGGTGAGCGTTGCACAGCCACACATGTTCATTGTTTGCAAAACATCTTCCCGGCAGCCTGACATATGCACGAATTCATTGCGAAACATGGTATGATAGAAATGATAGCGCAGTTAGGTGGATCATCATATAAGTAATTGATAACATAAATCATTTTTCCCGATCACCTTTACGATACATGTTGCTACCAGTAATTACTAGTACCTCAGCTAATTTCAAGTAGTAACTATTTTACTGGAGTAATATTGAAAAATAAAATGGTAGAATTATAATTATTTTATACTAATAAGGATTTTCTACGAGTCACCATGACAATGCATGACGATGTGGAAGGGCTCTGCGAGGGAGAGGGCGCTAGCACAGTCGGAAAGGTGGAGGCGTGCGGTATGGTGGCAGCGCCATGCGAGCGTGAGGACGGTGGCGCGTTGTTGAGTAGATGGTGAGGGTATCCTGTAGGAAGGGTTTGGTGGCGCCGCATGGAGGGAGGGCTCAACACGAATAGACAATATAAATTATTGTTCTACCCTGGACAACATAAATATTTTACTAACAAGTGTGTCAATTATAATAGTATTCTAAAAATTACCATTAGTAATTTACTGGTTTGTAATATGTATGGTAAAATTATTTTTCCTTTGTAATTTGTATAGTATAACTATGTTTCCTTTTCTGCAATCAAAACCTTACTTTAATGCCTGAAGGGCATACATGATGTCTGTTTTAAACTTTGATTTCGCTCAACTCAAAAAAAAAAAGAGACTTTGCTTTCCCTGTAAAAAGACATAAACATCAAATTAATTTGTTGTTACCCTTTGCCTGGTACGAAGGTGTAGGTCATGCAGATGATATAATACCACTCGATGTCCCCGAGATCCTCTGGTGACAGCGATGCAATTGGTCGCGCCTGACGGTGCTCGCACCCACCTGACAGGAGGAACTTGTAGAGCTCCCGCAGCTGATCGCTTCTACGCAAGGTGAGCTGGTCATCTGTCAGCTCCAACGAGTTGGGTATCTTCCTAGTTTTGATCTCATCGTTGTAAAATCCTTCTTGCCACGTCAAAAATCTGCGAGTTTCCATTAACGTCGGTGAATACTTCTATCCTCTATAGACAGTCGGAACACAACTGGAAACACGTATGACAAAAGAAAGAAAAAAAAGAGACAGAGCGGATGCAAATTGTAATCCTTCTACGACCAATAATGCAAATATATATTCTACTAGGAAAACAAAGAAAGATGCACACTTGCGCATACAATATAAAATACAGAAGTAAAGAATAAATACCTTGGTAGGAAAGTTCATAATAACAATATATTGTATTGTGATCTCAGACCAAATCTGCAGATGTTCTCTATTTGTGTTCGCGCACATGCCCCAATATAAAATATACTTTGATATTCTTTTTTAGTCTCTTTTAATCTGAACATAATTATTTGTGTATTCATTAATGAAACTTTGACGTTCCTGCAAGATTTTTTTAAGCACCCCCACATCTGCCCAAAAAGACACAATTACAAAAAAAAATCACCTTACAGAAATAAAATAAGCGTAGCTTAACTCATCATTAGGTCATTTGTGGTAGAACCAACTGATCCGGGTTGTATCACAAACTCAGCATGTGTTTCAGTTGCCACTCATTGTTCATTCAGTAGTAAGTGACATCCCAATCTACAATGAGATGCATGTGGTAACTTCGTGAACATCAAGATGAGTAGGTCTAATTTTATGGAGGTGGGGTAGCTATGCATGCTTGTTTTCATCATAAGGTGACTACTCATAAGTGTTTTTGAGAGTCTACGCATGTACTCTGTTAAAAAAAAGAATTTCTGAATTATTATTTAGATCAACTATATCTATTTAGTAATAAAAGGAGATGAACTTTCCACCAAAGGGTCTAGAAAAAAGAGAAATGGCCTCTAAATTCTCATAAAAAAGCAAAGCATCTAGCCATCAATTATTCCCTCGGCAGGAAATCCAGCCCATGAGGTGTGCCACGTCCTTGACGTGGACCATTATGTTCTACAGATCGTTAGCTCTAATGGCCATGTTGTTATGTGCAATTTGTCTAATGATATTCACTTGCATGAGTCTTCTATATTCATACTTCACTAAAATATTCAAATGTTCCAGTAAATAAATACTTTCTCATATGTTATTTTTCAAAGCATTTCAGCTATAAATGCAACAAAGGTAAGTGGTTTGAAAGGTGTTATTTTCCAGCAATGCAAAACAGCTATAATGTGTTAATGCATGTATGACCATTAATATTCTGGAATTATCAAGATGTTGTAAATGGATTTCCAATATTTTCTTGCAAAGTTTAGAACACAAAAGAATTTCAAGTTTTCTTTTGCCATGTTCACATGGAGCTAGAAATCTATGCTGAACTTACACCTTCCGTATTAAATGGTATTTTATTTATGTACTTTGGATTTCGGTTTTTGAGTTTTGTAAAAATAGCTCATGAGCAACAGAGTTGATGCTTTATTCCACTGAACCTATATAACCAAAGTCACTGATTGTTGAATATATTGTACATACCGTGGGTTGGTGCTTGAAATTGACCAGAAGATGGCGTAACTCCAGTTGATGCATCTCACAGCTGCAGCAAGTTGGTTCCTCAAATGCTCGATTGACACTGAAGCCAACTCCATGAAGCTGCCAGAAAAGCAGAAAGGACACATTGAAAAGCCAACTCAATGAAGCAGAAGTTAATGTTAAAAATTAGCTGCTTATTAAGTACAAAACTGTGAATATAACTTGTAAGTGGTATTCGTTGCAGCTGACGGCGTGTAAGCTTTATGTTAATTTCAACATAATTACAATGAATACAACTTTCACATGAAGGTCCGGAGCAAAGTATTGGTAAGAGACCGAAAGTAGGAGCAAGTAAATCAATAACTTTGCAACAAGAGGAGGAACGCTACACCTGTATGGGATGCGCTACTTGGGAAGTTGAGCAATGGACAGGCCACTAGATCATGTGTCAACATATATCGACACACTACTGGCAATGACACCTACTCGCAGAAGAAGTAGGGAGTAGATGTCCGACTGGCTGCCTGGCTGGGATGCTTCGATACATCTGCGGCTTGTACTATACCCTTCTTTTGTTTGAAAAGTACTAGATCATGTTTCAATCATGGTTAAGCCACAATTCTCCAGACTCCAGATCTTCTAACATAAAATGTTCCCTCAAATGTATAGATTTATGTGTTTTTGCTAAACCCTAAATTTTATTAGCAATTACAGAAATGTATAAATATTTTGTCTCAAACAAAATGATATATCTGACCTAGGTGGGGTTGGCCGAGGCCCAACAAATTAAGGTTGTCCGGATCTCAACAGTTCTTATGTACATCTACTAGGGGAAAGGCCCAATCTCCCCAAAAGACTAGTCTGATAGGGGAAGGGTGGCTCTCCCTTTTAAGGTGGTTTCCTTCTCCCAAGCTAAGCAAGGCGAGATTATTCCGAGGCTCACACGGTCGCCGCCCGACTACAACTGGGCCACTTAATTGGCCCATTGTTGCGTCTTTGCCAGCAGTCTTTGCCAGCAGGTAATAATGGAGGATGTCCTCATTATTTTCCCCTTCTTAACAAGGGCCCAACTCTGATACAAAATGATATATCCGATCCAGGTGGGGTTGGCCGAGGCCCAATAAATTAAAATTGCTCGGACCCCAACCGTTCTTATGTACACCCACTAGGAGAAAGACCCAATCTCCTGAAAAGACTAGTCTAATAGGGAAGCTAAGCAAGGTGGAATTATTCGGAGGCTCACACGATCGCCGCCCAACTACAACTGGGCCACTTGGCCAAGTGTTGCGTCTTTGCCAATAGATAATAATGGAGGATGTCCTCATCAGAAAATGTATAATTATTGGCAATCACCATGAAATAAAACTAGCATGTAATTTTTTCTTAGCAACAATTTGTTTTGTAGATACTATATCAGCAGTAAGCTTTCTAGCTATAGACAGAGAACTTCTCTTTCCAAAGGAGAGGCTTACTCTATCCCATACTGGAATGCATGGACTATATCAATATATTGAACCAACCTTTTCTTTCTTCGAATGACTTGCGCGCAAAATAGTTTGTAACGAATGGGTTCATGGACCTATGGTGCATTTTACTATTTGTATATTGACACATAGGACACACTAGCTATGAGTGTTGGATAATAAATGTCATCAACTTGATATAACCTCAAAACTGTATCCTAGGATAATAACAAGTGTCACACTCATCGATTGTCACACATAAACCCAATATATGGTTGCAGCGACGAAGGGTCACCAAAATGGTGGGTTGCTTGAATTATTCCATCTCAACGTGTAGCATAAAAACCGCCCGGATTTCTTCTCGCTGTGTGGCCTGAACGCGTGCACGTGGAATTTGGACATTGAAGCGATCAAGTTAAGTTGAAAGCCCTACTTCTGAGGCGACACGAGCGGTTGGGGTCCTGTGAATAGAATGTTGGAGGGTGACGTGGTGACACAAGTCCTGCTGGGGCCAAACGAGCGGTCAGGACTCTTGCATTGACTATCACCATCGTCCTGCAGAAATCGGAACGTGGAGAGAAATTCCAACAAAAATGCGCAAGCGCAACTACTTGCACAAGTGACTGCTGTACGATATCCCTTTATAGCCAAAGGGACGTGACTCTATTCTTCCTGCTGCCACGTTCTGTTATACCATACCGCAAGAGAAACTTTTGTAAAGGAAAAGGAACCATTCAACCGAAAGCCATTTTAGTAGCTGTTACTATAGCACCATTTACCGTTTGGCTAAATTTTTGTAATATGTACTCCCTTCGTTTTCTATTTGTTGGCTTTCCGACAGCCCAGGCTAGTTCATTCCTAATTTATTTTTGATGTCCAACGTCATCATTTATATTCGGATGTGTTCGTTTCCTGAGGTCTAAAATTTATAGCTATCACATAAAAAAATCTTACTGTTTAGGAGTATTAAATAAAGTTTAATTACAAAATAAATTATAGACCCCTAGTCTAATTCACGAGACGAATCTAATAAGGTTAATTAAGTCGTGATTAGAAGACGGTTACTGTAGCATCACTTTAACAAAACATAGATTAATTAAGCTCATTAGATTCATCTCGAAAATTAGCACCAATCTGTCAAAAGAGTTTTATCATTAAATTAATCAAAATATTTATAAATATTAAGATTCTCGTTGATGTGACAATGCTAAATTTTAGAGGATAGGAAACGAACGGGGCCTTCGTTTCACAAATGGACGAGTATAGAAGTTGGCATGCATGGCAGTGGTTTGTATGCCACACGATTGGAGGAGGACCCGGACTCGTCTTATTCAAAAATTTTATTAAAATGTTATTTATTTTTTACAATTTATATTAATATTGGATATATTTTAAGTATTAAATATTAAATTTTGTATTTGTGTAAATATTTTGAATAAGATAAATAGTCAAACATAACATATAAAAGTCAACAAATCCTTACATTCTTGAACGGAGGAAGTAGCGCAGTGGGGTCTCCAAACTACGCTAATGTATGTTCCAAGGTGTTGGGCATGGATCTATCGTTACATTCCGCATTGAATTTCCATGTCTTTACTTGGTGCATATTTATGAGTGGCTCATCTTAGAACTAAGATTTCGTAAATTGGAGAAATCTGTTTTTAGGAACTAAAATTGTTCAGACCTCAATTCTACTATCTCTGTCCCATTGAAAGTTTCGTTCTCGCTTCCCAAGAAGTCAAATTTTTTTAACTTTAACCAAAAATATATAAAAAATTATAAATATTTATTGAATATAATTAGTATCATTAGATAGATAATTGAATCTACTTTCATAATTAACTTATTCGGAGATACAAATATTACTAATATTTTCTACAAATCTAGTCAAAGTTTGACTAGCACGTAATACCATAGTGACACTTTCAATGAGACGGAGGGAGTAGTATTTTTCACACTAGAAGACGCTGAAAATGGAGCTTTTGCAGTTAATAATTCGCTCATCCTCGAAGGCTCAGTCCACAGTAAAATCAGCGCGGTTGAAGTACGTAACACCTGTTCGAGGAAACAAAACTATATTTATCCATAAGTAGTCAGTTTTGAACTTTCTGGATGAAAATGTCCCTCGCGCTGGTTTATTTGGACTTCGTCCTGAAGCAAACTGGATTACTGCTCTGGCCATATGCATCCATATGCAAAAGCCTGGAATTTTGTAACAGTTTTCCATTATCCAAAAAAAAGAAGGTAAATTAGTGCCGCAACTAATCATTAACTTTTTCAAATTGTATCTACATACAGGCCCATCACGTACGAATTGAAGAAAAGAGAAAGTAGAGTATCCTTTTGACGCCGACATTTGTGGCTGAGAAGTTAACAGCATTCATATTCATTAATTGATGCAGACTTCAGAAGAAGAAAAAAGGCATCTCGCACGCGCATTCACACACAACAAACAAGTCATCATATGCCAAAACAAAGTCTGAAAGTAGTCAGCAGACTTCATATGTTTTCATGTGTTACTTGCAGGCACTATCATTGTGTCAATAATCTGAAAAACTATGTCTCACAATTCGATGAACGGTTTCGAAGTTAACCCCATATGATTAGTCAGTAGAGATGTGGTGGAGCGGCTCCACATGGCTTCACAGAGCCTAAGTCGAAAAGAACATCTATTTTGTCTTCTTATCATACTGTATAACAGTGACCCCACAATCAACACGATCCTGTGAAAAGAGTCCATTGTCCAACATAATCTGGCAACGCCAACTGGAATGTTTTTTCTTCTTTATATCAAAATCACAAGTAGCTAATTTTCCAGGATGTGGAAACTGATCTGGATGGTTTTGTTTTAACCCAGTAGCACAAAATGATTTGTGGGAGAGAAGAGTATTCTCGTGTATCATATAGAAGTACACAAAGTTACAGCTAATTATCCATTCTTATGTAGATTCCAAATAAACTTATCTCTCCATGTTGCTATAAATTGATGTGGGTTATTTTAGCTACTAGGTTATGGCATTCAAGGAGATTTTTTTCCACAACTTCTCTCAAAAAAAAGATGTTCAATGGTGTTGATCCCATCTCATAAGTGTTGCAAATTATGCATGTGAATGGTGATAATGTTATATAAGGTGGGGTAAAGATCATCATTGAATGGCTTGTATCATATCCACGTGTGTTTTCATAAAATCTCATTAGATTCTTAAAAAATAAATGAGATTATTTGAGGTTGATCTTAGCTTGTGATAGAGATTTTGAGCTACATATTTATTTCAAAGCAATGTTTGCTTGGTTCCATTGTTAAGAAATTTTACAACCTATATTATTCCAACTCCACCTTATCGTTAACATAGCAAAGATGGATGCTCCATTTTCCAAGATGATATTTCTTTTTAGGCAAAATTGTCTGTAACACACCGAGAAAACGTGACTTCGTCTCCAACACATCAACAAAGTCGTATTTGTCCGCAACACACTACGATTTTGTGATTTCTTGTCTCAGACACATTATGACTATTTAACAATTGATGTCAACTTTTTTATCTCAATACTCGTAGTACAATAGGACTTGAAACTTGACACAAATATACATTGTCCTATTATCTATTAATAAAAAAGTGCTAGATTTTATTTTGTTATTTTCATGGTTTGTTGGATAAATTGAATATTAAAACAATGAGCAATCAATACAAACATCTGAAAAAATAGCTCTATTTTTTAACAATAGATAAAGCAAAAATGTATATTTATGCTAAGTTTCAAGTCCCAATGTATTACGAGTATTGAGATAAAAAAATGAAAACAATTGTTAAATAGCCATAGTGTATCCTGGACAAGAAATCACACAATCATAGTGTGTTACGAACAAATTCGACTTTGTTGATGTGTTAGAGACAAATCCACATTTTCTCAGTGTGTTACAGACAATTTTGCTTTTCTTTTTATCCTAGTTGATGTGCCAACAAAAAGAATCTTTATATGTGAAATAATCTACACTTTTAAGTAGTTGAACTATCTTTATATGTGTAATAATCTTCATATGCATGATAGTCATTTTTCTTTACAGCAGTTGAACTATTTTTTATCCTCTTTTCCTTGTGCTTTGCCAGTTTGAATTTGGAGTTTTCTACAGCTGACGAGTCACATCGAATAGCATGGTCACAGCAGCCAATTTTTCTTGAAAATTAGTTGGGAGGTTAGATAGTGAAATCCCATTAGCTAGCTAGGCCTAGGCAGTCTGTAGTGTATATTACTTTGATTTCGAACACATGGAAAAAAGTCAAGCTAGTTCCTATCAGGGAGAGACAAATGTTTCCTCAGAGGCACACCACCAGTGGATGAGATCATTTTGTACTGCTTCGTTTTTACTCCCTCCGTTATTTTCACACTTCTCGTTTAACCATTCGTCTTATTCAAAAATTTGTTAACATTATATTTATTTTATTACAATTTACTTTATTTTTAGATATATTTTAAGTACGTCTTCTTTATTTTTTTCATTTGTATAAATATTTTGAAGACGAGTGGTCAAACAAGAAGTGTCAAAGTCAACAAATCCTTATATTCTTGGATGGAGGGAGTACTTCGTTCCAGTAACATATTGTTGGTGTCTTTGTAACTAAGCAAAAGATAAGGTGTTTTAATTAGTCACAGTGCTAACTGTTGGGGGTTCTTCTTCTGGCGAATAACATACGATGACAATCTCACAACAAGAAATAAGAGATTAATTAATTTAGTCATCAAGCTGTTCTTAAAAATTGGTTACTAAAAATATGCCCTACTTAATTTATTTATTTATTTATTTTCAGCTTGAGCCTACTGATTCCTCGGAGTGGCAAAGTGACATCCACCGAGATCTCAAACGATCCATAAATTGCTAAGCTTTATTTACCTGCAATAGCTGCACTTCAACGGTTCAACGCTAGAAGGGTACATACAACGCTCTTCAGTTATTGCAATATGGATGCATGGCATACAAGATTTGTTCGTACTGAAACCATAATTCCACTTTCGTGACCACGGTATACCGATAGCTACGCGGCACCGAACCGCGACTGTTACAACCTCCGCAGGCTCCGAAACACGACAAAAGTTGATATACCACCTCGTTGAAATGTCTGTCTTCAGTCTCCACCACATTATTAGATGAAGAGAGTGACAAGAAAGAAAACTCTTTTTCCAATTATTGCAGCAGTTTTTTTACAGAACACAAAATTAACTGGATCGTCAAAAGCACGGTGTTTCATGATTCGTGGATTGCATGTCAGCTACTACTAGTTAATTAGTAGCCAGCTACTACTAGTTAATTAGTAGCAGCAACTAAATAGGATCGCATCATAGAAGATGGCTAGAGTAACGTTCAACGTCTGAAACCCATTTACCACTGAATCCACTATAGTAGGCACACAATATTCATGTATAATACTCCGCTTTACATTTTCATGCCGCTTGATTAGTGGCGGGAGTGGCAGCCCGTCGCTACGTCTTCGAAGCTAAAAATAAAATGCAACATAACGGTTAGACAAACACGACAAAATGGCCCACTAGTAGAAATAAATTGTGAAAAAGCCGACGGTCGCCAGCCTAATCTAACCGCCACGAGATGCACATCGTAGATAGGACAGCCACCCATGCACAGTTTGGATCCAGCCAGAGGAGGCCACCGCCCCTCCGCCTCGGTGCTGCCACCCGCCGTAGGAGGTCAACGCCCCCTTCTCCAGATCCGCCCAATTAACCACTGTTTGGAGATCTAGTAGCTAGTGTATGTCCAATTGAAGAAGCAATAGGTATGGGGCAAAAAAAATGGAGTGCAACGCATACATGTGCATATGCTGCTTTGCAATGACCATTTATAAGCCTTTAATCATCTATTATATATATATATATATATATATATATATATGTATGTATATAATGTTTGACCAACAAAAGAAGCCTCTACGTTCACTCTCAAGATCTAGAAATTCTCACATTAATCGGAGAAAAAAGAAAAATAAAAATTACCTACCACTGCCCTTATGGAAAATTTGGACTAAAATACCCGTAATCGCCCTTAAAAATAGCAAAGTATATGTTATTTTTGGTACCAGCCGATTCATTCAATTGAAAAAAAAAAGAAACTATCCTCCTCATGAAGGCATACTCCACGGTCCACCTATGTACCCAAACCCTACAAAGATGTAACTTCATGGGTTTGTCGCTGAACAACGAGGCCAATGAGGATGTCATCATCGGCGATGGACACCGGCATGTCAAGAGAATCGGCACCCTTCACGCTCGATAACCTCGCTAGCAGCTAGCTAGAAGGGCCGCTGCTCCCCGATCCATGTCCATTGGGATGACTTCCATGCGGGTACGCCATGAGAAATCCAACTATGTATTGGCTAGAGAAGATCTCCACGTAACCAAAGTTTCAAGGACCAGCAAAAGTGCAGAAACAAAAAAGGTGAATTAGTGTAAAACTCGAGACGCCCTTGAGTTTGTTTGATGGGTGGCAAGAGATACGATGCCTGCTGAAAATATGAATATACCCCAAAAGTTTCTTTAATGTATAAAATACTACCTTCTTTAAGAGTGCCCTCCAAGTGGGTGAGGCAGAGAGGATGAGAGTTCCCCTCACCGCCCTCGCCGCCGCCCACCAGCTCTCACTCCTCCCCTGTTGGCCGATGCAAATTCCGGCTCTCTACAGAGATTGTGTCTTACTTGCTTCAAACTGCGATCGGTGGCGATCGATCCCGCCTCTCTGTTCAACAATTGGACGATCGGGTGTTCAAATTTTCGGTGTCCACCAAAGAAGTGGGCTTCTTCATCTATCGTCCGAGATCTTTTGAGTGTGCTCAGTTCAAGATCAATTTTCATCTTTGGGGCAATGGAGGGCTACAATTTGACCGAGAGCAGGCATCTTGGGAGAAAGAGGAAGCTGCGCAATGGACTCTTGTTAATCGGAGGAAATCTACGCCACGTTCTTATGCTGAAGCAGTTAAATCCAGTTCCTTGGATCCCTCAGCCGCTAAACAGGGCAACCATGGACTCCGGTTTTCTAGATCGGATCATCGAAGGTTTGATCGGAGGATTCCCAATCATCAGCATTCTCGTCGTGAACGACTAACAGGTGCCAATTCTGTCCCTCTTGGTCGCCGTTTTAATCCCTCGATCATTCCCCCAGTGGATCGCTCTCTTATTTCAAAGCAATCTGTTTTTGCTCGTTTAAAGTTCCCAAAATTGAATGTTTTCGATCGATTGGAGTTTCCGTGTTCTTTGATCTCTGATCGCCCTCCTCCGAAGAAACCGTCGGCTTCTATGCCTTTTCAAAATTTGAATCCTAGGGCTGTCTTTCACAAGGCCCGGTCCAAGCTTCAATGGCGGCCCAAAGCAGCGAAAAAATTTCGGCCGAAATTCGTGGAAATTCGCCGAAAACCGGTTCTATCGGACAGGCCCGGTATAAGTTTTAACCGGGCTGAATATTTCGGGCCTATTTAAATTTTTCTGAGGTCCAATAGAGCCCATCTGGCCCATAAATCCATCCCCAAGTGAATAAAACCTCAGCTGAAACCCTAGCCGTCACATATTTCATTTCTCTCTCCTCATTTGCTGTTTATCCTCTCCCCACACGAGTGCCTCTCTTCCTCTCAGCTCTCCATCCAGATCTTGCCATGAATGATGAAGCTTACCCTAGTGAAGGAGGCAGAGATGATGTAGGACGACGAGCATCTCCCGATGGGTGTGGGACAGCAGCAAATTTCGGCGTCGACGGTGGAAGCAGAGACCACGGTGAGGGCGTGAGGTTCAGTTTTCCTTCCGTGAGCTGGTCTTAATCTTAGTACAATAGTACTTCCTTATGTATATTAGAAGTAGCTATTATTAGGATGCAATGGCACCAAGATTTTTACTGATTTATTGTCTGTACTAGAAGTAGCAATTATTGATGGAATGAGGCCAAGATTTTATTGATTTGTTGCCTATATTAGAAATAGCAATTATCAGGATGCATGAAACATTATATATAGATTTTTGAGAAGCAGTTATGTATATTATTGTTGGTTTCATTTTGTAGAATCTGATCAAAACATGGAGTATGTATGGTCACATGGTGAATCTGTGGGTGCCGGATTCAAATGTCACTACTGTCTCAAAATATTTAAGGGTGGAGGTGCCACCCGGTTCGGAGAACATTTGGCTGGGGTTGTTGGGAATGTGGCCGTTTGTACAAAGGTTCCAAAAGATGTGCGGGACATGATGAAAGCATCCCGATTATCAGGGAAGGCAAGAAGGAGAGCAAAGAGGAAACGTAGACTCAGAGTGGAGCATGAAATCGCACAAAAGGTTGTAAATGTGCTCACAGGCAATGGCAACAACTTCATTGAAATTCACAGTGATGCAAGCGATGAGGATGATGATGTTCAGATTGCAGTGAGGAAATCACTAAGGGATCTTAGCATGAAGGGGGTGTCGGTAGTAGTGGTAGTAACCGGACTGGTAGTACTGTGGCAAGCTGTGTAGGTGATAAACAAGCATCTGCTAACAGAAGAGGAGTATTTAACATAGATTTGGCACGCAGCCGGACATCTGTACAACCCAGAATTGATCGTGCATTCAACATTAAAGATTTGACAGAGAAACTTGGTAAAGCTTGGGCCAAGTGGTTTCATGCAAACGGCATTGCTGGGAAGAAAGCAAATTGTCCTTACTTTGTAGCAGCGTTGAAGTTGACTCAGCAACTTGGGGAGGGGGTGCCTGGCCCAACGGGTGAAGCAATTGATGGTCCATACTTGCAGGTAACTATTCAACTTTACAGATTATTCACAAGTTTTTTTTGCCCCCTTGTCATTTCCCTTGCCCTGCTGCAACAAAAGCAGGTTCGGAATGATTGGCCCCATTGGGAAGCTCAACCAGTTAATGAACAACACTTACAGAATTAGGTCATGGAAGAGCAGGCAGTGGGTGACGGGAAAATTGACAATGAGGCTCTTGATCTTAATGCCTTGCCCCAGGAAGTGGATGGCATTGGAGAAGCTTTCTTGGAAATGAATGATTTTGAACAGCTGGCCATTCAGCAGGGTCAAGAATCTGAAGCTGCACTTTCATTTCCTGTTGACTCATCCATGAATCTTAATTTAGTCCATCTGCGCAGACCTTAATGTTGCTCTAGAACAAGAAGAGAATGATGATCCGGGTATGGCTCAAGTCGGTGAGAAGGTAACACAGCCTGTAGCGTTTATTCCAGAAGATGTGCAGATGGAAGACCTAATTTCGAGGGTAATACGGCAAACCTGTCTTTGGACCTACTACAGCCCCCAAATGCAGCTTTACATCAGAATCTGCAAATTGGGAAGCTCTAGTCATCAACCAGTCGGGGCTGATCCCGGCTATGCACAACTTCTACATAATCACAAGCATGGTCAAGAGTACGGCAGAAGAAGTCGGGCTCGGGCACAGTACTTGGCACCCACCGGGAATGTCTCGACCACTCGTTCAAATTCCTGCCAATTGGAGTGCTTTTTCACAAAAGTTCTCCTATCTCCAAGGCACTTTGATTGGGCTAAGAGTTTCATTCAGTCCCATGCTTCGGACAAGTATCTCTAAGCATGCTCGACACATCCTCTCGTTACATTTGCAATCCCAAAGAAGTGCCCTGAAAATGTAATTCTAACTTGTCAAATCTGAAGCTACTGCTGATAATCCTTGTCACAAGGCTGTATGTCAAGAGGGCGTGGAACTAGATTCGACCTTGATTCAGCAGAAGATATGGATACCGATCCTATCCAAGAAGCAGAGAAAGTTGTATCTGCACACGCAGAACAGGATGAGGGGTTAGGTGCTAACCCTCATAACACACCTCAGCAGACTCGGGATGGTGAAGAAACAGACCATATCATTATGGTAGAAAATGATCATTGAATTAGAAGAAGTAAGAGGTGGAAAGGAATTCATAAGGGTTACAAGGGAGAATCATGCTCCAGCAAGTTTTTTTCACTTGTGCTTCATCTCCACCAACCCTGTCCAAGTAAGGCCATCAGAAATTTAGGTGAGACTTTTGGTAAGACACCTCCCGAGGAGCTATCTCGAGGAAGCCTTGAACAAAAAGAATGAGTCAAACTCCAATTTGACAGCACCGGCACAACAAACCCAAGTGTGCAGATTGCTGAAACTGCTGCAAGCAATGCCAAGAGGGGCCATGTCAAAGTGAAGGTTTCCACCCCGAAGAAGAAATCACAAGATGATAAGAAACAACAAAAGAAGTCAAAGCAGTAGAAAGCCCTCTTATTTTGGTCTCTCTCTTTTCTGGTCCTGTTTCTAGGAGAGGGCTTGCTTTCTCTTTGTGATGTACTCGAGATATCCCTAGCGAGTGGGCTTTACTTCGGCCCACTTTTAAGTCTATCTCGGATATTTTGTTTTTTCTCTTTTGTCAATATTTTGGATCCTAAACTGTGGATGGCCTGTCATGTTAAGACAAAACCTCTAAATTCCTCATTACATCCTGAAAGAGGCCCATCTCATTCTCTACTCCTGTTTCTCAAAGTTACTAGTCCTTTTAATTTCTGGCCCTGGGCAATGATTTATAAGCAACTAAGGGCAAATTATTATTCCAATCTGTTGACTCTACTCTTCATGTGGCCAAATGTTAAGCATTTGGTGAGCCTCTCATTCTTCCCATGTTTTAATGGATATAAGACATAATGATAATAGAGTCTGGAAGGTCCTATGTTGGAATATTAGAGGACTAAATTCAGAAAAAAAAATGGGAAGCACTTCGGAGTAAGATTACTGAATCTCAATGTGATATATTCACCATCCAAGAAACAAAAAGGGAGCACTTTGACAATAATTATATCAGAAATTTCTGTCCTCCACAATTTGATTGTTTTGAATTTTTGCCTTCTCGTGGTGCCTCCGGAGGTATTTTAATTGTCCGGAATGGAAGTAGATTTCAAGGAGCAAAGGTTTTTCGTAACGATTTTGCTATTTCCTTGGAAATGCAGTCTCGCACTCAGGGGCACAATGGATCTTGACATCTGTTTATGGACCTTGTGAGGCACAAGGCAAAGCTCTGTTTCTAGATTGGTTAATGACTGTGGATCTTTCGGATGATGCAGATTGGTTACTCATAGGGGACTTCAATTTAATTAGAAGGAGTACAGATCGTAACAAACCCGGGGCAGACATGGGGGAGATGTTTGCTTTCAATGAGGCTATAAGTCACTTAGGACTAGTGGAGCTACCACTAAAAGGAATGAAATACACTTGGTTCAATAAACAACAAGATCCTCCGTTAGTAAGACTCGATCGGTTTTTCACATCTGCTCAATGGGCCACACACTATCCGGGCACTCGGATGTCATACTCTCTCTAGGGATATCTCTGATCATGTTCCATGTGTTATCACAATAAATACAGATATTCCAAAAGCAAAAGTTTTCAGATTTGAGAACTACTGGATGGAACATGACAAGTTTATGGAAGTCATGCATAATGGATGGTTAACTGCCAATACCTATCGAGACAAGGCAAGACAGATGGGAGCCAAATTTAAGAATTTAAGAAAAGTTTTCAGGGAATGGAAAACTAAAATTTCTAATTTGGCAGTTACCATTGCTAATAACAAGGAAATTATCTTGATGCTTGATACTTTAGAGGAATTCAGAGATTTATCTCTTGAGGAGTGGAATTTTAGAAAAATTACACGAAGCATCTAGAGAAGCTGCTTCATTGGCAGAAAATTTATTGGCAGCAAAGGGGACAAATAAAGAGAGTAAAGTTTGGGGATGAAAGCACTCAATTCTTTCATGCTAATGCCACCATAAAACTAAGAAGAAATTCAATAACATTCTTGAAAAATGATGATGGTCAGCTTATCTCAAATCATGAGGAAAAAGCTCGGATTATTTGGGTAGCTTTCAAGGAAAGATTAGGAATCTCTCGAATACACTACTATGCACTTTGATCTAGAGAACCTACTAGATCCTGCTCATGATCCGACAAGTTTGGAGGAGCCCTTCTCAAAAGATGAGATAAATGCAATAATTGCAGCACTCGCCCAGTAATAAATCACCCGGGTCCGATGGCTTTAATGGAGACTTTCTTAAGAGATGGTCTGTCATAAAGGAGGATTTCTATGATCTTTGTCGGAGTTTCACCGAGGGAATCTTTGTATGAGAAGCATTAATAACTCCTATGTAACTTTGGTGCCTAAGGTGGATAGTCCTCGGGTGGTGAGTGACTTTAGGCCTATTTCCCTTCTAAATTCATCGAGTGAAGCTACTCACCAAATTACTAGCAGACAGATTACGGATGAAGATTATGGAGCTCATTCATATTAATAAATATGGGTTTATCAAGACTAGATCCATCCAAGACTGCTTAGCATGGGCCTTTGAGTATCTCCATCTGTGTCATAAGAGCAAAAAGAAAATAATAGTCCTTAAATTAGATTTTGAAAAGGCATTTGACAAAGTGGAGCATGAGCCAATCATACAAATTCTAAGACACAAAGGATTTGGAGAAAAGTGGATTGACTGGATTGCAAATATTCTCTCCTCTCGGTACATCATCTGTTCTGCTAAATGGAGTCCCAGTGCAAAGCTTTTCATTTTAGGAGAGGGGTCAGGCAGGGAGACCCTTTATCTCCCCTTCTTTTTGTTTTGGCAGCTGATCTTCTACAAAAAATTGTCAATACGGCTAAACTGCAAGGACTATTGCATCTTTCTTTAGAGTTTAACCACACCTCAGATTTTCCAATTCTTCAGTATGCTAATGACACATTATTAATCATGGAAGCTTGTCCTAGACAGCTGTTTGTTCTGAAAGCTCTTCTAAAAACATTTGCTGAATCCACAGGATTAAAAGTAAATTATACAAAATCCATGATGGTGCCCATTAATGTCACAGCTGAGAAAATGGAAATTTTGGCAAGAACTTTTGGATGTGCACTGGGCACTTTCCCCTTTACTTACTTGGGTTTGCCTTTGGGACTCACAAAACCAAGAATTGCAGATTTTGAAAGAATGGTGCTAAGGGTAGAAATAAGGCTTTTATCCACTTCCCTCTTTTTGACTCAAGCTAGAAAATTGGAAATGGTCAATTCAGTTCTGTCAACCCTACCGACTTTTCTTATGTGTACCCTTCTACTACCTCCCACAGTCATAGAGCAAGTGGAAAAATATCTCAAACACTCGTCTTTGGAGAGGTTCAGATATGAAAGCTAGAAAGCCTTCCCAGGTAGCATGGAAAGTGGTATGTCGACCAAAAAAAGATGGTGGTCTGGGAGTTAAAAGATTAAGAATTCAAAATCATGCTCTTTTGATGAAGCATATTCATAAATTCCTGAATAGGGAAAATCTGCCTTGGGTAACTTTAATCTGGGAAGCGTACTATAGCTCAGGAAAACTGCCTGGTAGCAGTAGAAAAGGTTCCTTTTGGTGGAAAGACATACTAAAATTGTATGATCAATATAAAGGAATAGCACTTCCAGTCCCAGGTGATGGAAGAACAATATATCTATGGGCTGATCAATGGCAAGGATCAATATTACAACTAGATGATACCCGCGCGTTGCCGCGGCACATTATATAATATGAAGAAAAAATATTTCACAAACACCTAGAAAAGAAAGTAAATAGAAACGGAAAAGACATAGGAACAAAAGGTGGAGTACGTAGTAATGGAGGTATTTGAATGCAGTAGTTTCTCTACCTTAATTTATGGTGGCCGGATAACATAAAGTGACATGAGGATATTGATGCATGGATGGATAGATGGGAGTCAGAGGTGGTAATCGAGAGTGCTAACTTTCTAGATGACATGTTAGAGATTTGAAAAGTTTAAAAATAGCTCTTAATCGCCAACATTCAATCTTTATCTAATTGTTAAAATTATTTGAGATGATGTGGTGTAACATGGAGCTAGAGAAGTAGCATTGAATGACTCTTAATAGATTGGAGATGATGTGGGGCAACGTGGAGCTAGAGAAATAGCATTGAATGATTCTTAGTGGGTTGCATCTTTTATATATTAGTAGATATGATTTTCCAGAGCTATTCTCTTTTGTAAGAAATAAAGATATTTCATTGCACTCTGCCATCCAAATGGAACCTCATGAGCTCTTCCATCTACCTCTTTCAGCTGAGGCGTATGAATAGTATGGACAGTTTCTTACCATCCTCCAAAATCTTGAACTATCGGAGGATCCAGATGTATGGCAGTATATTTGGGGTTCTAGACATTTTTCCTCTTCTAAACTCTATCATCGATTAATGGGGAATATGGAGGTCCATCCAGCTCATAATTGGTTGTGGAAATCATCATGTCAAATGAAACACAAGGTGTTTTTTTGGTTAATCCTCAAAGACAGGGTCAATACCAGGGGAATGTTAAGAAGGAGGAACATGTTCCTAGAATCATACACCTGTGAGATGTGCATATTGCAAAGAGAAGAAACTTTGGAACATCTCTTCCTAAAGTGTAATTTTGCAAAGTTGTGTTGGAATATAGTAGGGGTTACTCTGCCAAGATCCCATAGAAGTACACTTCAACTTATCAAAGTAATCAGACATCAACTCAGGATGCCTTTTGCAATGGAAATCATCATCTTAATGACATGGACAATCTGGGTTATCAGGAATAAGTGGATCTTTGACAATGTTGATCCTACGATTGCTGCATGCAAAGAATACTTCAAAAAGGAATTTAAGCTTCTGCTACACAGGGCTAAAAAGAAGTACTTCCCCCAAATTGAAGAATGGCTCAACACAATTTGATTTTAATTTCCTTCTTTTGGTATTTTTTCTTCTTTTTTATTTGTCATGTACACAGTCTTGTTAAGTTAATAAAAGTTCAGTAGGAGCCGGGCTCCTCCTGTTTCATCAAAAAAAAATACTACCTTCTTTAATCTATCGCTGGTCATATGCAAGAAAATTGGTAGAAGGAAGATAGAGTGATGGGGAGAGGTAGAAGAGATCTTGTGTTTTTTCTTGAGAAGGTCGATGGCTATGTTGTTCAAACGCTGACATCAAGATTAATTATATTAACGTAAATTACTAATCTGAAAGATCTGTGCACTACATGGTACAAAATACACATAATAAGCAACTGTGAAGGTGAGCTCATTCATGCATGCGCATGACTAACTTCTCTTGAAAATAAGTTTTTGCGAGTTCTTTTCTATCCATTATTAATGAATTCAAGCAAATTGGTAATTCTGCAGAAGGAATATCTGACACCTTTTCTACTATATATATGTGTGTAGCAACAGGAGTCCATCATGCGTGGACTCATCATTTACTAGCAGCTTCAAGACTACTTTCCTTAATCCTACAAACATGCATTACTATTTACAACTCAACTGAGTACAAGACAAACTCTGTTAACTGATTCCGTAAGTCGTCTGCTAGCATTGCTTCCTACACTGTTGAACACTCTTTTCCTTGATCTATTTTTTTTAAAAAAAACTCCATATTCATTGACAAAAATAGATGTCACAGTTTCAGGAATACTAAAAGGCTTTTCGAAAAAAAAAACAGAATGTTCCCATATTTATCGAATATGATGAAGCATGCTTCACTTCATCTGGTGATTCTTCCTAGCAAGCCTTCCAGCACTTTAGTACATTGATGATAATATGCACTAAGGAAATATGATATAATTTTATTTATCATGTATTGTTATGATCCAACAATTAGCTTGGGTAACTTCTAAAGTAGCAAAACAGTGTGCCCTACTATTTACGAGTAAAATGTACATATTCGGCTATCCCGTTTATCTTCAACAATTATAATTTGACAGTACGTTTTTATTCTAGGTAAGAAAAATGTGTGTTCTTTGTCGCTAGCATGTTAATTTATTTTTTCAGACCCTTGATCATGTCCAACGCTCAGCCAGATATCAATATGTGGGTGTTCCATAATAAGATGTTTTCTGTCTATTCTAACTCATATGACTAAAAGTAATGTTTTTTAATACCCTTTCAGTTTCACGGAACTTTTTTACAATTCTGTTTGTTATCATTATTTTTTATTATTATAACTGTATTTGTTCTAAATTTCAACTGCTAATTCACTATAATCCTCTTATAAAATTTAGTGTACTATTCTTCAAAAAACAATTGAAGGTTGACTGAAGTAGTTTGAAATCAAAAACGTCTTCAATCATACAATTCTCGGGAGAGGCATCAATGACCAACTATTTATGAGTATATGATTTTTTTCCAAGAATATTCCTCATTTGAATTTGAATCATATAGGAACACGTCCATTGAAGTTTATCAATTTTGAGTTTTCAAACTTTGTGAATTACAACATTAACGAATAAATTTGGTGTGGCAACAATTATTTTTAAGTGACTCATATGTATGGAAAGACATTATCTACTATGAACTTTTTTATTTGTAATTTTTAATTTTTAATAAATACATTTTATCTATTGTGCGGCCTGCCATGCTAGTTCGATTTGAATTGCTAACCGTACATACCGTGCACCAATGGAATGCTATGTAAATCCCTTTTGTGAAGAGAACCACGTGGTTGGCTTCTCAATGTGGTACTAAACATATATTCAGCATATTCGCTGCTTTAAAGGATCATACTTGTTGGAGTATCGGTGGATCGGAGATACGTAGATCATGACATAAACGAAGTAGTAAAAACACACAGAATAGAGGGGACGAAATTCTTTATTGCTCTGTATTTTCGTTTTACAAAAGGGGCGTCTCCTCAACTATTTATAAGGGTGGAACCCTACTGCGTGTTGGGTCCAGATTGGATAAGGAGACTACATAGGCTAGGAAGCCTTCTTCTAGAAGGGGGCCTGGCCCAATAAGCGTTTTACAACACTCCTCCTTGAGCGTTTTATCGTGATAAATATGCCTCATAAAAACTCCTTAAAAATCCAGTGGGAAAATAGAGAAAAAAGCACATATTACCACTCTTTATATTGCACGCATTGCCTCATCAAAAACATTAATGAGAAAACTTTATATGAAAAACTCATAAGGGAAAAAGAGTATAATGTTTCTTTATGATTAATGCTTATCGATCTGCATGATCGATATGAATTATCTTCAAGATAATCCTTTAATTCGGGAATGTGATATACTTACGGAAGTTCTCCACATGTTCCAAGCACTTCTCTAAGTCTGTCAATATCAGGCCGACACTTTTTAAAAATGCAAGCTAGTAATGCCTTTGTGAACATATCTGCGAGATTGTCACAAGTTCGGACATGTGTAACCAAAATCTCTTCCTACTTTTACAATCATGCGTGTGGAAGAATTTAGGTAACATATGTGACTTTATGTATCCCGGTCGTATTTGTGCAATACAAGCTTTATTATCTTCATAGATAATTTTAGGGGATGATATATATAAAACTCCGAAAGTATGCAATGTATAGCTTGACATTCTCTTGAACCACGTGCATTTCTTGACAACTTCAAATGCGATGATTTCTGAATAATTTGTCGATGTTGCAATAACCGAATGCTTCGTTGACTTCTTCGACTTCCAGGAAATTGTAGTTCATGTTAATTCTGTAGTAATTTGAGATCTTCAGTTCTTCTCATGTATCGAATTTGTCAATGCCACATGGTCGGTGACAAGCTATATCTTGCAATTAGATGTATATGTAATGCCTCGTCAAAAATCTTACGTGAGAACCTTCGAGTAAAACTCACTAAGAAAAGAGTACAATACATATTCTTCTTGATTATTATCTTCATAATAATCTAGTCTTCGTGAATAGCAAATATGATCTTCATGATCAAATGAATAAGTGATATTATTCAATATGCTCCCCCTCACATGGACATACCTTAAACTTCGTGTTCAATGTATTATCATACATTCTTCAAGAATGCATATTGACAATGGTAAGGAAATATTGCCATAATGCTAAGTCTTGTAATGATTTTCTTGGAATCATTCTAAGATTGTAATGAGAGTAATGGAGCAATGTGCTTCGTGCACATATAACATTATCCATTCATATGATAATTCTTTCATAGTATTCATAATATAGAAGGTATTGCAAGAATACAACATTCTATTGAGATCTTCAAGATCATATACCAGTCTTCATTTCTAGTTGGGGATTACACCAAATACCTTCATGGTATTATATGAAATCATGTTTCTATTATATGTACTTTCGAAGTACTCATGATTGCATTTTTATTGGGTCCCAATCCTTCAAGGATAATGGTGTTAGTTTCATAATTCGACTGGTAAATTCGTTCATTGACATATTCCTTCGTGGATGTATCTCTTCTATGACATGCTCTTCGTGAGTCTTAATTGATACTCCTGCGTGGATATATCTCTTCAGTGAGATGCTCTTCATGAGACTTCTCATTACAATACTGTTCATGAGACTTTCTTTTCTTCAAAGTATCAAATCCTTCGAGGATTTTATCACATGGATTTACATAATCCGCTTGATTCACTACATTTATTCAATATGACTTGCCAGAAACAGATAGAGCATTTCATATGTAGGAGTATAAGTCTTCATGACTTAAGGAGTATAAGTCTTCATGACTTAAGGAGTATAAGTCTTCATGACTTATGGACCATAAACTTTTCACCATTGCATATGATTCATCATCAATTGCTTCATTCATTGACCCGATGTAAATGGTGCAAGCATTTATGCCATGGACTTTGTTTTCGGATCCGGATTCTCTTTAGAGAAACAATACCAATATTTAGAGGAAATGTTGTTAACAATTCTTCCATTCTCTCCCATATTCATCTTTCAAGATGATTCATAACCATTACATGGTTGTTTTGTATTCCCTCACTATATATGCGCACTTATAGTGATGGTTCATCTCCAAGATGCTCTCTTCATGAGATTTTCTCTTCGTGAGAAATAAAAGCGAGGAGCTTCTTCATTGATTTCACTCATGAATTCGATAGTTCAATATTCATATGCATCATTGTAGCTTCTTAGAGTGGCCAACTCTAGAATCAATAATAATTCATAGGAATTTGATAAATGACTTCTATGTCAATCTACCTCGTTGATATATATGCAGGCGTCCCTGTAATATATCAATTCAATGCTCATTTTACTTCGTGTAAAATATAGCTTCTAGTTACAACTTCAACTTGTACTCCTCTTTGCTTCAATACAAATTCATCTGTCATTCATTCAAGCTTCATGTCGGAGTTCGGTGCGTGCGTATATTCCTTCGTGGAATATTTATGATCATATGTAAGGCATTCATTGCATGGGTTTTCTCTCCGCGTAATGCCGTCATTAGATCATTTCAGTAGCATATTTGCAAATTTATCCCCTTATGATGAGATTTGGTGATGTAACTTTGAGTTTTCATCTCCAAAGTTCTTGTAAGTGTCCAAACATATATGCTATCATTTCATGGTGAAAATTCTTCAAAAATTCTACGCACTTAATCTTCATATGCGATGAACTAGACATGCTCTAATTTCAATAGAGCAATGGTAATGTCTAGTTTCTTTCTATTCTTTCAACGAGATGTTTCAACCGGTATATGTGAGACTTCACAATATCTCTTGTGTTGGTGAAGGCTTTTGACAATTCCTTGAATTCATTGAGCTTCCATTTCTTAACATTCATCCCGAGAGAGATGTTTGTCTCCCCCTCATGCTTGGAAAATGATCTTCATAAAAATATAATCATTGAATCGAGCTGTATATAGGTCTTCATAGAGTGACTCTATATACTTGATTCTGGATGGGTTTTCATAGCCAACGTAAACTTTGAGTTTTTGTTGTGCGCCCATTGCAGTTTCGTTGAGGTGGAGGGATTGAAATGTAAACGACACATCCAAATATGCGCACCATTTACCAACGGTGGTTGTTCATGTGTAGCATAACCTCAATTGAATTAGTGTCGCTGCATGCAACATTGCTTGCCCCAATGATGGGGAATTAATGATTCTACGAGATCATGAGTATGAGTTCCGGTGGATAATAGACATACATATCTACACTGCGAGGAAGCGTCTATTAAGACCATGAAGTTCCAAAAATCCCTGCGTGGAGTTAATCGATCCATAAGTGCCTCCTTGAATTCGTTCAAGGAATGCTAGTGATTCTTCTTGAATCTTATGCTTCCATTTTACACATGCGATGTAAAAATCTTCTTGAAGGAATTCTTTGGTCTTCAAGTTATGTAGTTCTCTCGCATTATCTCGAGACCACAATGATGAAGCCTATCATGCCACATTTGATATGCTTCTTGATTTGGTGAAGATGTAGTACATGCCGAACTTGCTTTGATTGATAATAAACTTGCGACGTTCGTCATTTTATGTCCATACTAGTTGGTCATAATAAGACATTCTTCACCTTTTATCGTCGTTGGTTTCTACGTGAAACACATTTGACATGGATGTTCTTGAACCTTAACAGGATCCGGTTCAAATCCGGATAAAGTAACGACAACTTCTTCATTTATGAAATCAATCAAAATACATTCGTGGTTTACTTGTTGGCTTCGTGCCGTCAACGTAGTTAGCATCGAGTCCTGCATGCCTTCGTGATGTCTTGGAATGTGACTATATGCTTTGGATCCGCATCAATGCATGTCGTTCATGAAATAATGCTTATCGTGTATACCATTCTCTCCCCCTCAATGTGATCATGTTCTTATTCTTCATGAATAAGATGGCTTTGGCTTCATTCTCGCTAAGGATTACTTCATATAACCAAATAATTGAGGGAGTAAGCATGGTAATATAACAAAAACTTCGTGTTTAAGTTATTTTATTAGCGCTTCTACGTGAAGGCCACCAATATAACATAAAAGTGGTATAATATAATTATTGACTACAACTATGATAATATTTGAAAATTCTAAGGTGTTATATGCAAAATAAAACTCCTGCGAAATTTCTACACTTTGGATTACCAGAGATTCTTGTGCAAAATTCTGGAGTGCTCGTGAATTTTTAAAATATTTAGATGCTAAAACGCAAAAATTGCATGTTTCTGCGTAATTCCAACAATTCTGGAGGCTCAATTGCAAAAACTTCATGTTTGTATAATTTTCAATAAGCCTCGTGGTAATTTTCATAATCACCAGGGGCTCTCTTGCAAAATATCGATTGCAGGAGAAATTTCTACGAGAAACATGCTCAATCTCGTAATTTCAGACAACCCTAGGATCTCTTCATAAAAGTTGAGCGTGAGGGTATATTTCCATGAAATTCAGGGTGATTGCTACGAGAAAGCAACACTTAATTGGTATTTCCAATAAATCGAGGGACTTATTTGTAAAGTTTGGAGGTGAGGATATAAAAGGGAGTGAAACCCTAATTTCTCCCTCACTCTCTTCCTTTCTCTCCCACACCAGTAGCCGCCACCTTCTTTTCTTCTTCAGTCCCCTGCAAATCTGAGAGGAAGCGCAGCCTGTGGTGGCGCGCGGTAGCCCGAGGGCGCGCAGCCTGCGGTGGTGCGCCGCCTCGGTGCACGACGCTTGACCCGCGCTCCCGACCGCAGAACTGCGAGCCTCCCCTGGCCATGGTGTGGCGACGTGAGGCCAGGAGGGAAGGCCCGTGGCGCGGTGAGGCCAGGAGCGGAGGCCTGGAGCAGGCGCGGGCTGGCGAGCGGTTGCACGGCCTGGCGCACGCTAGCGCTGCGAGTGCGAGTCCTAGCTACACCAAGGCTAGCGCGTGTCTTGGCGCGGTGCTCCGCACGCAAGACCAGGACCACGGGGATGCGCAACGCACGCGGCTGGGCGACAAGCGTCCGAGTTGCGTAGCTTCCGGCGGCGCAAGTGCATGAGGGTCCTGGGTGCTTGTGCGGTCGCCTGGAGGCTGCCAGGCCGGGAAAGCATGCGGCCTGGGCTAGCAGGTGCGCGTGGGCCAATTGAGGTCATACGCAGCTTGTGGACACGAGCGCATGTAGCCTGACTTATGGCCCGCCAAACGGGCCATGCCAAGCGGGTCGGCCCGAAGCACAAACGAGCCATGCCAAGGGGGTCGGCCCGAAGCATAGAATTTTTGGTCCGGTCCAAACATGACACGACCCGTTTAGTTTCGTGCCGAGTCAGCACGGCCCGAGGCTACGGGTCGTGCTCGGGCTGAAGGTCCGGCTCGACGGGCTTAGCACGGCCCGAGGCTACGGGCCGTGCTCGGGCTGAAGGTCCGGCTCGACGGGCAGCACGTGCACGGCCCGTTTAACCATGGGCCTAGCAAAGCATGAAATAGGCACGACCCAAAATGGTATGAACAAACATATATATAGTTTGAATATAAACATGTAAGCCGGAGTAGTCCGGTACTAAGAGGGTTGTGTTGAATCCAATAGGTCCAAGGTTCGAATCTTGCTGCAACCATATTTTTTCAGCTCCATTTTTCATCACAAGTGCTAACGGGTGGAAATGTACTAATGGGCTACCGTGCCTACCGGACCAGCCCGGCACGCCGGACACATTCCGTGCCATGCCGTGGGTCAACGGCCTGGCACGTGGGCAGGCACGGCATAGCCCGAAATAAATTCTGTGTCGTGCCGGCCCGAAATTCCATGACTCGTCTTTGGCGTGCCTAGGTCGGACCATGCCGGGCGGCCCGTTTGGCCAGCACTAAGTCCGAGCGCGGCTCCGCTGATATGCAGCCTTGCTTCTTCTTCTTTCTTTTTTTTTCTTCTATTGTTTTCAAGATACTCGAGTGCACTAATTTATTTTCTTTGTCTTGTGCAGATCTGGAGTTGATACATGATGTAGTCTTCATCACATGATGACCCGAAACGGGCCCAGAACTGGGCCGGACGGGCTTCGATTTGGCTTGCCTCTCTTTGCTTTTCTTATTCATCTCCTTTACTAATTTTTAATCTCAAACTTATCGAATCTGGCCAATGCTGGTGTCACCTGATCGAGGATTGTTTTTCTTGTTTGTGTGCCTCTAGCATGTGGCTAGGGCTTGAACGTCGTTAGCCTGCATGGCTTGCGGGTTACACCGGTCTTCGTGGCTTGCGGCTAGGGTTAGGATTCTTCGTGAACCCTTTTATCTTTTCTCGATCTACCTCTGCATGAGGTTTGTATAAGATTGGATCTCGGGGCCATTGACTCGCCCGATCTCATCTTGATTATTCTTGCTGATTCTTTAATTTTTATTGCTTCAGTAGCTCTCACGTGGCTCAAGGGCTCACACGCGGTTTTCTTTCTTTTTGGACTGCAGCTCTCATGCGGCTTGAAGGCTCTCACGCGGCTGCCTTGGAGTTCTTCGGATCTTCTGTTTTTTCTTTGAAGTTCTGATTCTTCTTTCTTTGAAGTTTCGATGCAGCGCTTATTTGAAGTTTGATTCTTGCTTATTTGAAGTTCTGAATCTTCTTGCTTATTCTTCTGCTTCGGTGGCTCGCACGCGGCCTAATGGCACGCACACAGCTCTTCTTCTTTGAAGTTTCGATTCACTGAAGTTATGAAGTTTTCGAGATCTTAACTGCAACGAGTCAAGATCTATGTGGCAAACTCCTCCCGAGAAACTCCTTGAACAGATCTTTGCTGCAACGTGCAAAGATATAAAATCAATCGTAATTAAAAACATACATTTAATCACCAATCTTCTTGCCGTTAAGCTCGATTAGAGCATGCTGATAACGTGTTGTACTATCGGCGGATCACAGATACGTAGATCACGACATAAATGAAGTAATAAAAACACACAGAATACAAGGGACAAAATTCTTTATTGTTTTGTATTTTCGTATTATAAAAGGAGCGTCTCCTCAACTACTTATAAGGGTGGAACCCTCCTGCGTGTTAGATCCAAGATTTGATAAGGAGTCCACATAGGCTAGAAAGCCTTCTTCTAGAAGATGGGCCTGACCCAATAAACATTTTACAACAATTATGTCACTTGCAAGTTTTTTATGTTGGCTTTAGCCGAGCCGCCTGAAGTGTCCTGGCATACCTCATTTTTACGGTTCTTACCGGTGTTTAGACTAGTACAGTATACAAGCAATAAGACCGTCGACAGCACGTACGTAAGCAACGAACCCGACACGTACTCAAGGGAAACAATAGAAAACTAAACACTCAGGAGTGTCCTCTCTCCATACAAACGAATGTTCGAATTATTGCGATGGCCGACAACATTGCCTAGCATCCCTTCCCTGGCGCTATTTCAACTGCAGACAAAGTTAACCGCAGGGAAAGCTGTGGCACCGCCACACCAAGTAATACATTGTCTACCTCCTTTGATGGAGTTGATGTCTGCATGGACTAGCTCACTGACCACCAGTATGCCGGTAGTACGTAACTCCCAAGTATCTCAGACCCTCTTCAATGAACGTGCAAAATCTGCATCTGCCGCCCATGGATTTCATGAGCAGGATCTCCCTCCCTGCACGCTCTGTGCTAGCTACGCTATATATACTCATCAACGGACGACTATGTTCGGCTCATGTGTAAGTCCGCATTGTTGCCGTATATTTTCAAAAGAAATTGGAGCATAAATAATTTATGTAATAAAATATAAATGACAAATGAAGATATACGGGGTCTCTAACCTTCTGTTGCGCTGCCCACATCTCCCCACCCACCAGTGATTTGCTTCTTGTCATTATCTCTTTTTTTTAAGTGAATCACACATGCACTATTTGAACTTGTCCTCGAGTCCCATCTAGATCCTCGTAAGCTGCTGAATTTTGGTATTTGCCGTTTCTTTTCTATGTCGAATTCGAAGATCCATATCCGTTTCACTACCGGAAAACAGAAAATTGCCGTGTGCCGCAATCTTCGGGCACACGGCGAAGTGAAAATTTGCCGTGTGCTATATTTGCAAACACACGGCAAAACAGCGGCTCACGGCGGAAGGCGGCTTTGCCGTCTAGGTATGTCGCCGTCGGGCTTTCGCCGTGGGCTACCTACGACAAAAGTATCTGCCGTGTGCTAGAAACTCTTCGCCGTGTGGCACACGACAAAATATTGATTTCCGGTAGTGTTTGTTTTTAACAAGTCTACCATTTTCAGCGTACCATAAAATGTAGATAAATATTGGGCCCTATCCACTGCGCACAGCCCCTCCTTGATTTTGGTGTCGCACGGCTTAACTTGGTGTCGCACGGCTTAAGGTTCAATCGCACCCGGCCCCATCATCCGGTCGAGTCACCGTTCCCCTGACTTCAGCTTCGATCGATCTATTCCATCGCACGCAAAATCGCTACCCCTGGACCTTGCCACCGTTCCAAGCATCTCGATAGTGTCTGCCAAGCGAAATGCTGAAGTTCGCGTGCACACGTGGAGCAATTAACGGAATCACGTTCTCGAGGTCGGCGACGCCCCTACCTAGGCCTCCCTCTACTGCAACCGTGCTACGCTAATGTCTCCGGCTGGCAGGCAGTAACAAGAAGCCGTCATCAAACATGAGCCACCACGGCTTCGATACACTCAGTTCAACATTTCATCTGAAGGAAGCCAGGAACGCAACCATCGCGCACGAATACAGGGTACTTTAATTTACCAGGTGATGATTGCCTTTAATTTACCAGGTGATGATTGCCGCACGTCGCAACAAGTATGCCAGGTGATAATTTCAGGTTTCTCGTATATATGCCAAGTCTCAAGTTACCGACAATAGGTGATCATTGCCGCACACCGCATTGATTGTGCTGCTGGTTTTACAAATGGACCTAATACATGTAAAGAATTCGCACGCAACATATGCCAGAGTGGATCACCATGAGAAAACTCACCCACCGTCACACTTCAACACGGTACTGGTAATTCAGGGGAATGGGGAGCAGAACTGGTTGCCTTGATCAAAGCACATACGTTGTGAGATCATCGGGGGACTCCTGATCGGATGCAAGTCTGACCACGGTATGAACCTCCCATCATGAGGTAGAGGCCTGTTGTTAACCTCCCTGACAGAAGCCGGCAAATCCCATTGGTAAACCACATTGCCCAACTGTGTGGGAACCGAACGCCACTGGCCGTAGCTGCTCGCACGACTGCCTACCCTGTACATATCACTGAACCCTGGTACATAATGTCTGCTTTGCCAGTACTCGACCATGGAAACCTCAGATAGCTGAACAGATGGAAAATGGTGCAGATCCATCGGACACATGTCATCATGTCTGCATTGCATGTACTGGCCGTACTGACCCATTGAAACTTGATTAGATAGCTGAACAGATGGAACCTGGTGCAGATTCATTGCAAACGATGGTCTCAGATGATGGCGCCTGTTGTTATGCTGCAGACCACTTGATCGATTTGGATTCAAGAAAAAAGGTTCCAGTATCCCCAAGGATCGAGATTGTTGAGTCATTGCCCAATGATCAGTCTCCTGCTGAAGAAGATTCATATAATCTGGCACCGTATTCTGGAAGGTGCAGCAGACATTGTTATCTTCCTTAATAGCTGAACTATTCACAACTGAAGGAGATGGCATAAGGTATTGTGCACATTCCGCAGTATCGTAGCATAGCTGAGAGACATCTCTGAATTTCTGAAGAAGGCCAGATTAAAACTTATCATGCTCTAGTTTCTAATACAATAAATGGCAATTATTATAAACTTTACTGAGTCATGGCAGTCCTCTTGTTACCTGTCTTAGTTCACATGGTTCAGTCAAGACTTTATCCTCGCAAAGATCGTAGCCATCACGTTTCATCTACACAAACAATGCAAGCCTGAGAATTAAAGCAACAACCCTCCATTTGTATAATGACATCAAATTGATATAGATCATAAAAGTAACATGATAGGGCGTTGCAGTCGTGGAGCCAGAAAAAAGTGGGAAACATATCAGCACAGCTGGACCAAGCCACAGAGCTACTTCACCGTCTAGACATGGCCAGAGACCGTCGCCAGTTGTGCCCAGAAGAAGCTTGGCTCAGGTGTGAGCTCAAAAGACATGCCCTGGCCCTAGCATCGCTCCACCGGACTGTTATGCGCGCCAGGTCCAGGGTGGATTGGCTCTCAGAAGGGGATGCCAACACTTCCTTCTTCCACGCCCATGCACGATACAGGAAAAGAAAGAACTTCATCGCAAGGCTACAGGTGGGAGATAGACTTTTGACTGATCAGGAAGACAAGGAAGAAGCAGTATGGGAGTTTTACACCGCCCCGCTAGGAACAGCGCAAACAAGGGAAACACGTCTGAATTTATCGGCTTTCTATCAACAACCGCATGAACTCTCGCATCTGGACTCGCCTATCTCCGAGCAAGAAGTATGGGAGGTGATCAAGATGCTGCCACCGGACAAGGCTCCCGGGCCGGATGGGATGACCGGGCGGTTCTACAAAGCTTGCTGGCATATAATTAAGCAAGATATCATGACACTGATTGGGGAAATCCATGGAGGGGATGCTAGGAAACTGAACCTCATCAACTCGGCATATATGGTTCTACTTCCAAAAAAGGAGGATTCGATTGAGGTTGGCGACTTCCGTCCGATCAGCCTAGTCCACAGCATAGCGAAACTGATCACAAAAATCTTGGCCAACCGGCTGGCACCGAAGATGGGGTCTTTAATAGCGCCGAATCAGAGCGCATTCATCCGAGGGCGCCGGATCCATGATAACTTCCTAATGGTACAGCACACAGCCAAGTTCTTGCACAAACAGCGGAGGTCGCGCCTATTGATCAAACTGGACATCACAAAGGCGTTCGACTCGGTCTCATGGGCCTTCTTGCTGGAAGTCCTGACACACCTAGGTTTTGGCACTCGCTGGCACCGCCTCATTTGCAACCTACTTTCTTCGGCTTCAACGAAAGTACTCCTCAATGGGCAGCCGGGCCACCAAATCAAACACCGGCGCGGGCTTCGGCAGGGAGACCCCCTATCTCCTCTTTTATTTGTCATAGCGATGGATGTCCTAAGCAGTCTGATTGCTAAAGCCGAAGAGCATGAACTGCTCGCACCACCGACGGCCGGAGCAGCGCAACAGAGAGTATCAATCTATGCAGACGATGTCGTAATCTTTGCAGCCCCAAAACTAGAAGAGCTGACGTTTCTCAAGGCAATCCTCAAAGCTTTTGGGGAAGCATCCGGGCTACATGCAAACCTAGGCAAATCAGCAGTGGTGCCGATCCACTGTGACCACGAGGAATTAACGGTCGTACAAGACAATCTAGAATGTCAAATCGCCGCTTTCCCCTGCAAATATCTAGGATTACCACTCTCGGTGCGAAAATTGACGAAGCAAGACCTACAACCTATCCTGGACAAGATTGCAGACAAGTTACCGGGGTGGAAAGCAGCGTTGCTACAAAAATCAGGACGACTTATCCTCATCAAGGCGGTGCTAACGGCGATACCCATCTATCTGCTCATCGCCCTTGACGTGCCTCTCTGGTTCATCAAGGCCGTAGATAAATGGAGACGAGGATTCCTATGGAGAGGTAGGGCTGATATTCGTGGGGGACAATGCACGGTGGCATGGCAGCGAGTCACACGCCCTCTTCATCCGGGCGGCCTGGGAGTCCACGACCTCCGGTACATGTCCTGGGCACTCGGGATGAGATGGCTCTGGCTGGAGAAGACCCAACCGGACCGCCTATGGGGACTGACCCGCGTCCACGTCCCCGAACCGGTGCGCTTGATGTTCAGAATGTCGGTGATCTCCTCGGTGGGTGATGGAAGCACTATTTTGTTCTGGACTGACCGGTGGGTGCAAGGGCAAGCGGTACTGGACCTCGCGCCAGCCCTCGCGCCGTACGTCCGCAGAAGAGGATGGCGCACCAAGACAGTCAAGGCGGCGTTGCGGGACAACTCGTGGCACCAGGACATCATTGGCGGCCTCTCTGCCCTAGCCATTTGGCAGCTCTTACAACTTTGTGATTTGGTAGCCCAGGTAACACTCGATCCGAGCAGCAAAGACCAGCATTTTTGGGTGCCTTCAGCGTCGGGTGAGTTCTCATCGAAGGCGGCGTACGAGAGATTCTTCACGGGCAGCATTCGTTTTGAGCCATACAAGCGAGTATGGAGATCATGGGCGCCGCTCAAAGCTAAAATCTTTCTATGGTTGGCGGCATGGAAACGGTGCTGGACCGCCGACCGGCTAAGCAGGCGTGGCCTTCCACACCCGGAGTCTTGCCCCCTATGTGATCAAAGCCACGAGACGATAGATCATCTGCTGATTGGATGCGTCTTTACCCGTGAGCTTTGGTTTCATGTCCTTCAGCAGGTTGGATTTGGGCAGATGGCACCAGCGCCACATGAGGCTTCCTTCCAAACATGGTGGCGGCGCGCGGCAAGGCGAGTGCACCCGTAGGCAAGAAAGGGAATCAACTCCTTAATTATCCTGACAGCGTGGAGCGTTTGGAGATACCGCAACAGAGTAGTCTTTGATGCACACCGGCCTCGGATGGAGGAGCTAAGAAGGGAGATCGGTGACGAGGCGCGCCTCCGGGCTATAGCCGGCGCTAGAGGATTGCGACAGCTGCTAGTATAGTCAGGCCGCTGAGTTAGGTAGTTCTTTCGAAACAGGCGCTAACGCCCATGTACAACTAAAGGTCTCTAGACCTTCTTGTATCGGTTCGGTTTCTTCGTCTTAATACAAAGACGCGCAGTTCTCCTGCGTGTTCGAGAAAAAAAAAGTAACATGATAGCTCATCATAAGATTAGATTGCAAGGAAACGAAAACTAGGTGTTAAATTTGGTGTGCATACTCCACCCAAAAGGTCGATAATAAGATTTAAACAGGTACATGGCAACTGAATGCTAAAATACAGCAAACAGAAGATGTAAACATTCCCAGTGGCAGTAAAAACTGAAATGCCACAGAAATGATCTCTTACCAGCGAAATGAATTGGTCCACAAACTTTTCTGCATGACACTGCAAAAAATGTCATTCATAAGACAACAATAAAGTGGTATCACTTTATTAACGTTGATCTAAGATGTTATCAAAAAAAAAACGTTGATCCTAAGAAAAATAGTACTTACATAAGTTGGCAGAGTAGCAATGTGCATATGCTCTTCTCCATAGATAGTTCCCACAATTATTTGGTGATCATCTGGCGCTTGGGACTCAAGCAGGCAAAGTGTGTAATGAGAATCATCAACTATGCCTGTCATGCACGATATGATTTAGGAGACCAATATAATTCAAAGAAAAACATTATTCTCCAAGCACAAACCCACCTATACAAGAGAAATGTTGTGAAGGGTGAAAAGCGATTCTTCTGATCTTACAGTTACTTGTAACTCTGCCGGTCGCATAGTAGGAAATCATTTCTTCCCTAATATACGGATATTTCTCGGTGTTCTCTTGTTGAAAGCATTTTGATTCTACCAATGAAGATGTGGTTCCCAGACCATCAATTCTAGCATCCTTTCCATTCAGTCTATGCCTGCAGAAAGATAGTGAAATTTGGCAGCCCTGATAAGCTTCCAATATGAAATGAAAATCTGCGTAAAGAGAACTGTGATGTGTGCAAAACAGTACCTCTGTGTAGTTAGGATGACCTCTGATAGAATCTTTTCAATATCAGGTTCACTGGTGTGCATCCATTGTTCAGTACATGGCCTCTGATTTGGAGAAGTATTCCATTTTCTGTAAGTGCCACTATTAACACTTGTCACCTCTGAGATTCTATTCGAGCAGGGTGTGCTTCTGTCCTCACAAAAATTAATTGTTCCCTGTGTTTTCCCTTCCGAGTTGATTTCTAGGTTTGAAGGAACAGTAGAAGTGACAGAGACTTTTCTATTTGATGCAGCACATTGGGATTCTGTCTCAGGTTTATCCTCATCACGTTTAAAAGGTGCCTTTCTTGAACCTGCATTGAAGGAGTTCACGGAGGGTGTTGTGCTGCCTCTGATATCTGCCATGCTAGAAATCTCCAGAACTACAGTTGGGGCTTCACGTCCTTTGAATCTGACATGCATTGACTTATTATTTCCTAGCATTTTTTTGACACATGGATTTTTTATTTTCGAGGTAGTACACAAATGACTAGTTTGGAGCACTGGCAAGGGCAACTGTTGTGGTACTTCCATGCTCATGTTGCCTGTTTCCTGGTCTACCATAGGGTGCATTTCGTTTAGAGGTCCGAGCTCAAGTCCTTCTTTGTTTGAGGTGTCTTCTAGCTTTTGGAGGCCTATGCAACTTTTGGAAACCAACCTTTCAGATTTGCTTGGAGGAATATGGGTCTTGGATTTGTTCTTTTCGTGCAGCACCTTTGATGACTTATTTCTCTTGCGTGGCTGTACAGCTGTTTTATGGAGAACAGATGTATCATTAGTTTGTTGTCTTGTGTTATCCAGCACTAGACCCAGTTGACTGGTAACACCACCAATAACATCTGGCTTCTCTGCGCTACTGTTCTCAAAAGGTGATTTGTGCAGAGTATCAACATTTTTCTGCCTTTTCTTTTTGAACTTCAGTTCTTGTATCGATGAAATAGTTGCTATTCCTAATATATTTCGTTTTGAAGCAGTATGTCTGGGCTCTGTACCAGCCTTATACAGATGAGGTTTAAAAGCTGCCACTCTTGGATTCCAACTGAAGGAGGTAACAGCGGATGTTCTCTCTCTAAGATCTTCTGTTTCTGGACCAGAATTAAGCAAGTAGACAACTGGGGGCTCACATTGTTCCTGCTTTACTTTCATGTCTTTGCCATCTATTATCTGATCTCCCATAACCTTTGGAGATCCCAGATCCAGCCTTTCTTTATGTGAGATGCCAATTGACTTTTCAGAGACATTGGAATGCTGGGAGTTCAAAATTGCCGTTTTGTTTGGACAACTCCTTTTTTGGATTCATGCCTTTCTTCCACAAGACTTGAACACTTCTTTCTCTTCCATGAAGCAACTGTACCAATTTGAGGCTCTCCAATTTTACTATCCCCCGGTGAAGTCACTACCTGCATCTGCAATTTACTACACTGAACTAAATTCTCAGAAGCAATACTCGATGCACTTTCCTTGCTGCCGTCACAGAAGGCAGAATTGTTCCTGGTATAAGATTGGACAGTATTGTTTGATTCAGATTCTGCAGGTGATTTGGCATTGTTAACAAGGACCATGGATGCACTGTTTAACTTTCCACTTTTCCTTTCCATTAGAGCTTCATCCTCAATACATAAAGTTCTACTTTTGCAGCCATTGAATTCATCTGGCTTGCAATTTCCAGGAATGTTGGCAGAAATATAAAGAGAATTCTCTTCTGCTTGTTGTTTTCCCTTTTCAAGACCTAGATCAATCTGTTTTGCAGAGAGTTCAGACAAAAGGCACAAGAGCAACCTGATTATGATGTTTTCCTGAAGATCAAGAGATCAAGTGGAATCCAGCAACAGCAAAAAAGTGGTACCTTCTTACAACTGCAAACCATTTCAAGGCATGCTGTAGGGTTCAAATTAAGTCTTGGTTGCAATGCATTGAGGACAACAGACTCAGCCATCTGAAATATGTAAGAGTAAAAGTTCATACAGGCAGCTGGAAACAGTAGATGGCATATTTATAACCTTGCCAATTGCAGGCTGACTAAATTACTCACCAATTGATCGTGGTATGTCCATGAAGCATCTACAATGGAGGATAGATCCTTCACAACACATTCAGTGCCCAATCTAAGAGAAATTCTATTCACTCTCGGAAAGTCATCTCTTGAATAGTCACCACCATTTGAGATAAGGCGATAGTCCCTCACCTAGGTATTGAACAATGTATAGAGATCACGTCTGAGGAGAAATACAACATATACTTAAGTTGCAAAACTGGGATATGATTTTAAATAACCTCACACACAGTATATCCATTTCGAAATTTGCAAGGGATGTCGTGTAAGACTTCTAGAGGCAAGCAGCCATACTCAATATCCTGAAAGAATACATTACAGAACAGTAAATTTAAAACACACACACATGTACACTTGATTGAAACAAAGAAGAGCATCGCAGCGCAACATTCAATTGCTACTATTTACAGAGTTATGAATAATTTGGTTAGCTGACAATGGAAAAGGGACACAGGCTAAACAAATTTGGTTCAGCAAAAATTACCATCAAATCAAAGAAAACAAATTCATTATGATTGTGATCACATTGCGGCTTTGCGATTCAGAAATCCATTACTTACAGAAAACAACGCTTTCGATGCCCTGCTATACGGCCGCTTCTTCGGATCATCGCCAATGAGATAAGTAAGCAATCCCTGTACAGAGAGGAGAATTTGTTGGGAATTGCAGGCCACAAACATACAGTAGGATTTACATACAAACCTTGCCCGGCTCTCCGATTGAATACCCATCAAGAAAGAGGTTCAATGCAAAGGACGGCTCAAGATCTGCAGCAAAAAATTAAACGTTTGCGCAATGAATTTGGCAAACAGGAGCAATTAACAGAGTGCCCCTTATATAAGCAAAATAAATGGTGCAAGACCATTGTGACCTCACCTGGTTCAACAGGATCAACATCACTTCTCTCGTGTAAGTCCAGTGGAGCAGCGTTCCCACTGTCGATCCACGAACCGGCAGCCTAAATGAATCAAATTATGCAATTAATTATTAAACCATGCAATTCCTACAGCTAATGCAGGCGGGTTCCGATTAAGACGAGAACAACATCTAGGTGATGGCCATCGTAGAAAGCGGCGGGTGGGGACGGAAGGGAGGGTCGGGATGAGAGAGCTCACCTCCCACGGCGGACGAGGAGGCGGGGACGGCCCCTCAAGCGACGTCGTGGCATGAGGAGTGGCGGCGGCGTAAGCACATGCGGGCGGTGGCGGTGGTGGATGGTAGCGGCGCCGGCGGCTAGAGAGCCTGAAGGAGATGACCATCGCCGGCCGCGGCGCCGCGGCGGTCACGGGCGGCCGTGGGGGAGGTAGGGTTTTGCTTTTGCGTTGGTTGGAGAGAGAGAGAGAGAGAGAGAGAGAGAGGGCGCGAAGGGAAGGGAATGGGCGGTAGCGACGGGCTGTGCTGTGCGAGGAAAGCAACCCGGATGAATGAAGAAACAGGGGAAAAATGAGAAAGATCTCAAAGTTCGAGTTCTTAGAATAACATCCCGATAAATTTATTAAAGTGCCGATGTGGTAAATAATCAGTGATAAGTTATATCTGGATGACCGAGTATAATGCTATTTTTCAGTCACTCAAAGTTGGAACAACTTTCAGTCACTCGGGTTTTCAGTTTTGGATTTTCTATTTTTTCAGACCCATTAAGAGAAAATAGTACAAACAAATAATAAAATACAGTCTTTTTTCATAGAAATACATAAGATAAATTTTTGGAATCCATCTTTTACTAAGACACATAACCCTATAAAATTTTCAAAACTTCCAATCAAATCACATCAAAAAAACTCAGACCCATTAGCCCCACGCGACACGCTCCGTGCCAACCCGTGACCCGCTCCCGCGCGCCGCGTGCACGCCTGCGTCCCGCACCGTGGTCCGCTCGGCACCAATAGCGGTGCGACACGCGTCGACTGAAGGAAACCGTTCCTTTAAGTCGACCAAAAGGAAGGAAAAATGTATAGTAAAAGGTTGGGATGCCATCAAGTTTTTAATACATTCTTGTTTACCCGATTATCATCTAGTATATGTACTGCCTCAAAATGTCTTCTACATCTAATTAAAATAGTTAATGAACGTTATTTTGTTGACTTAACATTCCTACATAACTTATCGATATTGCTCGCCCATATTTATAGCGATCAAATTATTTAAATAATATATGGAGTCACCTTATGGGAATATTAAAAAGAATATTCATCAATACTAAAATGAAACCTGTTGAGTCTAATGTTTATTATCTGATGAGTGGAAACTTCAGAGTTATTTAAACATTTTTCAAATTTAGTTTCAAACATTTATATAATTAAAAAATAGTTTTAGTTTGTTGTTCTTGCATTCCAACTAACTATCTCACAATAACCATCAACACTCTCTAGTCCTGTCGCCCTTAATGCACAGAAGTAGTACCCCGGTACATTATTCTCTATTTGGTTCACTCTACCGACTTACCTTGAGCAGGTTGTCACATGCAAAGAGAACATGACTTACTAGCCCGTCCCATTTAAATAAGACCGAGAAAGAAACTGAAGTCACCAATCTCATAACCATCTCTACCCACACTCAATGAAAACCCAATGTTGAATCATTATTTTGGCATAGGTCATATATGCTTTAAAGTTTGAGAGCACAACCCATTTCTTGAACTATCCTTCCCCAACGGTCGTCTATATACTTGGAGTAACGAGAGGTGGCACCCTATCCTGGAGCGCATCGACCGGATATTTGTGACCGCCGATTGGCAGCTATCCTTCCCTAGCTGCGACCTGCAATCCCTGTCTTCCTTGTGCTTGGACAGCCCCGTCGATTAGGAAGGCTAAGGTAGCCGACCGCACAGGGCCCCCAAAACTTTGGGGGCCCCAATTCTTAATCAAGTTTAGAGGAAACGATGCAACAAAGCCAAACTGCGAAAAGTAATACATGAATTCCTCCGGTCTAAGTGAGTAATACATTTGCTTCTTTCTATCTCTAGCTATACAACATTTCATCTATGTTGATATGGAGAACAGCGCAACAACGCTGGCAACGTGAACTGATTAGCTCTACCAGAAGCGATCAACGGGTGAACGTCTTGATGATTCTGCATACCTCTTCGCCTTTTCTATCTCCTTTTCTTTTTCTTTTTTCTCTTGTCATGTTAAGAACTAAGCTCTAAGCTATGACTGTTTACCAAACATGACTAAATGCCAATCAATAGTTATGTCTTCTAGAGATAGGAAGTACACGGTTTCGGAAAGCGTATGAAGAAACAAAGACAAAAAAACATTAGCTCTATCTCAAGCATGTCTTGTCAGATTTGTGCTAAAATTATGAAAATCAAAGTACAAAATTCTTAGAGATGGTCTCTGTACATTTTGTACAATGACTTTCAAATTTTGGGACCCCATTTTGTAATTTCACCCCGGGCCCTTATATTCTTAGAGACGGCCCTGGCTTGGATCATGCACCATTACTGCACAAGAACTCATCATTCAGCTACAAGAAGCGATTTCACTTCAAGTCCATCTAGACAAAATTCCCCAGGTTCCTCGACGTCGTCCAGCATGCGTGGCACTGCCCGGTCCGCAACGCGGACCCGTTCCGTCGCCTCGGCTGGCTGCTCCGCAACACGGCGCACATGCTCAAGAGCTAGAGCACGAAATTCGTGGGCAACATTCGCATGCTACTGGAAATTGGCAAGGAGGTCACCCACATACTGGAAATTGCACGCCACAGTCGGCAGGAAAACTTGCTGCGGAACCTGAAGCTTAAGTCATTGGGGCTAAGCTCCCTACAGCGGTCGATTGCCCGCCAGGAATCAAGGCTATTTTGGCTTGCAGAATTAGACGTCCCCACCAAATTCTTCCACATTCTGGCCAACATACGTCGACGGAAGAAATTCATTTGGTCATTCCACCTAGAGGATGACACGGTCGTAGGCTACAATCGCCTTCAATTACTTCCACAACATTCTGGGCACCCCTCCCGCTCGATAGTGCTCCATTTTCCTTGAGCGCCTCGGCCTGCCCACGGTGGACATAACGGGCATGGACGACCACTTCACAGAAGAGGAGGTATGGGGCGTCATCAGGTCGCTGCATCCGGACAAAGCTCCGGGCCTGATGGCTTCACTGTTCATTTCTTCCAGGTCGCTTGGCCCATAATTCGCCCGGACATCAGGCATTTGAAGCGCTCTGGCACCTAGACAATAGAAGCTTCCACGCCATAAACGATGCCGTCATGGTTCTGTTGCCCAAAACAAACGAGGCGAAATCAGTGCAAGATTATCGTCCAATCTCTCTCTCATACACTGCTTGGTCAAGCTGTTCTCCAAAGTATTGGCAGCTAGACTCGCTCCGCAGCTGCAGGCAATCGTCCACAACAATCAAAGTGCCTTTGTTAAAGGATGTTCCATTCACGGCAACTTTCGCTTTGTCCTTTAGGTCTTGTTCATTTTGACATGGAACAATATAGATCGTAGCCTAAACTACATGGAACAGATGAATGTGGAACCGGTCCAGCCCAACACAAAATAGCTATTCGGTTGCGCATGGATTGGTGGGAACCCACCATATTCCAGCCCATTCCATGTCGTGAAAGCCTAGCACAATCCATCACCCCTACCCTATGGAACGTAGCAGGTCTGGGCGAAGTGAAAGTGCTAGAACCACTCAATCTAGACCTGGGGACAGGCCCATGTGGAATTCATTCCCACAGAAACGAACAGGGCCCTAAGCGGCCTGAATCTTGCACGCCCGGCAGAAGCCTTCTCTGCTCCTGAAGATCGACATTGCAAAGGCGATTGATTCGATCGCATGGCTCTTTCTCTTGCGGGTGATGGAACACTTGGGCTTCCCTTGGCATGGCTAGAATCGACCTCTATCCTATTGTCCATAGCTGAGTACTCGCAGTTCTTTGAACGAGGCACCGGGCAACCGTATCTGTCATGCATGTGACCTATGCCAGGGAGACCCTCTGTCTCCGATGTTGTTCCTCCTCATGATGGAAGTCCTGAACTCCTTAATCAAAAAGACAGATGATTGGAAGTTGTTTAAAGAATTGGGGGTCAGATCCATCTCGCACAACGCCTCCTTCTATGCTGATGATCTCATCGTGTTCACCACACCAACGGACAAAGATCGCAGCATGATTCGCATCATCCTTGACATCTTTCAAGGAGCTTCAGGTCTGGGCTGCAATCTAAGCAAATGTCAGATGGTGCCAATCTGTTGTTCTGATGAGGATCTAACTCGAGCCAAGCATCTATTCCCCTGCACGGTCTCTAACTTCCCGATCAAGTACCTAGGCGTGCCTCTCTGGGTCACCAGACTAACCAAAGCAGCGCTGCAGCCACAAAGAGTGTGTTTGGTAGGGTGTATAGGTCTGGGCCAGGCCAGGGGGTGGATGCAGGCCCAGTTGAGCCGGTATCTATACATGCAGGCCTACGTGTTTGGTAGCCTGGTTTGTCTTCAGCTTGGCCCGACTGAGCTAGTGTGAGTTTGGTTGACTGCGTCATTGGTTGTACTGCATGTATTGGTGCAGGTGTGGGTGTTTGGTAGCCCGCATGGAATGAAGGTTCGGTCACCGTGGCCCAAGACTGGTGAGGTTACCGTGAATGTTCCCATTTTTTGGCGTGAATTTTCTATTGTTTCACGCCACCGTTTTCACACTCCACCAAGTTTGGCGCCAAGTACCAGTTTTGGTGCCAAAGCACGAGCAATTACCATGCTTTCCGTCCTTTTCCAGAACTTACAAATTGGTACATGATTACAGCTAAAACTACCATATATTCCTAACAACGGAAACAGTAATAACATGACAACTACCACAACTTTGACAATCTTTAAAATCATGAAGACCAGCAAGCAAAACAGCAAGGGTAACACATTTAAACCATGAGTGACTAATGAAAATTATCTCAACCAATAGCAGTTCAGATTCTTGCATGAACCAGCAACAAGTCCTACACTAAATAATATTCGAGAGCATCAGGTTATTGGAGTGTCAGCCTATGATATACAAAAGAAGAGGTGTTCACAAGACACCATGAATAGAGTATAATCAATGCATCATGATTAAGTGTGCAGCTCACATATGCATCCTAAGTTATACAAAAATTAAGTGTGCAAGCACACATGTATGCTGGTTAGTAGGTTTGGCTAGCACCCTACTTAGTGTCGGACACTTGGCCGTCACGTGTATTGTCCGCTTCTCCTTGAGCCTGGCAAGGTGTTGCATGATCCATAGGGCACGATGAGCTTCGGACATTGTGACAAACCCCTCCCACTAACGCTTGTTGTCTATCGGATGAGTTAGTGCAGCCATCATATCCTCTTCTAGGAACCCTGGTATGCCCATGCAGAGGGAGTACAGATTGGAAGGGAGATTTGGTTTCTGCACGACCACTTGAGCCTTGACAAGCATCAACAACACTCAGTACAACACTAGTCAACCCAATCATGATCAAAACCTCTTCATCTGTCAAGGACCTCTTCCTCTTGTCCAAGGTGGTAGGATCATATGCTTTAGTTCCATGAGAACCTGCTGCAAGTCCAACTACATTGGGAGTAGCAAATGCAAAAGTTTGTGCCCCCGATCCCATGCCGGACCCACCTTGAGAAGCATTGGGAGTAGAAGACCCAGCTTGACATCCATTGAGTGTAGCAGAAGCACTTTGAGAGGCACCATGAGAACCACCTTCAAAAGTCACATTGCTCTCATCGAAGTCGACAGGATTGCCCAATGGTTCCTTGGATCCCATGGCAAACCTGCCAGTTAGCTTAGCCACTACCGAAAATTATTGCATCTGCACGTAATTTTCGATAGGGCTGTTCAGGAACTCAGCATCCTTTGGGTGGTCCTAAGGAGGTCAAGTTACATGCACAAGTGTTAGCTACTAGACAACATATAAAAGGTTAGCTAACTAGACAAGTAATGGTGGGTGGTGTACACATTTTACCTTAGTATGACCGAGAAGATGTTCATCATCCAAGTACGATGGTGTAGGTGTTCTCATCCCGGATAGCACCACCGAGGTCCTTCAGCCTGCAGATCTTAACCCATCTTTGGTGCCACTTCCTCAAGTGGTTTGTAGACTTGAGTCCCAGTTACTTCCTAGCCACAAACTCGCTCGGACTCCGGCAACATTGTTGACATGCACTTCTTTGAATCCCTTGTCGGTCTTCACACCATACCCAACCAATTCCACAAATCGCCTCAGGATGAAGCCTAACATCACTTGAGTCCAACGCATGGCTGCTTTCGCATCACCTTGGCTGCCATTGCCCACTTGCCCTCCTTGGCTGTCATTCCCCATCCGAGGTTCATCTACACCTTGACTCCCCAAGTCAACAAGTGGGGTATTCATTGCCTATATCATTAAAAAAGCATAAACAACAAGGATATATCATAAAAACAACAAGGATATGGAATGTTAATCATCATTGCAAAATGCCAACAATCTCAATTGAATCATAAATACAGCAAGGATTGTGGAATGGTAACCATCATTGGAAAGTGCCAACAATCGCAGTTATATCACACAAAACAACAAGGATATGGAATGTTAATCATCATTACAAAGTGACAACAATCTCAGTTGAATCATAAAAACAGCAAGGATGTGAAATGGTAATCATCATTGCAAAGTGCCAAAAAATCTCAGCTATATCACAAAAAACAGCATGGATTATGGAATGTTAAACATCATTACAAAGTACCAACAGGTCTCAAGTACATACTACATATCATTGTGCAAATTAACTTAGAAGTACATCATCAGCTGCTACATAATATAACAGAGATACAAGGAACAACATTAGTGATGCCTAGCACCCCTATGCTGCCACATTTGAGCAGCAATAGTGTCCCTTTGTCATGCCCTACTTGTGTTGTCATCTGCAGCATCACTAGTTGCTTCATCAACAAGTTTCCTCAGCTGGGAAAAGTTCATCCGCTGCATGCCCGAGAATCCAGTTATGAAGGATGCAACAAGCTAACACAAGCTTCACTTAGGTCTTGTAAGGATGGAAGGGCTTTTTGCCTAGTCTTCAACACAACAAAAGCCCTCTCAACTGTAACCCTAAGAGATGAGTGCCTAAGATTGAACAGTTCCCTTGCATTGGTTGGGTGGTTCCCACCACCATATTCCCCGAGATGGTATCTTGTGCCACGGTATGGTGGAAGGAAACCAGGTCTCGCAGCATAATCAGCATCAACAAGGTAGAATTTCCCTAGACATTAAAAACACTAGTGTTAGTTCAATTAGATATGAAAGCTAAAATATCGGACTATGTGACTGTGTATCTACCCGGTGGCGCCCTGAGGCCATCGGTTCTCTTAAGAGCATCCCTAAGAACTAGCGCATCGTGAGCTGAACCCTCCCACCCAGTAAGAACATATGTAAACCTGAGATCAAAATCAATAGCAGCAAGCACATGCCGTGTGGTAGTGTGCTTCCTACCCATGAAGGCAGCTCTCATCTTACAGGTACTCTAGCATCGACATGTGTGCCATCAATAGCACCAATAGAATCCTATATGTTAAGTAATAATCATACTTGTCAGTCAACATCAATCATACTTGCTTAATTGTAGTTAGGTAATAATGTCAATTAAGATTATCCTAACCTTGAATTATGGGTTCCATCTTCTACTATTACCAATTTTAGAGTGAACATTGGTAGGAGGGACAATCATCTCAAGCACGCAGCTCCCTAACTGCATACAACACTTCCTGGAAATACCTACCGATGGTCTCGGTGGATCTCCTAAACATTAGTTTGGCCACCCTAAACTGTTGATTATGGCCAACCACATGTAAGAACATGGCAACTTGTTCTTCAATAGAACTGTTAATGTTATCCCTAAGCAACTCGTCTAGTGCGAAAGAGGTCACATAGCTGAAAGAAAGGTGCCCTCCTCATCCTCAGCCTGCTCTAAACAGTTGGTATCATCCGATTCATAGATGAATCGAAGATTGGACATTCTTTCACTGTCTCTTTAAAGGATTGGACCATAGGTAATACTTGGGGTAGGATTCCTACGTTTAAGCCAGCCAAACACCCAACAAACCACGCCGACAACTAGGGCTGATGCCCTCATCTTCATCAGTGCGAGTTGGAGCAACCATGTCTAAAGGGAGAAGCAAAAACATGAAATTAAAGGATGACAATGTATTGACAAGCAAAATTTCGCACTCAAACTTAAATCAGCCAGGGCTGCTACATCCGAAGATGCTCCTCCAACCGGCATGGCAACATTACTACATCATAGACCAGTTGTTACAAGCTCAAAATTACAAAAAAAAGGCAACATCGGACTACCGACATTTGCTCACATGAACATAAACATCACAGAAAGTTGGCACATGCTTCGATTAACTAGACAAACATCATAGAAAGATGGCACTTGCTCGAGATCTAAACAACAAACATTACGGAACGTTGACACATGCTCGGATTAACTAGACAAACATCACGGAAAGATAGCACTTGCTCATATGTAAACAACAAACATCACAGAAAGTTGGCACATGCTTAGATTAACTTGACAAACATCACGGAAAGATGGCACTTGCTCGGTCTAAACAACAAACATCGCAGAAAGTTGGGACTTCCTCACATCTAAACAACAAACAAGTATCCATTGACTACCGAAGACTAGAAACAGGAAGGGTAGGGGTTGGGTTCGATTCATACCACCGTCGAACATGAAGACAAGGTACTACCGGAGAGGGAGAAGAAGGAACTATCGAGGTGGTCCGGGAAGTAGAGGCGGAGGTGGCCGTCGTCGGGGAAGAAGCGGTGGAGGTGGTCGTCGTTGTCGGGGAAGGAGAGGCGGATTTGGTCGTCCTCGAGGAAGGAGAGGCGGAGATGGTGGTCGTCGTCGGGGAAGGACAGGGCGGAGGTCGGGGTCATCGTCCGGTGGTCAAGGTAGCCAAGGTGGCCGTGGTCGTCGCTGCGAGAGTGGGGAGGTGAGCGTTGCGCGAATGCGACGCAACCGATCGGGTGAGGGAAACCCTAACACCTCAGCCGGTTTTGTTGCTCGCAGCTACGGGTGCAGCCTCGCGGGCCAGGCTGAGGAGCGAAGCCCGATTCCTTGGGGGGGCAACTGCATCGACTCAGCCAGGCCCAAGACCACTTCAGGCAACCAAACAGTGGCAGGCTGCATCTACTGGGCCTGGCTAGGGGTCGGGCCACCCTACCCAACATACCCAAAGTGGCAGATCGTCTGCAGGCCTGGAGAAGAGAGTGAATACTCAGGGCCCCTTGGTTTCAGCGGCTCAGGCTCCTGCTTACTCATCGGACTGTATAACAGCAGTTTGCTGAAACCATTGCCAAACCGGGGAGGGAAAAAAATGTACTACAGGTTACTTTCATGCGCAATTCATTTCTGAGCTAGCCGGTTCGGCAGGGTTTGTAACAAACCGGGATGTGCACCTGTCGCATGTTCATTTCTGAGCTAGCCGGTTCGGCAGGGTTTGTAACAAACCGGGATGTGCACCTCTGCAACATGCGAATCCAGAATAGCATCTGTTCTAGTTCTGGCTCTGATACAGTTTCGCATTTCATGTATTAAACCAAAACAAGACACGCAGGACAAGCTAGCTGCAGCATCTCGCTTGATTTCCTTCCTGTCGAAATTTGGTGGCTCCGGCAGGAATTTCCCCGAAGCATGCCAGTTTGACTCACCAGTTATAATACGTACAGCTGCCCAAGTAAAGAACAAGTTGGGATTTGAGCAGCACAGGTTTTATTGAATAGTATATATCTGTTTCATGATAAATTGTGGTCGATGTGTTCTGTGAAAAGTTATTTAAACCATCACGCATCCGATCCAAATGTAAGCTAACCTTTTTGGGATGACATAATTCTACTTCTGAATGTAGCACCATAGTCGTTGACAACTCACGTCAACAGACAAACAGTTAGAATCTCATCTTTACAATCTCACAATCTCCTACGCGGACAACTACGTACCAGTAAACCTGTATATTTCTGGATCTTGTCAAATGATTTGGGGAACAAAATCAGCAAAGCAGAAAGTGATTTGTCACCTTACAAAGACAAACTAAGCCAGCAAACTCCAAATAGGTTGATATAAGTATAGAACCATACAATTAGGCCCTATTTGGATACAATGTATTTTTGGAGTTTTGAAAGAATACTACTGTTTTGCAAAATACTTTGGTTTTAGGAGGTGTGGAAGTGTTTGGATCTAACAACTTTTGCAGTTTTAAAAACCATGGTATTGCAAAAGGTACCAACTATTTTGGAGTTTTAGAAACTCTACTCCTGACCTCTTTTTCTAAACCATGGTTTTGCTTGACAATGGCTTCTAATACCATGGTTTCTTAATACTTTGGTTTTGAAAAGCTACAACACCCAGACAGGCCCTTAGATGTTTAATCCCAGAACACAAGCCGCATGATGGCCACATAATATCACTAATAGTTCAACAGTGCACTGGATTATGCGAGAACTGTATCAGTATCGGAGTCAGATAGGAAGTTATACATATCACATAGAACATCAACCGGAGTACACACTACTTTTAGTCCCCACCAACTTGTCGCTTCCAGGAGTCCTCCACAATGAGCTCATCGACACCCCAATCCTCGTAGCTGTGCCAACGAAACATAAAGAATTTGTTGATTAAAAAACGTAAAAAAATTGCATAACCATGCAATTTAGTGCTTTTCAAAAAGAACTCACCTTCCATCTGGTAAATATCGCCTGATGGTGAAAGGGATCTTGCGAGCTCTCAGTTCTTTCATGGCAATCTAGTTGGAAAAAAAATACAGTCATGACAATTATAAGAGAACAATGGTAGAACTAGAGCATAATTGCATAATTGATGAGCATGATTACAAGATTGAAAACATTAAACAACAGGCAGAATGCAAGATTCAGAATCTCACTGATTCATATCATTTATAAATAACCAAAACCTCGTATGCTAAACATCTTAAGACAGATGAAAGGCTTTCCATTCTTTTTGTGGAAAAGTATTTGCATTTATTGGAAATTAACATCCAACATAAATCCCGAACAAATAAAGCCATTTATTTTTGTTTGGGCCAGTCCCAAGTAAGTACAACGTTACCTCAAGAGGATCAGTTTCACCTTCAAGTTCCACCATAACTGGAGCATTCATACTGTAGAATATAGTCAGCGTTATATAACTTTTATGGACTAAATTATGCAGTGGCAAGATAAACCTGGCATAGAAGCATACCTGATCTGCAATGCACGTGTTCCAAGGATGCGTGCTCGCTCATACTTTGTCATATATTTTGATGTTTTACGTGGGCGCTCCTTCTTTTCCTGTTCCTTGTCTTCAACTTCTGTCCCTACCATGTCTTCTGGAGCATCTTCATTGTTATTCTCAAGATCCTCCTCAGCCCCATCCTGTTAAGGAAAACTATATCAACCACAGCTCTTCCACCAAAAGATAAAACAGGAACAAATATGAACTGTAATGGGCATGCACCTCAATCTCCGGTTCTGGGGGTTCATCCTCATACCTGCATTTTAGAAACAAATTCTTCAATTCTTACAACTCGTAGGTAAAGAAAAAATCAGCAGAAGCAAAGTAATATTTCCTGGTTGGTAATAGCAAGAAAAGATAACTTCCAAGAATGAAGGTGGGCGCATGGCAAGAACCCCACCCCATCTAGAGTGCATCATATATTTATAAACAGATTAAGTTTCAAAATGTAATCTCATTGATTTACATTTTGGTTTTTTATTTGGTAGCACAGGATCAAACATATTCATTGCTTGGGTGGTCAAAATAGAGAGAGAAAATCAACAGAGATAAAGCATGAATTATAAGGACAGTCCTTGCCATACATACGCTTCTCCTCTGGCAAGCCATGATCTCTCTATTCTCAAATCTAATAATGTTACGGTTTAGGAAGATAATGTAATGCAAGTGAAGCCACCACACCCTAGTGGCTAGAGCTAGGCTTGCATAGCATAGGGCTGGCAGAACTCAAAATACATATATTTTAAGTTCCTCTAGATAATGAAATGATAGATTAGTTCTATTAACAGGAAAGGCCCCTCAATTAGTTAACAAAAAAGGAATAAAGAGATGACTCATGTCATTTCTCTCCCAGCATATTAAATGAAATTGCAAAAGAGTTTTGTACCAATCTGAGTCTAAGACTAGGATAGGGTCTTGCAGTCGTGTATGGCAAAAGGGCAAGGGTCATGATCACAACCTGTAAGTGTGGTGGCAGAACAAAGAGAGCTGATGTAGGATGGCATGGGTCCAACAAACACTACAGCTAGGTCAAGAAAAGACAAGAGAAATCTCTTTTACAAGCCTTCTTAGGTTGGCTCTTTTAGCACATCCGATGAGATCCTAGCTAAGATATATAGCTTGTCTAAGTAAAAAGATGATTAAACTGGTTAACTATCTGAAGACAAAATCTAAATTTTGTGACAAAGTCTCACAGCTGACAGGCCCAAAGCCCCTAACTATGTCAGCACACGTAGTTCCTCCCATATTGTACAGTTTCCTTAGCCTAGCCATAAGTATTCAACCCCATCCATTTCTTTTCCCATTGATAATAGAAGTTACAATGCATCTCAAGAGACATTTTAACTTAAAAACCCAACTCTTCACCAACGGATAGGATACACACATGCTTCAGCATTCATAAAATCTGCGGGGATACTTAATTCTACCATTAAATAGAACAAAAAAAGATTAGTCTCAATTACAAACCGATATTCCATTTAAATCAATTAGAGAATGCCTTCTTTATGATTAGGTCCACATATAGACCATGAAGGATGCAACAAACAAGTGCAAGATTTGTAGGTAGTCAAAATGTCATCAGTTATTTTTTGTGGCAACCTGAAGATGGACGATTGAATAATCACACAAACAATCATCTCAAGTTCTGAACTACTGAATAAACCAACTGGTTATCCTAAGCCAATGCAAGCTTCGAGGAATCAACCCAACAAAAAAACAGCTGGATTATGCTTCCCCGAATATGTGCCGAGCGCCATATAGAGTTTTAATCCATCCCTGTACCAGAAAACCCAAGGCCTTCCACGCTCATGGAAACCCAGCAACTTCCGATTAGAGAGAGCATGAAACATCCAGCTAAACGACAGCCAGGAACCAGTTTAATCTCAAATCTTAATTATTCCCAGCTGCTACGGAAATTTCGTGGGTTAAATGTAAAATAATGGAATCCTCCCACTTATCTCCATGGTGTGAACCAGAACCACGCATAACTAAGTCTCATATCCCACTAATATCAAGCAACTAAAGGATTGCCCTGATTCTATCCAACAAACACCCGAACCCTAGGTTCCCCTGTTCAGGCGACACGCAAGGAGAAACGGCAGTAAGCCGGTAAGAGAGAGGAAGAGGAAGGAGGCAGGGTTGGGGAGGCGCACCCGAGGTCCACGTCGTTGTAGTCGTCGTCCGCCATGGACACCGCCGCCGGTCGCCGGGGTCGCTCGGGCTAGGGCTTCTCGCACGGGTGGCGGCCGGGGATGGATGCGAGGGGAGCAGAGTGCGGTTTGGTTGGGCGGTGCGGAACCTTCTCGTGCATATAAAACTTGGCTCGTCTGATTAGGCCAGCACGAATCTCAGAAGCCACGCTACATGTTGTCTAGGGATACAAACCCACCGGATTTTAGTGTCACATACCCATACCTGTCGAAAGTAAACTGTATTCGTATCTATATCCGTGACGGGTTAAAATTTTATCCCATACTCATACCCCTCGGGTAATCGGTATCCACGGGTATTCATACACGCGATATTTCATACAAATTCTTAAAAGATTAATAAATTTTACCAGTTTCATAAGAAATTTGTCTAACACATGCATAACATGAGGTCGAATTTTAGTCAAATCCATTTTATAGTGTGAATAGAGCATTAGAGTTACAACAAAAATGTTAAATTCACGTTATCAACCATAAATCACACATAAATTTCGGGTTCATGGGTACACGGGTTTGGCTTAGAGCACTTTTATCATACTCCATGATACGGATACCTATAAGTATCATATACACCATCTAACCGTTCATTATCAGAGGGTAATACGGTAATTAGTTCCTAAACAAATATTCCGACTAATCTGCTTCTATCGGATGAGTCCAACACAGCCCGCACGTACGTCCATCGCTACCGAGGGTCACTTGCCGCCGTCCTCGTGCGTCGCTTGCCACCGTTCTCGCGCGCCGCGGAGAACGTCGATCCGTGCGGTCCTCCTTCTCCTGTCACCATTAGATCATCGCCGTCGGCATTCTCCGTAGAGGCCGCGAATCCGTACGCCCTCCCTTTGGCCATCTAGATCCGTCTATCCCGCATTCTCCATGAAGGCGGCCGAATCATTGGGGGCTCCCTTCGCCACTAGTCTCTGCGTCATCAACCGCATCAACTCACCCACCAATCAGATCCCATTGGTTCTTTGATCTGAATCGGCTGCAGCACACGATTCCGTTCGGGCATGTCATTGTTGAATCTGAAAATTTGACATGACAATTTTGATATTTGGAGATGTCAATATCGACTTGTCTCGTGCCAGTAGTAGCGATTAGGTGCAAATTTTTATTTTAAAATAATCATTTTTAATCTAAAATTCTAAAAAAACTATCCAAAACTAAATTTTTAGGATCTAGACGTTTTTGTCACGACATGTAATCTGGCGTGATTATTGAATGAATCACGCCAGATGACATGGCGTGATTATTGTCACGTCGTCGTCGTCGACCACGTCGGATTTTTGGGTAGATCGAGGTTGACCCCAATCACGTCATACTCGATTGGCGTGATTGATAGTCCAATCACGCCAAATAGTCGGGCGTGACGGGAACTTAGTAATTTTTGATGTCGCGAACGGGAACAAAGAACAATTGAATCACGCCAAATAAGATGGCGTGATTGATAAAGTAATCACGCCATATGAGTTGGCATGATTCTCTCTTTCTCACCTAGATGTCACTTTCGATTGATGTCATGTGACATCATCAAGGTAATATTTTTAAAAAACTCTATAAACTCTACATACGAGTGTTCGATTTGAATTTCGTTTTCACCATTGCATTCTACACGAAGAAACGAACAAAACTAGATCTCACTTGCATATGTTTTAAAGATTTTTTTAATAACCTAAATTTCACCGTATATTAGGTAGTAATTTATATTATGAAAAAAAATCTTCGAAACATATGCAAGTGGGATCTAGTTTTGTTTGTTTCGTCATGTAGAACACAATGGTGAAAACGAATTCGAATCTGTTTCGTCATGTAGAACACAATGGTGAAAACAGAATTCGAATCCGACATTGTATGTCGAGTTTATAGAGTTTTTTTCAAAATTTTAACTTGATGATGTCGTATGACATCAGCTGAAAGGGACATCTAGGAGAGAGAGAAGGAATCACGCCATCTCATATGGCGTGATACCTTTACTAATCACGCCATTTCATTTGGCGTGATTCAATTGTCCTTCATGTGCATTAGCTTCGGCTAAAAATCACTAAGTTCCGATCACGCCAGCTCATTTGGCGTGATTGACCTATCAATCACGCCATACAGATTGACGTGATTAGAGTCAAGCTCGATCTACGTCCGATTTTGACGTGGTGATCGATGTCGACGTGGAACAATCACGCCATTCTATATGGCATGATTCATTCAGATGATCACGCCATGTGAAATGGCGTGACAAAAACGTCTAGAACTTGAAAATTTAGTTTAGGGCGGTCTTTTTTTAAAATTTTAGATAAAAAATGATTATTTTAAAAAACGTTCATTAGGTGCTGACCTGTTTTGGTGATTGGACAAAGGCAATAATTTACATGTGCGTCTTGATTTAGGTCTCATTATTCATTTCTGAAATAAAATACATTATGAAAGTATTTTCTGTTTTCAGGTGCTATTCATGGTTGTCGAAGAAATGTGCTTCATCCGAAGAAGATTATTCCGAAAGCTACTCCGCGGAATAATGGAAGGTGGAGGGCGCAACATGAACTTTTTAGGGGAAAATAAAATTCAAATATGCCTGAACACAAATGAGGTAAATAGAGCATTTGTGTCTAAATACTTTTGATGATCAATCATTTGTAAATTGTTCAATTGCTTCCAAGTATGAAATGTTGATGTGCATTTTTTTCTTTCCATTTTGGTGCAGGAGGTAAGAGGAGGAGGTGAACATTTGGCGCTTCCAAGCAGCTGAAATGATTTTTTTGTGTGTGTGTGTTTGTTCATTTGATTCGAGAGTTCTATTAAGTGAAAGTGTTATGCATTTAAAATAGTTGAACTTGCAGAACACTCGTGGTGTGTATCTTTGTATTTTAAATAATGTGGATGTAATCTTCTTGAATTAAAGTGATTATTATACATGCTACTGAGGTGGTCCGCTCTGGTGTGCAGTTATAACTGGATTGAAATTTTATTTTGTGGCCGCGATGCCCATTTTGTTATATAGTTAAGGTTTCAGTTTAGATTAAAAATAGAAAGCCAAAAATACTTAATTTGATTAGGTTCAATCAAGAAATTTACACAACTAGATATCCAGGGACGCAACATTTTGTTATATAGTCAAGGTTTCAGTTTACATTAAAAACAGAATGCCAAAATACTTAATTTAATTATGTTCAATCAAGAAATTTACTCAAACTAGATATCCAGGGACACAACATCGTACGTATCTATTTTGATCTTTTGAATCGTAACAACACCGTATCTCTTTTTAGCTTTTCAATCGTAACAACGCAGGAGTCTTGTATAACCGAAAGCATCTTTTAATCTTTTCAACCGTAACAACATGCAATGGTTGCACCTTGGCACACACGTACACAAGTAATATATAAGTCAAATAGTTATATGTATAACCATCCGTCTCTTCGCCAGCGGCGTCAATTTGGTTGTCATGCAATCTTGTAAGGCTGAAACTGCTGCCACCATGGGTTCTCCACTTGAATCTGATGCTGTTCAGACGTCTTCTGCTGCTGTTCTGGTGTCCCCAACTATTCCGGTGTTGCAAACAGCCATGGGTTCTCCTCCTATTGCTGTTCAATCTGATGCAGTTCAGGCGTCTCCTGCTGTTATTCCGACGTCCTCGACGGATCTGATGCCTCAAACTCCTGCGACAGGAACCATGATGTAAGCATCTTGTCAAAATACTATTATGTGTTCTTTAATCTCTTTCAAATATAAATTAGGCTGACTTCCTAACACAATAGTAATTCATAGCACATTATATCTTTTTCGGATTGTAGATGACCCTATTGTTCCTACCCCAAAGGAGATATGTTCCCCTATGGAGTACAAGAGAACAAAGGCATCTGAAGCTTTCCTTGATGTTAAATTTGATAATATGACCGGCAGATCAGAATTAAGTAAAGAAATTGCTCGTTTTGAAGAAAAGGTACATACAAATTCCTAGCTGATTAAAAAAATTATCAGATCAAGATATAGTGATTAGACACACAAAATCAACATTGATCAATGAACTAAGTACCCAGGTCAGAGGAGTTGAAATGCTCATTAATGCTGCAGCTAAGGCATATCCTGATGTACTGAAAAAGACAGCACATGCAGGGTGCAATTGACAACTTCCGGAAGAAACTAGCATCCATATTGGTCAACTCAAAGTTGAATGAAGAAAAGAAAACCATATAAAGTGGTCAGCCATATTCGGAGTTTTATGCATCCCTACAAATAGGTGAAGGCATACCATCTTAGAGATAGAAAGTGCGTTATGTTAGCCGGGTGTTTTCCTTTTTTCAAATAAGCTTCGTGAAACTTTTACTCAATAGTGTGCTACAGATAAGTTTTGTGAAATAATTACTTTATAGTATGCTCCGCTTCGTGAAACATTGGCACGATTTTGCTTCAGTTAGTGAGATACATCTGCTTTTCTTAAGAGAAGTTTTTCGGTCCACAATACTTGCAAGTAGTTTTGAAAAAAATACTTGCAAGTAGTTTAAGGGTATTTTTGTAATTTTACTAATAATTAATAGATTTATATTTTTACATAAAATATAATTTAGATATATGAATCACAACTTTATTGTAAGAATAATATTGAACACATTATTAACATCAAAGATTAATTACATTACTGATTTTCATTTATATTATCATGAAAATAAAAATTAATCATGACAAATCTATCACTTTGACGATAATACCCTTAGCATGGTAAAATACTTGCAAGTAGTTGTGTATTTTCGATCTCAAATCTTCACAGTTGAATCAAACTACTTGCAAGTATTTTTTCAAAACTACTTGTAAGTATTGTGGACCGAAAAACTCCTCTTTCTTAAACAAGCAAGTACCTCCAGGTTGAAAAAGATCTATAATTTCATCATTTTCTATACTGTTGCATTTGTCCCGTACAAAAGAGGAAGAAACAAGTCTGTATTACAGTAACTATATGTCCTGGACTAAAAAGATCATAATTTGGCACTGTATTAAAGTACCAGATATCTGTAATGAAGCTTGTACACTAGGCCTAGATGTATTCAGTCTTCAGATATGTATGTCAGACTAGTTCTGCTACAGTCTCGTATTCAGAGTGACACTGGAATCTTAGTATTCTACATCGACACAAATATCTTACAATGTAATGCTATTTTAGGAGATGCACGAGAAATGGTACTGCTGAGGTTAGATGAGCAGCATACTTTCTGAATAAATGCTTGCTTGCAGGGGCGAAGCTAGAGCTTAGGCTCGCCGGGGTCGGCATGCCTTGGCGACGGGGTCTAAGACGTTAATCAACAGTGATTAACACTGATTTTGCCGCGAGTCATCTGGGTCGGCTGATCCCAACACTATACTGTAGCTTCGCCCCTGCTTGCTTGTCATCCAAGAACTTCACTGCCTTGTCGTGGTCAATGTCCGGGAACAGCTTCCTCGACAGAGGTTCTCATTATGCACCCTGCTAATGGTGGCGTTGTAGAACTCCTCGGAGATGGGAACGCCATCGTTGAAACCGAGCTGTACATGAGGCCAAATAAGCTTTACTGACAAACTACTGAATAAGAGCAACTGCTGTTGCGTCGGGAGACCGGGTGATGAGGAAGGCGCACACTTACCCAAGCGCAATGCCCACGGCGACTCGCGGCCATGGTGGGTCGAGGCGGTTCCTGTGCCCACGCCGCCCGGATCTAGCACCGGGCGCCGACGGCCTCCGCCCTGCAGAGCCGACTTGCAGATCCATCTCCGTTCTACGAGCCTACTCCCTGCACGACGACCCCGGCCTTCGCCCTACAGAGCTGCCGCCCTTCGCCCGCCGTAGCCTCGCGTCCTACACGACAGCCCCGACCCAGGTCCGTGCGTGACCCGGTAGAGCAGCCTTCACCTCGCCCGATCTGTCGCCTTCACCTCGCTCGGTCGGGGTCCGCGCACCAACCGTCGGTGTCGGCTCCAGCCCGCCCCACTCCGGTGAGCCGCGGAGCCATGCGATGGGGGTGACGGGTGGATCCGTGGCGGAGGGCGGTGCACACCGGCCGTGGCGCATCGCAGAACCGGGGGTGAAGGGTGCGGACGCCCGAGAAGGCTGTCGCGCGTCCTCCGTTCATTGCCGCCACCGCCGCCACAGCCGTCGCCGCCACAACCACAGATGAGGAAGCTAGGCGTTGCCTCAACAAGAAAACAGGCAGAAGAAAGCCAAAAATGAAAGAAAACACAACATTTGCATTTACCCCCTTAAAGAACAAGATAATTTAAAAATAATTGTATTGATTGATTACTAAACTACCCTTTGATACTAATGATACCCCGCCATGATACTTATGATACCCGTGGGAACTGAAAGTATCTTAATGATGATACTAATGATAACCCGTTGGATCATAAAAATGAACGGTGGGCATTTATTTGGGAGTACCATAAAACAGCTCTTGTATTATGGTTCCCATACCCGAGAGAATTGTCATTTTAGCACTCCCAAGAAATGGCTTCGCCGTAATAGCATTAACATTATGGGCTTCGCCAAAACAGCACTCCCAACGTTGTCGCGTCTATATTATAGCGCTATGTACTGTTTTAAACCATTTGGAGTTGTTTTATGGTGAAACAGCCACATGAAAGAACAATACTACCCCGAGATCAATTTTTTTGTGTTTTGGCTCCACAAACGTGAGAGGAAATGAAACATTTTATTCACACAAACATGCATATATACCATTCATTTGTGTAACCAAACCAAGCACATGCACATAAAATATTACACAAATTTTTAGCATAGTACATAATAGCATCACAAATATAGTTTGAACCAACAGAATATTATCTTCACACAGAATAGGTTTAAGACACAGTGACACACGCACTAACAAAATAAATTAAAATCAAGACACATCACACATCTAAGCTCCTCTTGGCATTTCTTAGAGTCATCTCTTTGGAGCTGAAGTTTGAGAAGAAGCAACCTCCCGAGATGTGCCTTCTCCCATCAGCATAGCAAGCGGCTGCAAACTATGACATAATATATTTTCAAGTGGCCAATATTAAACAAAAGAAAAGATGATGAGAAATAGCAATTTCTTACCGTTGTTGACGCCGGTTTTTGACTAAGGGACCCATTGTCGGCGACTATAGGTCAAAGAGGGCCGGTGGGCGTAAGGCCGACGGCCGCTTGGGCGAGTAAAGGGGCTTCCCTCCCGGGAATCGTGCGTGGACGCCAACAGAAGAGCATAACATTGATGGGCCTGGCCCACGTTGTAAAATTAGAAATAATAGTTTAGTTTTGGAAAAAGGATTCTAGTCGGTTAGGAAATCGGCTCGAAGAGGGTCCGAATAGGATTCTTTTTGCCGAGTATAAATACATACTCGGATGTAACATGTAAACTCGATTCACATCCAATACAACTTTCGGCGCATCGCCAAACCCTAATTTTCTGTCAAGTCTTTACTGTTTTCGCGCGGGATCTTCGGGGCTCCGGTCGACGACACGTTGGCTTGCTAAGGTAATTATGTTGTCTAATTCTCGGCGCATTGTTCGTAATTAGATGGCTTAATTGCTAGTTATCCGGCGATTAGATCTGTTCCCGATTGGCGTAGTGAGTATCGGCCGGGATGAGTCAAGTTGACCTGGTCCGGGCTCGTGGTGGAGGTAGTTTGACTTGTCCCGTCTCCCCGTTCCAGCCTTTGCTCACAACGCCGATTTGCTCGGATATGATCGTTCGAGTCACAGTAGCCGCTATGAGAATTCTTTTACATCTTGGCCGATTCGATCGTGCGGATTCAGTTGACGTGTCCCGTGTTTGCCTTTGCGATAGTTGACTTGTCCTAGGCGCATGCAGCCGATTGGCTAGGGTGTAGATTTACTTTCATAGTTAAGGCGTTTATGATTGTGCTTGTCCTGAATCGGCCGGGCGTGCGCGGCCGTTAGACCTGGTCCGATCGCGTGCCATCGCTTGACTTGTCCTGTTGGAGCGACTGGTCGATTTGGGATCCGTGTGGTTATATTTGTCTTACTCGTTCTTTCGGAGTGTTTAGCCGATTGCTTATCACGTTCATTAGCTGTTTTATGTTTAATTAGTGCCAAATCTGTTAAAGCTGCTTTTGGATCCGAGCTATTAGCATGATTTTATTGATCATCATTATACATGTAGATATATCTAAATAATTCATTGCTATGATCAATGGCAGAATCGGCCGAATACCCGATCGGCCGATTCACGGATCTGATTGGTGATTAAATCATCTTCTTGCTATCAAATGAATTACATCATATTAATAATTAATCTGTTTACATTTCATTCGATAATGCATCTCTGCAAAGTCTTAATAATTTGATCGCTTACCGACGAAATCGGCTGCTAGCCACCGATTGCATGTTATAGCGTCGGCCGATTCCGTATCGTTCGTATAACAGTTCGTTCGCCTGGCATTTAATACATAAATGGATGGGCCGTGCTGTTCCCTGTCTATGGCCGATTTTTGTCTATCTTACGCCATAATCGGCCACGATCGCACATCGGTCTATCTCGGGCCGATGACCTGGAATTTTATACCTTTTATTGTCTTTGTTGGTTTGCAGGAAAACCATCCGGCACGCACCAGCGCACACGAACATCGGCGAGCTGAGCCGGTCCGTTGGGAGCACAGGACTCTGCGTCGGCCGGGGTTTCGGTGGACTCTCCGGACAACGGTGTGTCGACGACTTTTGACGTCAACACACTTTTTGGCACGCCCGGTGGGACCGAAGCAACCAAGATCAAGATGTCATACATACAGAGCTGTCGGGGAGGACGGAACACCAATGGTCGATGCTGAAAATCGGCCGATTTTTGTTCCTGTACCTCTCAGGACGGATGGCAAAGGGCATGGAGAAATTTCGATGATAACGGGATTTCGGCCCGGGGAAGGATGACGACAGAACAAAAGCTGCAGTACCAGGAATACCCGGCCGAAGCAATGAAAAAGTACTTTCAAGCCCCGACAGGTGACACGTGGCAGAGTGGCCACAAAAGGAGACTTCCTCGGATTCTGCATCCGGAAGAACTAGACCAAATCAAAGCCCAGAGATCGCCGGATGCCAACCAACTCGGTGATATGGTCAACTCTTCCGTTCATCATGCCCTAATCAATCAATCGGGCGTGTTGACCAACACCATCGGGAATTTGATCAAGGACACGATTGATGGCAGGCTATTCACTCGAAGGGTATTCTGGACCTGCATACACTCAGCCTTTCAATCAGGGAATTAGCCTCCGAGTACCACACCGCAGCGGGGTTTCAGCCTCAGTACGGCATGCCACCTCACCTATGGCCTGGCAAGGACAATGCAAATACAAGTACCAGTGCAACCCAGCCAGGCAAAGAGGATGACAGTGGCCCCAAGAAGTCGGTAATGGAAGAAGGCAACGGACAAGATGTACAACAGCCGACTTCCGAGTTGGGGGCAGCAACCAATGTGGCAGCAGTCCCACAGTATGGCACAAGCAGCCCAATTTCTTCTACGTACCAAATATCGGCCCAAGTGGAATTGAGAACTCACCTACTATAGTATGGCCGATATCCGGTATTCCACAGCCAACCGCATCGGCTGGGGACAGGGATTCATGATCGGACGACCGATCCAATCGGCCATGAATTATGGAATCGCTCCGCGGACACTATTCCCGGCCACCGGCACCGGGATTTCCGGGAACAGCCGGTTGATACACCCGATCGGGGGACAGCCCAACACAGCTTATATGACGGGGACCGGATTAGCAATTGCTGAACCCAATGATATGAGTAGCCTCATGACTAAGATCGCCGATATGATGAAAGATCGGTTCGATTTGAAGCCTAAGGAGAAGAGTGCATTGTATCGGCGACCTTACCCAGATCGGATGGATTCCGTGGCTCTACCCAATAAGTATAAAATTCCCGAGTTTTCCAAGTTTTCCGGGCAAGATAACACATCAACTATGGAGCACATCAGCCGATATGACGCACAGCCTTGGTGAGGCGTCTACTCAGGAGGCTTTGCGGGTCCGGCTATTCCCCCGTCATTGTCCGGATCGGCCTTTTCATGGTTTGCTTCGCTGTCGCCTCGGTTCTATTCAGAGTTGGGCCGATCTGGAGAAAAGGTTTCACTCCTATTTCTTCACGGGCATTACCGAGCTTAGTTTGTCCGATTTAATGGCAGTGAAACAGAAAACTGGGAATCGGTGGCTGATTATATACAGAGGTTCAGGACTCGAGGGACGATGCTACAACCTCGAACTCCGACAGAGCAACAGCTTGGCCGAAATTGCTTATGCGGGGCTATTCCCCAACATCAAAGAAAAATTTACCCCACATGAGTTTGATGGGCTGGCACAGCTGACCCGCAGAGCGCTCGGCCAGGAAGAGAATCTCCAGCTCACCAGGAATCGGCGGTATCGGGTAGCTTATGCTGATTTCGACAAGTGAGGATGATGAAGAGGGAATTAATGCAGTTGAGTGGACTAATAACAAACGGCCGATATTTTCTCCACATGTCAATCCTAAGGAGAGGAAGTATGATTTTGATTTATCCAAGGCCGACGAGATATTTGATCAGCTTGTCGCGGGAAAAGAAAATCCAGCTTTCCCTCATCACAAAATTCCTACGCCGAGGAATTGAAGAAAATGGCTAAGTGGTGCAAATGGCATGGAAATTCACATCATAACACCGTTGATTGTTATGCTATGAGAGATGAGATCCAGAAGGCGGTTGACAGTGGGGTATTGCGAGCAGCTGATGTAAAGAAGAAGATGAAAGTTGATGGGCACCCTTTCCCGGCTAATACTATGTACATCAATACCATCGGCGGTGGATCAGCTGGTTTCATACGCCGATATGAGAGGAAGAGAGAGAGAGAAGAAAGAGATCAGATGGCATATGAACAGGAATCTATCGGTCAAAGTCAGCAAGTACGAGCAAGGCGTGATCCGCCGAGAAGATTTTGACCCACACCGGGATTGTCCTTTCTTTCGATACTCGCTGGGACCAAAGAATGAAGCTTCCATCTATTGAGAACTGCCCGCAGTGCACCGGCCGGAAAGAGTATCGAGATGACGGGTCATCGAGTTACCAGGGCGGCCGATTTGTCGCAACTACGAATCACAACAATCGGCCCCCGTAAGAGCAATCGGCTATGATCACGGATATGATGAACGAAGATACATAGTGCCAAAGAGAACCTCCGTTCACGATCGGCTGGGGCCAATCAATGATGAAGAAGGGTTTGATTACCAATACCATGAAGATTCGAGGAGTGATTACCAATACCATGAAGATTCGAGGAGTGATCAAACCGAGAACGAAGGACAAGTGGTGCCCGGTGGTTTGCTCAAGCAAAACCAAAAGAGAAGGCTTCAAAGAATGCGTTGTCGAGAAATCAAGGGTGGACGGCATCATAGAGATGACCAAGATGATGAGCCCAAGCCCAAGAAAGAATGGAGGCCGAAAGTGCGAGTCTCGAGTAGTCCGAGCTGAAGCCACGGTGAATATGATGTCCCCGATGCCCGGGATTGTCGGATCGGCCGATGAAAATTCGGTTGAAGAAGAACCAGTTGGGAAGACTTCAGAGATTCTTTGGATGCCGGAATCGGCGGTATTTGATAAGCCGGTCAACTCGATCATTTGCATCTCAAGGCGTTGTATATTAGCGGCTACGTCAACGGGTCACCGATGAGGAAGATGTTGGTCGATGGAGGAGCAGCAGTCAATGTCATGCCGATTACTACATACCGCAAGCTTGGGAAGACGCCGGAAGAAATGATGAGGGCTAATCCGACGCTCAAGGATTACAGCGGGAGAAGCCAAGATGTGCGTGGGGCCGCAATAATGGAGATCACTCGTGGGCAGCAAAACCATACCCACCACTTTTTTCATCATCGACGGGAAAGGTGCATAGACAACTTTGTTAGGGAGAGACCGGATTCATGCCAATTGTTGCATCCCCTCAACCATGCACCAGTGTTTGATTCAATGGGTCGGCAACAAGGTCGAAATCGTGCGGGCCGATAAGTCCGTAACCATTGCAACCGCCGATTTCGAGTTTGCCGGTCTGGAAAGCTTGCCTTGTTTATCGGGCACATATTGGGATGCGGAAGCCATAAACATCACAGACGACGGAGTTATTGTGACCGGGGGTCGGGTACCCCCGGCTGCTCCGATGGGCCCCACAGGAGAATTGACGGACAATCGGCCGATCGATATACACACCGAAGACATGGTGGGTCGGCCGATTGATGAACCAGAAGACGGGAAATTAGGCCACGGTTTTGTGTCGGCCGACGAGTTAGAAGAAGTAGATATAGGGGATGGAGACAAGCCTCGGCCGACATATATTAGCAAGAAATTGTGTAAGGAAGTAAGAGATGAATTAGTGGCCTTATTGGAAGAATTTAAAGAGTGTTTTGCTTGGGATTATAGCGAGATGCCTGGACTCGACCGATCGATTGTTGAACATCGGTTGCCCACTAAACCCGGATATCGACCATATAAGCAGGGGGCTCGGAAGATTGACCCTAGGTATTATGAAGCCGTCAAGGAAGAGATTATCAGATTATATGAAGCCGGCTTCATTAGGCCATGCCGATATGCGGAGTGGGTTTCCAGTATTGTGCCGGTGGAGAAGAAAAATGGAAAGATGCGGGTCTGCATTGACTTCAGAAATTTGAATAAGGCAACTCCGAAAGATGAGTATCCAATGCCAAACGCCGACTTGTTGGTTGATGCAGCTGCCGGCAACAAGATTTTGAGCTTTATGGATGGAAATGCTGGGTATAATCAGATTTTTATGGCCGAGGAAGATATATCAAAGACGGCATTCAGATGCCCGGAGCGTTGGGACTATATGAGTGGGTTGTCATGACCTTCGGACTAAAAAATGCTGGTGCTACATACCGGAGGGCCATGAATTTTATATATCACGATTTGATCGGCCGATTGGTGGAAATTTATATTGATGATGTCATTGTGAAATCAAGATCGGTTGGAAGTCATGTGGCTGATCTCGGAGAAGTGTTGAAGAGGACAAGACAATACGGCTTAAAGATGAACCCGCTCAAGTGTGCGTTTGGCGTCTCAACTGGACAATTTCTGGGGTTTATTGTGCATGAAAAGGGAATTGAAGTCGGCCCTAAGAGTATTAATTCTATCAGAAAGTTGGAACCGCCGACGAACAAGACGAAGCTCCGAGTCCCCGATCGGCAAGATTAATTTTATTAGGCGATTTATCTCAAACTTGTCCGGCCGGCTTGATGTGTTTACGCCATTGTTGAAGCTCAAGGCCGATCAAGAGTTTCGGTGGGAGCCGATCCATCGAAGGCTTTAGAAGATATCAAGGAATATTTGGTGTCCCCACCGGTAATGGTTCCGCCAAAGTCGGGCACACCCTTTAAGTTATATTTATCGGCCGATGATAGGTGCATCGGATCTGCATTGACTCAAGAGCAGGAGGGAAAAGAGCGGGTCATATTTTATCTCGACCGCAAATTAATTGATGCAGAAACACGGTATCCGGAGGTGGAAAGGTTATGTCTCTCGTCTATATTTTTCATGCACGAAACTAAGGCATTATCTCGTTAGCCGAGGAGTGTACTCGTGGTTTGCCGAGGCCGATGTCGTAAAATATATGCTATCGGCCCCGGTCCCCAAAGGTCGGTTGGGCAAATGGATGTTGGCAATTGCGGAGTTTGATCTAGGCTATGAATCGGCCAAAGCAGTGAAAGCGCAAGTATTGGCCGATTTAATAGTGCAACACGGTGAACACTCGGCCAAATACGTTGAACCAGTGCCATGGACGGTGTTCTTTGATGGTTCAATTTGCAAGGAAGGAAGTGGAATCGGCTTGGTTGTTGTGTCGCCTCGGGGGCAATACGTGGATATTCTATTACAGAGAGGCGCACACCAACAACCAAGTCGAATATGAGGCAGTATTAAAAGGACTGGAACTACTCATCGATGCCGGGGCTGATTTTGTGGAAATTTTCGGCGATTCCTTGTTGGTCGTGAGTCAGCCGGCCGATGAGTATGAGTGTAAAGATGAAATATTGTTGCAATATCATAGAAAGTGCCGAAGTTAATGAAAAGATTCAAGTGTGTTAAAATCAGCCATATACCAAGAGAGCGGAACTTCGAAGCAAATAACTTGGCTCAACTAGCATCCGGATATCGGCTCGCCGAAATAGCTTGGAAATAGCCGATATTGAAAAGGCCGATTGGCGCACGTAAATTCGAAGTTTTTTGAGCAATCCATCCCAACCTACAGATAAGAAGATAAGATATAAAGCCTTGAAGTATGTTCTGTTGGATGATCAATTATTTTTCAAGACAATTGATGGGGTGCTTCTCAAGTGTATTGATGACACCGAGGCAAAGGTGGTAATGAGCGAAGTGCATGATGGGATTTGTGGAACGCATCAATCGGCCCATAAAATGAAGTGGCTGCTAAGGCGAGCTGGTTATTACCGGCCGACAATGTTGGCCGATTGTTTCAAATATTATAAAAGTTGCCAAGATTGCCGAAATTCGGGCCTATACAGAGGGCACCTGCGTCGGCCATGAATCCGGTGATCAAACCTTGGCCGTTCGGAGGCTGGGCCATGGATATGATCGGCCGGATAAATCCAGCATCAAGCAAAGGACATCAATACATATTGGTAGCTACAGATTACTTCACAAAGTGGGTTGAAGCGGCACCCTATCGCAAAGTTTCGACGGCCGACGTGATAACATTTGTTAAGGAGCATATCATTCATAGATTTGGGATTCCAGAGACAATCACAACAGATCAAGGATCAGTATTCACGTCGGACGAATTTCAATCTTTTGCTGATGAGATGGGAATTAAGTTGATTAATTCGTCGCCGTATTATGCCCAAGCCAATGGACAAGCTGAAGCGGCGAATAAGAGTCCGATCAAGTTAATCAAGCGGAAAATACAAGAGTATCCTCGTAAGTGGCACATGAAATTGATGGACGCTTTGTGGGCTTATCGTATGTCACGGCATGGAGCCATGCAAGTTGCGCCGTATCAGCTGGTATATGGGCACGAAGCCGCATCGCCATGGGAGACAGCTATCGGCTCCGAAGGATTGAATTGCAACAAAAGCTTTCGCCGATCAGTACTATGGATTGATGATGGATGAATTAGAAGATGTAGTACAAAATCGGCTGGATGCATTGGAAAAAATAGAGCAGAATAAGGCGAGGGTCGCCCGCCATTATGATAAGAAGGTTGTGCAGAAACAGTTTAAAGAAGGCGATTTGGTCCGGAAGCTTAGGATGCCGATCGGTGTGAAGGACAATCGGTTTGGTAAATGGTCGCCTAATTGGGAAGGACCTTATTTGATTAGCCGATCGGCACCGGGTAATGCATATATTTTGAAAGAGTTAGAAGGGGAAGAATTCGGCCGAGCAGCTTAATGGAAAGTATTTGAAGCAGTATTATCCTAGTATTTGGATTAACTCATTGTGTTCGGCCTAAAAGAGACTACAGCCGATGTCGATGCACATCGCCTTGAGACGGCCGATACCGAGAGTATCGCCCTTAGCCCAAAAAAATATGAAAGTAAAACACAGGAAGTCACCGATAAATTAGCCGATGTTTGAACATCGCCTTCGGATGGCCGATATGATTATATATCGCCCTTAGTGCAAAAAATGTTTACAACCAAAACTTTGTTCAAAAATCCTATTACACCTAAGCATAATCGACGGCCTCGGCGCGGGACAAGAAGTCTTGGACGGCAGATAGTGCGCGGGCCAGCATGGAGTCGAGATTGGCCATGACTAAGAGGTCATCCTCGATGGAGCCGACATCAGCCTGCGCCGCGGCGACCATCTTCTCGGCCGTTTGAATTGCTTCGGCCGTCGTCTTCTCGTTGAGCCGCCACATCAGCCGACAACCGTGCAATGGCAGCTTCCAAGGCCGCCGCCGCCTCCTCCTTGAGAGCCGGCGATGCTCTCAAATCGACAATCTCCTGGTTGATTATTTGCAGTTCATCCTGCCGATTTGAGAGTTGCTCTTGCATCTCCCGGGTCTTCCGGGCCTCCTCCTCGGAGCGCTTGATGGAGTTCTCGGCGAGTAACGCCGCTTGCTGCTGCTCCGCGTGGCGAGCCGGACGCCGCCGGGCACGAGTAAAGTCCATTTGCCAGTACTCCATGTATGCCACACGGTGCGAGCATCGCGCACATCCTCCGGGAGCTCCGTCCGGACCTCCAAGTACCGAGCCCTTATGGGGTGAGCGTCGGCCACCAAGCGATCGACCGAAGAGGCCTCGAGCCTGCGCGCGATTTCGTTCATTGTGACATCCCCACCTCGCGACGCGAGATGGGATTGTCGAACAGGATCGTATCGGGAGACATTCGACGAAGCGAACGTTCATTGCACATACGTTAACGATACATCCACCATTTTCATATACATGTTTAGATACATGGGTGACATATTTTATATCTGAAATTCAAGTTATTATTATACATAAAGTTCGAAATTCAGATTTAATATACAATGAGCGGAAGCGTAAAGATAATCTCGACGATAGTTGCCTAAAATGTGACACATCAGCCCGTAGATGTGCCCATTCTTCTCGACAATCTCACCTGCACAAAATGTTAACAACAAAGCCCTGAGTATCTAATATACTCCGCAAGTCTTACCCGACAAAAATGGTTTCTAAAACCGACTCCTAGTATGCAGGGGGCTGACCGGGTTTGCAGGAAATAGCCAAAAACAGCACCTATGTTTTTCTGAAAATTCATGTTTTAGCCAATTTAAATGGGTTGGAACATGAATATAAATTTAGTGAGCATTTCTAACAAAACATGGTTGCAATACATGAAGTAATTCATCAAAAATCAGCAAGCTTATTCATCATATTCACTTGTTACTACGATGCAATCTGCTCGAGACAAGTGGTACTCATCACCGCGAGGGACGGCGATATATATCGATTTACACCCTGCAGGGGAAACCCAAATGCACGACATACGCATCATTTAAGAACACGTATGGCCACCTTTCACAAGATCACCATAGATATGAGCCGGGTCCACCCTCCGAGTGTGCATTCCACATGCGACCACAGTAGCGTCGGGTCCAAGGGTAATAACACACCCTCCATCTACTCACAAACCCGTGCATCCACCGTGACCAACACTTTGCACAAAGGGTGGAGCGACCGTCCAACACTACGATTCTCAAGTTACATCGGTTTACCAACTCCCATACGAAGGTATGCATTTGGTACACAACTCAATACTTGCTCGCGGAGTCACACGGTCCTCAACCGACGCGCACGGGGCTATGGCGAACATAGGCGAACCTTGCCACCGCATTCTACACATGCATTTCCCCGTACGGTCTCAATTTCATCAATATCATGTGAGAGGTAACAAAATTTAATCCCTAGACCGGGTGATCTCCAAATCACTCGGTGTTGCTACCGATGACTACTTACTAAGCATAGCATTTCTAACGAAAAAGGATTTTTACCTATCCAATGAGACCATAGGCATAAAGGGATAATAATGCACTACGGTTGCGATCAACTCCTGAACTTAAATGCACAATACATGACATCATCACATGTGAAGTAAAGAAAAACTTTTAAAAGCGTGGGTTATGCACCGGGGCTTGCCTTGATTCGGTTCGCAGTTAGCACACTCGAACTCGCTCACTTCAAGGGGTGCCCTCCTTGATCTTCGGTTCCGGTCGGGGTTCCTATATGAATGCATATGAAGTTCATGAGCATTGGATGAGTTCATATTTATATAGTTCATGGAACTTCCTCAATAACATAGTGCAATAAAATGTTTGCATAATTTAACATGTTCTTGAGAGGTGATGATATGGTCATGATGGTGGTAAGTGTGGTTCGTGTCATGGGGACAACCTTCTAATTAGGTAGATTTTTCCATCATGTAGTATAAATGTTCATGCTGGTTTTTGAGATCGAGAAAATAGGTATAATTCCTTATCACTTAGTACGCAAGAGGTTGATGTTCACTTTCTTAGGATGAAGTTTGATCACGTCGTTATACATCGTGTACCATGAGTACTCATTATTTCATGTGGTTTTGTTACGATTAAACCTACACCATACGACCGTTCTTGCCCAAAAAGATAAACGTGATTATGATCTGTTTAATGGTGCCATGTAGGTGTGAAAATTATTTAACCATAACAGCAAGCAAACGGCAATTTGAGTTCAGATCATGCTTAGCCATTTTTATTCACTAAGTCCGGTTTGACAGGCTGCTCGCGAAGCCATCTTAAGGTGTTCAAAACTTAATATTTTGCTATAGCACTTAGGTGATTCATGTTGGTTAATGTAAAGTACATAACTCAAGGTTTACAACGAGCCAAAAATCGCTTCATTTGGATCTGTATTCAAAAAGTTATTGAATTTCAAAAACAGCATGTTGTCACGCAGGCATAACGGTTTAGCATCTTAGAGCGCTTGAATCTTCATTTTTCTACACATGAAGTACCGGGATTATGTTACCACGTTAAAGTACAAGTTATCTACTTTCCAAAGAGCCCTTGCTCATGCAGTTTGGATCTGGGGTCCAGAAGTTACATCATTTTTAAAATGCAATCTTGTTTATGCGTTTGGTTACGATAGCATTTTCATCTCACTCAAAAATTAATTTTTACTATATAACCATAGGTGTTCATGTTCACCATGTTAAAGTAGAGGTTACAAACTTTCAAATGCGCTTTGAATCGTTCAAATCCGTGGTGTAATTCTCGAGATATGATTTTTCTAAAACGCTTAACCGTTACGAAGTTTTCAGCGCGTTTCGAAATTCGTCTAAGTGTTGCGCGCGGGAGGGGCTCGCCGGAGCGGCGGCGGAGCTCACCGGCGGCACGCTAGGGCTCGCCGCCGGGGTCGGGCTTGGCCGCCTGTGCACGGTTTTCGATGGCGCACCGTTTGGTGGGGTTGGCGAGGCGAGTGAGGGAACGGAGCATAGCTCGCGACGGCGGATGGCGGAAGGGCCAACTCCGGCGTGGTAGCTCGTGCTCGCCATGGCGCGAAATAAGGGGTGGTCAAGGCGGGGAGCTTCACCTTTGCACGGAGATGAACGGCGCGGGGTCGGTGCAGACCGGGGTGGTCCGGAGCGTGCCGGCGTCGACGGGGTGGCGGTGTGCGGTGGCGGCGACGAAGAAGGAAGCGATTTTCTCCTCGGCCGCGGCTCGGTTCAACTCGGGGCAGGGCAGGGAGGTGCGTTAGGTTCCCGCGCACCCTTCGAGGCCAAGGGGGAGCATGAGCTCACCCGAGCGGGGTGGATTCGAGCTCGCCGGCGCGGAAGGAGAAGAATGGGGCTCGTCGGATTTTTATGGGATTTGTAGCGCTCCGAGGGCGAAGGGAGGCCAGGAAATGGTGGGGAGATGCGCAAGGAGCTGGCGAAGCAGTTTCACGCAAATGAGGGCGTGGCAACGCGGAGAGGCAGCGCACGGGGGGATGAACCGGACGGCGGCCATGGCGGAAGGTGGTCTTCACCATCGACGGTCGTGCGAGCACGCTTCGAGGCGAAGCTTGGGAGGTGATGCGCGACGCGTGGAGCTGCACAGCGGAGGAAGGACGGGGCGGCGCCTAACCGGCATGGGCGCTGGCGGCGACGCCGCGGCGGGTGGCCCCGGCCACCGTGCCAACTCTGTTCAAAGGGATTCCCACTTATTTACGGTTTTGCCACTGCTATTCTCTTCTCTGTAATTTGCTCATAGAATTCGATCCTTATGACATTTTTGCAAACCAAATTTTCTGTGGGTCCTCTGGATTATGTGGAACAACTTTCCTTATAGGCAAAAGTTCAGATTCGAAATTTAAAAATTTATAAAAATTATTGAACAGATGCTGTTTTTAAACATTGATTGAATTTTTCTAGGGAATTGTGCCACCCTAAAAATTTGGGAAAAATGTCCTAAAATCATGTTTGGATCTCCTCTACCAGGATATGCGAAAATATTGGCATACTTGTGTTGAGGAGCCTTGAGTTTTAAATAGTTGGGGTTAAACTATATTTGAATTTTAATTTTTTTCAAATATGCTAATTCATTATTTCATGTATTCACTCCCTTAATTAGTGCTCAATTCCTGCACTTAAGGTTTTGACATTGGTTACCTGCTATTATGTGACATGGGATGTCACAGCCCTCCCCTTAAAGAAATCTCGTCCCGAGATTTGCACTGGAGTTATGGGGGTAAAGATGACGGTAACGTTGAGACAAGAATGATTCAGAATTTTGGGGTACAACCAGAAGTTCCATGATCATGGTAAGACCATGTCGATTTCAATGTGTGAGGGTCGTGGGATGGAGATACGGCTAATAGTACCAACGAGTCTCCAAACATGACATTCTTCTTTCGGTTGCGTATCCCGGTCATACGCCATCCGTTCCGAAAAACATCATATTCGAATTCTCTCACCAAATTCTGATTTAGCAGCCTGCATTTTCATATAGCCTATCTTTGGCTTTGAGAAGCGCCCAGGCGAACCGGCACAATCCAAAAACAAGATGGCAATTTGGAATCACATATCCACTAAATTGAATTCTGCTCTCGGTACAACTTAGCATAATAAAAGGTTGGATGATCAATAGTTTCAGGATTCACTCGGGAGGTTTTACTAATAATGATGGTAATGATTCCAAGTGAGGGGAAGAATGAAAACAACTTTGGGTTGAGACCAAATGGTTTCTAATGATTGGTTCGCGGGGTTGGAAATTAGTGGCCGACAATTGGGATAGCACCTGAAATTCATCCATGTTGCGAAGCTTTTGGTTACAACGTTTTGATTGCTCATTAGGTTGCCATAAATACAACAAAAGACACCATCACCTATTTTTTACGCGATTACAAGCCATTGGTTTAGTCTAACCTACTACGTTCATTTGCATATGCTACACATAGCTGACAACAACACCTAAGTATCGCTATCGGTGTCGGGAGGCACGACCGGGCTGTTGACATCGGTATGGTCGTTAGCGGAGTCATCATCATTATTTGCCGGAGGTGGTGGATTTTTGAAACAAGTTAAATAGCATGGCCAACATAGTATTATTCCAAGTGAACTAGCATAATCTATGTAAGATGAAATGTGTATTAAAAGAAGGCAATTAGACTTGGCAATGACATTGGCAATTCTGCCCGCTACCGACAATGCCAAAAACAGGTTACAAGGTCTTGCTGTTTTACCTCTGGTATGAACATTAAAATTTACCCAAACCTTATCAAAATGCTAGAGAACTTTACAAGCTTTCCAACGTATCTTAAAACACATAAAAAGCTTAGGCGGATCAAAAGTTACGGCGATTTCCGACTCTACCGGGTTCTGCCAAAATTTCTGGCAACTCTGGCAACTTATGACAATTCGACTTGCTCTCTGTTTTCGCCTATTTGACCACCTTAACGAATTTTACTGACCAACTTGATAGTAAATAAAATGTGGATCATATCATGAGCTTTCCAGAATGGGGTAGATCTCTTGATTTGGGTAAGTAACGCAAAACTTATGGTGATTTTAGCGAAACACGCGAAATCTGTCAATCTGGCAACTCGGGCAAAATCTGGCAACTTTTGCCAGGGTTTCGGGTAGGTCTATTTTAGCTCATCTAGACTTCTTTTTAATCCTGGTTGTGATTACCAGGTTGTAGCACATATCATTAGCTTTCTAGATTGGGGTCAATCATTCCATTTGGATTAGCAACCAAATAGTTATGATCGTTTTCGCAGAACTGATTATTGGGTGGAAATTTACTGGTAATCGGGTGGTATTTATATGGCTGATTCATGTTTTCGTGTGTTTTCGATATCATGACTTGATGGGTCATTTATGTTTGATAAATTTGAATTCATGCACATATGTGATATGTATATGTTATGAATGGTATGAATGATGAGATGAACATGCCGGTGCCTACGTCCTTTCCAATTAAAAGGCGTGATCGGTATATAGTCGACCAACTCGCAATTTTAGTGGCAACACACACACGTTCTCAACCGGATTGCTACACGTTCTATGGTTCGTGGTTAGCATACCTGCAGAAGATCCATTGCAGAAACAGTACATCAAATTCAAAAGAAATTACGAAAATAAATCACAGTTCTACTATCATATAGAGTAACGATCCATTGAAGGGATCGCCTCGTGGATTGCCACGAGCCAACATTGTCCCGTATTATTACTTCCGCGGGCACGGAGCACTAATTTAAATTGCGAACATACCTTGGCCAGACCGTAGGTGCAAGAAATTAAACAATCATAACCCAGGGTTAGTTTGCCACTTTCTACTATTATAGACCTTAAATGGGCTTACTAGATCGTTCCTCACCGTATAACGTGTTTGCAATTTTTAAGAATGATCATTAACGTATGGCATATCCCGATTTAGCTCTGATACCAGCTGTGACATCCCCACCTCGCGACGCGAGATGGGATTGTCGAACAGGATCGTATCGGGAGACATTCGACGAAGCGAACGTTCATTGCACATACGTTAACGATACATCCACCATTTTCATATACATGTTTAGATACATGGGTGACATATTTTATATCTGAAATTCAAGTTATTATTATACATAAAGTTCGAAATTCAGATTTAATATACAATGAGCGGAAGCGTAAAGATAATCTCGACGATAGTTGCCTAAAATGTGACACATCAGCCCGTAGATGTGCCCATTCTTCTCGACAATCTCACCTGCACAAAATGTTAACAACAAAGCCCTGAGTATCTAATATACTCCGCAAGTCTTACCCGACAAAAATGGTTTCTAAAACCGACTCCTAGTATGCAGGGGGCTGACCGGGTTTGCAGGAAATAGCCAAAAACAGCACCTATGTTTTTCTGAAAATTCATGTTTTAGCCAATTTAAATGGGTTGGAACATGAATATAAATTTAGTGAGCATTTCTAACAAAACATGGTTGCAATACATGAAGTAATTCATCAAAAATCAGCAAGCTTATTCATCATATTCACTTGTTACTACGATGCAATCTGCTCGAGACAAGTGGTACTCATCACCGCGAGGGACGGCGATATATATCGATTTACACCCTGCAGGGAAACCCAAATGCACGACATACGCATCATTTAAGAACACGTATGGCCACCTTTCACAAGATCACCATAGATATGAGCCGGGTCCACCCTCCGAGTGTGCATTCCACATGCGACCACAGTAGCGTCGGGTCCAAGGGTAATAACACACCCTCCATCTACTCACAAACCCGTGCATCCACCGTGACCAACACTTTGCACAAAGGGTGGAGCGACCAGTCCAACACTACGATTCTCAAGTTACATCGGTTTACCAACTCCCATACGAAGGTATGCATTTGGTACACAACTCAATACTTGCTCGCGGAGTCACACGGTCCTCAACCGACGCGCACGGGGCTATGGCGAACATAGGCGAACCTTGCCACCGCATTCTACACATGCATTTCCCCGTACGGTCTCAATTTCATCAATATCATGTGAGAGGTAACAAAATTTAATCCCTAGACCGGGTGATCTCCAAATCACTCGGTGTTGCTACCGATGACTACTTACTAAGCATAGCATTTCTAACGAAAAAGGATTTTTACCTATCCAATGAGACCATAGGCATAAAGGGATAATAATGCACTACGGTTGCGATCAACTCCTGAACTTAAATGCACAATACATGACATCATCACATGTGAAGTAAAGAAAAACTTTTAAAAGCGTGGGTTATGCACCGGGGCTTGCCTTGATTCGGTTCGCAGTTAGCACACTCGAACTCGCTCACTTCAAGGGGTGCCCTCCTTGATCTTCGGTTCCGGTCGGGGTTCCTATATGAATGCATATGAAGTTCATGAGCATTGGATGAGTTCATATTTATATAGTTCATGGAACTTCCTCAATAACATAGTGCAATAAAATGTTTGCATAATTTAACATGTTCTTGAGAGGTGATGATATGGTCATGATGGTGGTAAGTGTGGTTCGTGTCATGGGGACAACCTTCTAATTAGGTAGATTTTTCCATCATGTAGTATAAATGTTCATGCTGGTTTTTGAGATCGAGAAAATAGGTATAATTCCTTATCACTTAGTACGCAAGAGGTTGATGTTCACTTTCTTAGGATGAAGTTTGATCACGTCGTTATACATCGTGTACCATGAGTACTCATTATTTCATGTGGTTTTGTTACGATTAAACCTACACCATACGACCGTTCTTGCCCAAAAAGATAAACGTGATTATGATCTGTTTAATGGTGCCATGTAGGTGTGAAAATTATTTAACCATAACAGCAAGCAAACGGCAATTTGAGTTCAGATCATGCTTAGCCATTTTTATTCACTAAGTCCGGTTTGACAGGCTGCTCGCGAAGCCATCTTAAGGTGTTCAAAACTTAATATTTTGCTATAGCACTTAGGTGATTCATGTTGGTTAATGTAAAGTACATAACTCAAGGTTTACAACGAGCCAAAAATCGCTTCATTTGGATCTGTATTCAAAAAGTTATTGAATTTCAAAAACAGCATGTTGTCACGCAGGCATAACGGTTTAGCATCTTAGAGCGCTTGAATCTTCATTTTTTCTACACATGAAGTACCGGGATTATGTTACCACGTTAAAGTACAAGTTATCTACTTTCCAAAGAGCCCTTGCTCATGCAGTTTGGATCTGGGGTCCAGAAGTTACATCATTTTTAAAATGCAATCTTGTTTATGCGTTTGGTTACGATAGCATTTTCATCTCACTCAAAAATTAATTTTTACTATATAACCATAGGTGTTCATGTTCACCATGTTAAAGTAGAGGTTACAAACTTTCAAATGCGCTTTGAATCGTTCAAATCCGTGGTGTAATTCTCGAGATATGATTTTTCTAAAACGCTTAACCGTTACGAAGTTTTCAGCGCGTTTCGAAATTCGTCTAAGTGTTGCGCGCGGGAGGGGCTCGCCGGAGCGGCGGCGGAGCTCACCGGCGGCACGCTAGGGCTCGCCGCCGGGGTCGGGCTTGGCCGCCTGTGCACGGTTTTCGATGGCGCACCGTTTGGTGGGGTTGGCGAGGCGAGTGAGGGAACGGAGCATAGCTCGCGACGGCGGATGGCGGAAGGGCCAACTCCGGCGTGGTAGCTCGTGCTCGCCATGGCGCGAAATAAGGGGTGGTCAAGGCGGGGAGCTTCACCTTTGCACGGAGATGAACGGCGCGGGGTCGGTGCAGACCGGGGTGGTCCGGAGCGTGCCGGCGTCGACGGGGTGGCGGTGTGCGGTGGCCGGCGACGAAGAAGGAAGCGATTTTCTCCTCGGCCGCGGCTCGGTTCAACCTCGGGGCAGGGCGGGGAGGTGCGTTAGGTTCCCGCGCACCCTTCCGAGGCCAAGGGGGAGCATGAGCTCACCCGAGCGGGGTGGATTCGAGCTCGCCGGCGCGGAAGGAGAAGAATGGGGCTCGTCGGATTTTTATGGGATTTGTAGCGCTCCGAGGGCGAAGGGAGGCCAGGAAATGGTGGGGAGATGCGCAAGGAGCTGGCGAAGCGGTTTCACGCAAATGAGGGCGTGGCAACGCGGAGAGGCAGCGCACGGGGGAATGAACCGGACGGCGGCCATGGCGGAAGGTGGTCTTCACCATCGACGGTCGTGCGAGCACGCTTCGAGGCGAAGCTTGGGAGGTGATGCGCGACGCGTGGAGCTGCACAGCGGAGGAAGGACGGGGCGGCGCCTAACCGGCATGGGCGCCGGCGGCGAACGCCGCTGGCGGGTGGCCCCGGCCACCGTGCCAACTCTGTTCAAAGGGATTCCCACTTATTTACGGTTTTGCCACTGCTATTCTCTTCTCTGTAATTTGCTCATAGAATTCGATCCTTATGACATTTTTGCAAACCAAATTTTCTGTGGGTCCTCTGGATTATGTGGAACAACTTTCCTTATAGGCAAAAGTTCAGATTCGAAATTTAAAAATTTATAAAAATTATTGAACAGATGCTGTTTTTAAACATTGATTGAATTTTTCTAGGGAATTGTGCCACCCTAAAAATTTGGGAAAAATGTCCTAAAATCATGTTTGGATCTCCTCTACCAGGATATGCGAAAATATTGGCATACTTGTGTTGAGGAGCCTTGAGTTTTAAATAGTTGGGGTTAAACTATATTTGAATTTTAATTTTTTTCAAATATGCTAATTCATTATTTCATGTATTCACTCCCTTAATTAGTGCTCAATTCCTGCACTTAAGGTTTTGACATTGGTTACCTGCTATTATGTGACATGGGATGTCACATTCATGGTGGTAAGACCGAGAGGAAGATATTAAAATCGGCGCAGGACGAGGGAAGCCGAGTGCCCGAAATACCAAGAAGAATAAGATGAAGTTAATAATCAGAAGCAATCAAGAAAATAAAAGGGAGATAGTAAAAACAAACCTGCGAAGCGTCGATGCGGAGCGGCCGGACGTCTATCGGCTGGGCCATTGAACCTACGAGTTCGTGTGTTTTAATCAGCTCTCGGCGGCCGATCCCCTTCACCAGCGAAGCATCCTCGGAGGCAGCATCGGGCACATGGCCAGCTTGTTCAACTTCGGCGGGCTCATCGGCGGGCTCATCGGCAGCAGGTGCCTACAGGAGAAGCCGCGGGCGGCTCCCGGCCGACCGATTCTTCGTTAGCAGCGGTGCCTTTGGGAGAAGCCGCGGGTGACACGCGGCCGCCTTGTTCGGTTTCAGCGGCGACCTCGGAAGACGCAGGCCGATCCAAGCGAGTTGAGCTCTCCGCAAGATTTGGATCGGCCTGGCTTGGTACAACCGACGGTTCCGGAGCTACGGGGCTCGGCCTTTCGGGTGTCGGCGTCCTGGCCCGGGGGAGTTGATAGGCGGATCGGCCTATCGGGCGTTGGTGTCCGGGCCCGAGGAGGAAGAACCGCCGATTCCCGCTAAGAAATAGTTAGACAAGCATATAAAGTGAAAAGGAATCGGCAATCATGCAATAATAACTCGACGCGGCGGAGATGGTTCACCGAAGTAGTTCGGGTCGGACGGGCGCACAGAGCCGCTTTAGCAGCGCGCGGTATCGCTTCGCAGCTTGAGTCGGCCCCTGCAGCTGGCACATTAGCATGCCTCTTTTTGGAGGCGGCCGTTTTAGTCTTGGCCTTGCGGGCAGCCGGTGCCCTCGAATCATTGCCGCAAAAGCTTGGGCAGGAGTACGATCGGTGAAGCCGATGTTTGGAGCAATTGGGCTCGGCATCGGTACGCGATCGGCCGGCCACCGATACTCGGGTCGGCGGCTCCTCCGTGTCCGATCGAAAAAAGAATATACAAGGGTGAGCATTTAGAGTGGCCGATTTCATCTACAAAATCGGCCTTATGGAAATAGATCGGCTACACATACCTCGGCGAAGGCTTCGCTCAGGACTAAGCCGGAGAAGAATGAAGCGAGTGTTCCGGCTGCGGAGGTGCCGGTTCCACTCGCCCCACCAGCGGTCGAAAAGGCGGGTGCTCCGGGGCGCCGGGAAAATCCGGCTAAGTCGCCGGTGACGACATCGGCGGTGAGGCCGACGAGCCGATTCCATTGAACGGCGTTGTCGACGGTAGCCCGCGCCTTTATTTGCCCCACATAGAAGAGGTCGGGGGCAACCGGCCGAAGCCGAATTGACGGGCCGCCACCGACGGGTGGTAGAACTCGTAGGAGCAGAGGGCCTTGCTCCCGGCAGCGAGTCCCGTCGGCAGCAGACAGGGGCGGAGGCAGGTGGTGAAGATCTTGACCGCCTCCCCGTCGGCCGTTGGGAAGGTGGGGTCGATCGGAAAAGGAGTATCATACCCCTTCTCGAAGAAGTCAATGTACGGATACCAATCCGTACTTTCATTATTGAGGCCCTTGTAAAGGGCAGCGAACCAATAAGCCAGGGTGTCATCCGACATGGCCGCCCCGGGGCCATGGATAGCGCCTCCCCGAAGGAAATACACCGGCTGGATCGGGGCGTGGCCGATTCTCGCGTAGTTACCGGGGAAGGTGAGGACACCGAGGTCCGGATCGATGGCCTTGGTGGTGTGGAGGGACAACCACATTTGGATAAACCACCAAGGGCCACCCAGGTTCTTGACCGATCGGCCAAAACGCAACTCCACCGAAACCTGGTGAAGAAGGAAGTACGCCGACCCAAAAAGATATTTGCCCATAGGAAGGGCATAGCCGTCGGCCGCTCTATCGGCTATCGGCAGAAATTGTTTGTGGGGCTCACGCCGACCCCACAAAAGAAGAAGTGGTCAAGCCACATGTTGAGAAAGGCAATGTGCTCGCGGCGATCGACCGAGCCGTGCCCCTTGTTGTAGGTCTCGGATATAGATCTTCCAACCCCTGGTTTCCTTGGGATTGATCCGGTGGGTGGACTTGATGCGGATGGCGTCCGGGGTGGCCTCCGCCGTGATATTCAAATCGGCCAACATGACCGTGTCCAGGAGGGTCATGGTAGCCGGCCGTGCCCGAACATGAAGCAGTTCAGGGCATCCGACCAGAGATAAGAAGCGGCTGCTAGCAATGGTTCGTTCTTGTGGTGGTCGGCTAGAGAGAGTTTGATGGCATGGGCGATGCCGATGTCGGCCCAAACTTGCCGATGGGCGGCCGATACCCGGTTATACCAATCCCGCCACCCTCGCAACAGAGTCGGCCATGACCTAAAGCTACCGGACCACTCGGTCGATAATGGAGATTTTTGCCGAAACGGGACCCGGTTCGTTTCGGCACGTATAAGATCCGTGGGGTCCGGATCGCCCATGGGGCCCAAGAAGAAATGGGTCGGGATGTTAGAAGGGATGACGATTTGGTTCCGGATCTCCTAAAAACAAGGAATAGGGCTAAAATGAGAAACAAGACGGAAAGAAGATAGATTGTGAAAATGAACAAGAACAAGAACACAAAGAAAATTGCAAAAGTAGAGAAGAGGGATGCCCGAATGTACATTACCTCCGGAACGGCGTTGGTGGTGGCGACGACTCGGTCGGCGGCAGCGCGCAAAGCAGCAGCAACAGTGGGATTCATGGTCACCGGAAGAGAAAACGACGGCGGCGCGGTGGGAAGTTGAAAAGGCTCGAAAAGGGCAAAGGTCGCTAGAGCAGGGGAAGATGAAAGCCAAAGGAGAAGAAACAGATGGGAAATGACCAGGGGTAACCCCGGCTTTTATGGAAAGGTGACGGGCAGTAAAACCGGCGCAATAAAAGAGGATAAATCAGTCCGACGCATGCGTTGCATACCCCGGACCGGGGGACATGTGTTGACGCCGGTTTTTGACCAAGGGACCCATTGTCGGCGACTATAGGTCAAAGAGGGCCGGTGGGCGTAAGGCCGACGGCCGCTTGGGCGAGTAAAGGGGCTTCCCTCCCGGAATCGTGCGTGGACGCCAACGTAAGAGCATAACATTGATGGGCCCGGCCCACGTTGTAAAATTAGAAATAATAGTTTAGTTTTGGAAAAAGGATTCTAGTCGGTTAGGAAATCGGCTCGAAGAGGGTCCGAATAGGATTCTTTTTGCCGAGTATAAATACATACTCGGATGTAACATGTAAACTCGATTCACATCCAATACAACTTTCGCGCATCGCCAAACCCTAATTTTCTGTCAAGTCTTTACCGTTTTCGCGCGGGATCTTCGGGCTCCGGTCGACGACACGTTGGCTTGATAAGGTAATTATGTTGTCTAATTCTCGGCGCATTGTTCGTAATTAGATGGCTTAATTGCTAGTTATCCGGCGATTAGATCTGTTCCCGATTGGCGTAGTGAGTATCGGTTGGGATGAGTCAAGTTGACCTGGTCCGGGCTCGTGGTGGAGGTAGTTTGACTTGTCCTGTCTCCCCGTTCCAGCCTTTGCTCACAACGCCGATTTGCTCGGATATGATCGTTCGAGTCACAGTAGCCGCTATGAGAATTCTTTTACATCTTGGCCGATTCGATCGTGCAGATTCAGCTTGACGTGTCCTCGTGTTTGCCTTTGCGATAGTTGACTTGTCCTAGGCGCATGCAGCCGATTGGCTAGGGTGTAGATTTACTTTCATAGTTAAGGCGTTTATGATTGTGCTTGTCCTGAATCGCCAGGCGTGCGCGGCCGTTAGATCTGGTCCGATCGCGTGCCATCAGCTTGACTTGTCCTGTTGGAGCGATCGGTCGATTTGGGATCTGTGTGGTTATATTTGTCTTACTCGTTCTTTCGGAGTGTTTAGCCGATTGCTTATCACGTTCATTAGCTGTTTTATGTTTAATTAGTGCCAAATCTGTTAAAGCTGCTTTTGGATCTGAGCTATTAGCATGATTTTATTGATCATCATTATACATGTAGATATATCTAAATAATTCATTGCTATGATCAATGGCAGAATCGGCCGAATACCCGATCGGCCGATTCACGGATCTCGATTGGTGATTAAATCAACTTCTTGCTATCAAATGAATTACATCATATTAATAATTAATCTGTTTACATTTCATTCGATAATGCATCTCTGCAAAGTCTTAATAATTTGATCGCTTATCGACGAAATCGGCTGCTAGCCACCGATTGCATGTTATAGCGTCGGCCGATTCCGTATCGTTCGTATAACAGTTCGTTCGCCTGGCATTTAATACATAAATGGATGGGTCGTGCTGTTCCCTCGTCTATGGCCGATTTTTGTCTATCTTACGCCATAATCGGCCACGATCGCACATCGGTCTATCCGGGCCGATGACCTGGAATTTTATACCTTTTATTGTCTTTGTTGGTTTGCAGGAAAACCATCCGGCACGCACCAGCGCACACGAACATCGGCGAGCCGAGCCGGTCCGTTGGGAGCACAGGACTCTGCGTCAGCCGGGGTTTCGGTGGACTCTCCGGACAACGGTGTGTCGACGACTTTTGACGTCAACAACCGTCTCGTCACAATTCCAGGACTCTCTTGCATTATTTGTTCCCTTGTATTGATATGGCTGTCTCGATGGTAAATCCTTAGGGGGTCCAACCTTTAGTAGTATTTTTTCTTGGCTTCCTTTTCCTACAAAGTTAAAGTTGCTAAGACTAAAACAAGACCACTCATGAAACAAAAATGAAAAGGAAAAATGCTCAACACTAACCTTTTTTTTAGTTCCATTCATTGGACATTTGTAGCTAGCTTGCCTATGTCCCAAGATTCCACATCTAGAACACTTCACGTTCCCTCTAACCCTTTTCTTGGTGTTCTCGCTCTCATTTTCAGTAGTCTTTGCAGCAGTTTTTGGTCCACCACTACCACCTTCGAGGCAACTTTTGTACCTACTCTTCTTTTGCCTTCCAACACCCCTTTTAGTTAGTGGTGCAGCCACCTCAAATGGTAAATCCACCTTGGGCCATTTTTCCTTGCTCGGCATTGGTTCTATCATTCTAGCATATGCCTTTCTGAACTTCTCCACGAAGTAGTAGTCATGGACAAAGTCCTCCATCCTCACATTCCTAATTTGTTGGGCTGTTATCAAGGAAAGAGCATGTTGGCAAGGCTTCCCGGTATGTTACCACTCAAAGCATGTACACTCATGACAATATGCCTTAACAACAAACCTATGGTTGCAATTATCCCACACCTCAGCAGCATAATTATCACCTTTGATGACAGTCAAATGTCCTAGCCCTCTAGTCCGAGCATTCAAGATTTGAAGCACTGCTGGTAGTATCCTTCCATAGAGCCTCTCCAATTTTCCTTCGTTTATGGAAAAGAACCATAGTCATCTCTCTAATCTTGTCAACAAGCTCAACAACAGGCAAGTCCCTTATCTCTCCGATCCAGCTTGTTAAATGATTCAGCTATATTGCTTGTCACATAATCACACTTGATGTCCGGATTGAAGTCACATCTCTTCCACTTCAGTTTGTGATTCTTCCGCAGCCACGACTTAGCTTCGGGGTACCTGCATAAACTGTTGCCATGTGCTCCTCATAGATATCCTTGTCATATGCTCTAGCTGCAGGCCACATATGTCCAACACTATCACCACCGTGAGCCTTCTTGAAATTCTCCATTAGATGTCTAAAGCATTCCCTTTGCTCAGCTTGTGGAAACACCTTACGCACTGCAGTGCATAACCCCGAGCAGGCATATGTACAAATAGCAAGTAGAGGAAGATCTCCGACAACCTTGTACAGACTGAGTCAAAAACCATTTCTACAGCTGAGTCAAAAACCATTTCCAATTTTCTTCTGTTTCACCATCTATGAATCCAAAAGCAAGTGGATACATCCAGTTGTGACCATCTACACCAATTACTGAAGCCAGCTTTCCACACCATCTACCAGTGAGGGCAGTGGCATCAATACCAAGCCAAGGCCTGCAACGAGAATGAAAACCCTCGATACAAGGGCCAAGTGCACAAGAACCTGTGAAAATAAACCTTGTCCCCAAAAACTTGGGTATCTATCTCAATAATACTATCTCGGTGACCTCTTCATGACCTCTCGCCTTCCAATTATATAACAGCTGAAAACTCTTTTCCCATGAACCATACAATAACTTCAAAGCCTTTTCTTGTCCTTTCCAAACTGTGTCATAGCCAATTTTGCAGTTGTACTTATCTTGTAACTGAATCTGCAGCTCCTTAGGACCCATTTGAGGTTTCTTTCGAAGAATAGAAACAGCATTGGAAGCGACCCACTTGGTAGAACGTGTAGTTGTTCTCCTCCTTGCACTAGATGTACATGTGTGTACATCATTCAACACTGTGATCTGCATAAATAAATACAAGAAAATATATAAGTCAAATATTTACATAAATAAATACAAGGAAATACATAAGCAAGAGAAGTTAGTACCATAACAGACATGTTGCCTGGTTTCTTGAACCCAACTATAGACCAAGGACAATCACCCCCTTGCAGTAACCTCTATACCTTGACTTGTTAGTTGCCTCAATGCCCAAGTCGAATTCTTTATTTATAGCAAATTGCCTCACGGCCAATCTAAAATCTGCCATGCAAGGGTATATGGTGCCCAAAGCCATAGAGGGATTTTTCTCATCATACACCATCACGGTATCCTCCTTCTCTGGAATATGATCAGTCAATGTTATAGCAGCACCTTCAGTACCCTCTATATTAGGAACTCCGGATGCACTTGTACCACCGGATCTTGAATTTGAGGCAGTCTCCCTATTTATTTCTTATGCATTTTCATCGTCACGCCTCAAACCCAAAAGTGCATAAACATTTTCTTCATTACAAAGTTCTACCCTTCCATGCTCCTCATCAACTTCTTCAATTTCTATTGAATCCCAATCTACAAGTGAAGGCTTCACTACTGTCTCTACCACAGGAACCATTTCTAAACAAAGTTCATGATTCATAACAAGACTATTCAAGTCATGTTAATAAATGAGTTAGGGATGCATATTGATGTTTCACTCTAACTAAACATTGTAAAATTAGAATAACATTGCAAACAACATACCCTGTATTGTCCTCGTTCAACATCCAATCAATCCCAAATGGTTCTTCTCCCTCCATGGCTACTGCCTCACCTAGGGTTTCAACCAAAATCAGAAAATCAACAAATTGGGCGCAAATGTACCCTACAAATTGAAATTTGTTTGATATACAACTCCACTTACGAATTTTAGCTGACAATGCATCAAAGAACTGCGAGCTTCACCGCCACCAGTTGTGGGTGACCATGGAGACGGGCGGGGAAGATTCAGATTGGGGGGACCGGGGAGAGGGGTGAGGGTGACGCAAATAGTTGCAGCCGGGGTGCACGGTTGGGGGTGGGCAGATGGGCGGAGGGCGGGGGCCTCGGTGGGCGCAAGCCGCCGGCGCCTCTCCATTTTGTGCGCTGGCACGAGAGAGAACAGAGAGAAGAACAGGGAACACACGATTCGTTTTGTTCCAGGCAATAGAAAAAAGGATAGGGCAGCTTCATCATTTTGCGTGGTTGAAAATAGAAAATAAATTGGAAATAAAATTAATGAATAATGCTATAATAAAGGTGTGGCAATGTTGGGAGTGCTATTTTTACGAAGCCCACGATGATGATGCTATTTTGGCAAAGCCACTTCTTGGGAGTGCTATAATAGCAATTCTCTCCCCATACCCATACCCATGTACCCATCGGGTATAAGATTTTACCTATATATGTACCCATGGGTATAATATATGTCCCATACCCATACCCTAATAGGGTTTTTACCCATCGGGTTTCGGTATCGGGTACCCATTGCCATTCCTAATGTCATCTATTGGCTGTTCAAATCGTCTCGTGCTAAACTTTTTTGAATCGTATGGATTAATTGTAAGTTTGAATTATAATTATAGTTAGCTGAACTAAATTAGTGACTAACTACGAGGCCATGTCCTGTTTGGATCCAGAGCAACCGTTAGCCCAAACAACTATGAAAAATCTGTTTCGCCACTAATTAGTGGTAAGGAAGGGATGAAGGGTAGATAGGGATTTGATGTTTTGTATCAAGAGTTAGTCCATATTAGCTCATTGGATGAACTAACAGGAAACGGTTAGTCCATGGGATGGGTTAAAATTAGTCTACCTATTATGATCTTTCCGATGGTTGACTTTGAATGTAGCTTTACAATGCCACGTATTGATTCATGTTGTACAGAACACTTTAGAACTACTTCCTCCATTCCACAATGTAAGCATTTGAAGCATTCAAATGTTTGTCCACAATGTAAGCATTCCTAGAGATAAGACAAAATCTGGTGGGTTGGTGGGTGGGTGAGAAATTGATGAGGTAGTGTAAAATGAGGGGTATATATGACTTTTCTCACATTGACTATTTTTATCTCGGGATTCTAGGAATGCTTACATTATGGAACGGAGGTAGTAGTATAGGTGGGAAGATAGACACCACAGTGACAGTCACACCTACCAATAATCAAGCAATGTGGGATCCGCTCGTCCTTTTTTCTTTTTCACACTCACAGTCACGGCGAGGCTGAACTCTGAGTCCAGTACAACATTTGGCAGTGTGCAGGCATTGAATCATTTTTGTGGTTGTCTTCACGCATTGACACAGTAACTTTAGATGAGGAACTAGTGTGGACGTCCTTAATCAGCTAATAGTTAGTCTATGGGATCAAATAGAACAATAATAATAAGAAAAAGATGCATGCATGTTCGTTTTGCACACATATGCAGATTCTCTGCATTAGCAGATAGTGTTGTAGTTACAATTTCCCATAATGTCAACTATTCAATCCAGGATGGACGGTCAGGATTCATCGCCATAGTAGCACTTTGTACAGTAAAATGTACCGCTACATTAAATGCTACAATAGCAGAGAATAAAAACATTATCGTCCTCACATTTTATTGTACCGCGAGTTACCGAAGCATGCAATTAAACATGTGTTTCCCTCTACTGCATATGATCTGTTGCCCATATTCATATACATTACGATGAAAACATTACTCATCTGTATCTAAACTGTTTGTGTAAATTTTACAATCCTACGCAACAGAAATGAGAGCATCCCCAACCGTTCCCTAAATAAGGTTGTATCTAAATGAGATTGCTAAATTTATCAACTCGCAACCCATAGCATGGAGGTTGCTACATTTGACCACCTCATTCTCACTCCAGAAATAATATTTAAATTATATAGGAAATGATTTAGGGAAATGTTTGAGTACATGTCTTTTTTGTACTCCCAAGAGATATGGCAACTCTCTAAAACCAGTTTTTTGAGTAAAATTATTGGAAATTGTTAGAGATTTATTTGTGTTTATTTTTTTGTCTGATTAGCAGAAAATATGAGGATTTTGAAAAAATTGATGCCAAAGTGTCAGGATAGCATGCAGGCATAGAATCATGAAAGCACCACCACTAGAATAATGCTCTGTGGTGTCGTCCGCTATTTATACCAGAGTGACAGACATTTAAAAATCCGTCATTGTTTTGTGTCAAACAACATGGTTCGCTACTACGCATAAAAAATAGTGGCAGGCATCTCCGGTCCGCAACTATGATGGCCCACGTCCACTACTAGGGGCAAAAAACAGTGACAGGCATCTAGGCCCGCACCTCGTGGCGGATCCGGCGATACGTGGCCTGGATCCCGTGAGGAGGGCCCCTACCTCCTGAGCGGATCTAGCGAGGGGTCGGACGCCGGTGACATTTTTATTTTTTCTTGTGAAACATAGAAGTGGTCATGGGTCTGTTGTTGTTTCCTTTTTTCTAAGTGAGAAACAGTGGCATGCCAAAATCCGCCACTAAATTTTGTTCGATATAGTGACAGAGACAGAGACTCGAGTGACAGAAATCGTTTTCATCACTAAGCCTCTTTTTTGACAGAAATCGTTTTCATCACTTCATCGCGGCGACCGTAAACGTAATGCCAGTAATAAACTCTTGCTTCTTCTTTTTGGCAATGCTGCCTAGGCCAACTCAATTTAGGGTGATACAAGCCATTTGTTAGGGTGATTACGAGAGAATAGAAGTTTAAAATCCTCCGTTTAGCATAGGAAAACACCAAATCTCATGTTCCACCGACAGATTAGTGACAATCAAATCACGGTCCCATTTTTCCAATCAACCAGTGGCGGATCTAACGGTGAAGCCGGGGGACTTGAGCCCCCCCCCCCCGCCCCCTTATGCTCGTCGGACGGTGGAGCCCCTCCTACAGACCCTCCTCCCCCCCTCTTGATTTTGATGGCCATGGAAGATAGATTGTGTGTGTGTGGGGGGGGAGGGTAGGGGTTGAAGACGACTGCTATATTCCGTCGGTTGGGCATAAAAATTCAAAGTGGGTCATTGTCTAATTGAGCAGCCCATGTAACGAACCAAATAAAATAGCAGCAGGCGAGCAGCCCAAGTAAAATAGCAGCAGACCAGCAACCCATTAGCCCAATTAAAATAACGCTTGCCTTCAATCCCTAATCGAGCTGCGTATGTGCGTCTCCTGGCTAGTGGCGGCTCTTGCGACTCGGGCGCGTAGCGACAAACCGGTGGTGGACCGGCGGTGGCGCGGTGGATCTCTATAAGTGCATCTAGGCCCTTAATTTTGTTTTGGATGATTGATATAAATACAAATTAAGTTTGGACTAATGTTTTCATGAGAAGGTGTGTAGTGAACATATAAAAGACATGAAGGCATGGCAAGGTTGAATGAAAAAGAGAAAATAAATGGACGAAATTGAAAAGTTGGAGAAGAAAGGAATTATCTCTCAAAGCTTGGACTTGAAGTTTTATCTTTTTCTTTGAGTATAGGGATGCCGGACTATGAAGGGGGATGCAAATCACACTCATGGCTATGATTGAAGATGCTCACAAATATCCCATCAAAAATATCCCAAATACCTCCTGTCGGCACCCACCGGAAGTTTCGGTGTGGTACCGGAAGTTCGGTAGGTACTCGGAGAGTTTTGAACTCTCTCGGAATGCCCACACCGAAAGTTCCAATCTCGTATCGGAAGTTTCGGTAGGCACTCGGAGAGTTCTGTACTCTCCGGAATACCACATCGGTAGTTCCGGTACATGCTACCGGAAGTTTGAGTAGGCACTCGGAGAGTTCCGGACTCCGGAATGCCACATCGAAAGTTCGGTATAGGCTACCGAAGCTTCGGTAGGCTCTCGGAGAGTTTGGAGAAGAAAGGAATTATCTCTCAAAGCTTGGACTTGAAGTTTTATCTTTTTCTTTGAGTATAGGGATGCCGGACTATGAAGGGGGATGCAAATCACACTCATGGCTATGATTGAAGATGCTCACAAATATCCCATCAAAAATATCCCAAATACCTCCTGTCGGCACCCACCGGAAGTTTCGGTGTGGTACCGGAAGTTCCGGTAGGTACTCGGAGAGTTTTGAACTCTCTGGAATGCCCACACCGAAAGTTCCAATCTCGTATCGAAGTTTCGGTAGGCACTCAGAGAGTTCTGTACTCTCCGGAATACCACACTCGGTAGTTCCGGTACATGCTACCGGAAGTTTGAGTAGGCACTCGGAGAGTTCCGGACTCCGGAATGCCACATCGAAAGTTCAGGTATAGGCTACCGGAAGCTTCGGTAGGCACTCGGAGAGTTTTGGACTCTCTGGAGTTCCCATACCGGAAGTTCCGATGGGGCACTAGAAGTTCCGGCGCGGCCCTTCTCCTTGAACCCTAGATCCCCATACCGGAAGTTCCGATACCGGAAGTTCCGGTGTGGGCCAGAAATCCGGAACTAACCCTAGATCTACCTTATCGAAGTTCCGACGCTTTATCGAAGTTCCGGTGCGGGCCATTCAGATAGCTCAACGACTCTTTTTGGGCTCGTGGTATATATACCACACCCCTCTCTCATTCACACTCTCTTGCAAATTTGAGGTTCAACACTTTGAGCCAAACTCTTTTCATTCCAAATCCTCTCCAAAAGTTAAATCTTCATCCTTGAGCTAGGATTTGAGCGAGACCACTTTAGCAAGAGATTGAAAGACTTTATTCCATTCTTGAGCATTTTCACTCATGTCAAGCATGTGATTTGGATTTGTTACTCTTGGAGCTTTGAACTCCTAGATGGCTAGGCGTGCTCGTGAGCTCCCTACTTGTGTGGTGACGCCTGAGAAGTTTGTATTACCCGTTCCAAAAGGGGCATTGATAGTGGAATACTCAAGCTCAACCTTGGTGGTGCCTTGAGCGAGAAATAGGGTTGAAAGAAACCATGTCCTTGGTGGACTTTCTCAACGGAGACGTAGAGTCCTAGGTGGACTCGAGCTTCGTGAAAAATCGGTGTCCCATATGCTTTCCCTTTTACTTAAGCCCGTTGTTGTTTACTTTGTTAGGTTTACTTTGTTAGGTTGCTTGGTAGCCTTCCTTTTGTGCTTTTAAATATCTAGAATTGCATACGGTTGTGTTTTCCTTCTTACAAATCACTAGAATTGTGTAGGATTTAATTCCGCATTTTTCACCCTGCACCTGAAGTTCCAGTACTTGACGTCTTTGTCTAGTGATATTTCTCAGGATCTTTTAGATTCACCTACTCATGCCCCCCTCTAGGCGACTTTCAATCTCGCGCTCGCCGCTTTCGGTGGCGCGTGGCGCCTGCGCGTGACATCATCAGGCGGACCGCGTGGCTCTTGGGCACCGGAGGTGCGTGACTACGCACGGTCGATCAACCTCGCCCTCGCCCTCACGGTCACGGCTTCGGCGGTGGCGATGCGGCGCGACCGACCGGCAACGGCGGATTGCATCTTGGCTGGAAGCAGCTGAAGGTTGGTGCCTAGCGGAACGCCCACTATAATGCCTCTGTCACTCTTATTTGCTTGTTGCAGTCTAATTTGGTAATTTCTAAGATTTGTAGATTTTAATGGTTTAATCCCCGTAATTAATTTGTAGATTTTCGAGATGATCAAGCAAACTTTGTTAACCTATTTCTCAAGTGCAAGCAATGGCAACGAGTGGTAGTACTAGTACCCCAAACACTAATGAGAGCACAAATGCAGGAAATAGACTAATTGAACATGATCTGAAGAGGGCTAAAGTGGAATTCCGTTTCTCAAATATAGTTTGTGACCTAGGAAATTGCAAACGAATTGACCACTATGTATCTGAAATTAGAGATTAAGTGAAGAGGGCATATGCTTTGGGGGGTCCAACTCAACCAATTAATTATAATTTTCCTCGTAGATGGAAATGTGGTGAATGGATATCCTTTCAAACAGCCTGGTATGATAAGTATGACTGGTTGGAGTATAGTATGTCAAAGGATGCGGCATTTTGCTTGTATTGTTACCTTTTCTTTGAGTCAGGAAAACCATCTAAATTGGGAGTGATGTATTTGCTAGATCTGGTTATAACAAGTGGAAGAAGGCTTTGAGTAGTTTTGAGAAACACAATAACTGCAAAACTCATAACAAGGCGAGATTGAAATGTGAGGACTTCATGAACTAAAGAACAAATGTGACTACAAAATGGCTTAATACTAGCAAGCAAGAAGAAATTTGTTACAAGATTCGCTTGACCTCTTCTTTAGAGGTGGCAAGATATTTAATTGAGCAAGTGATGCATTCCGTGGGCATGATGAGTATGAAGCTTCTCTCAATAAGGGTAAATTTAGAGAAATGGTTGAATGGTATAAAAATAAGAAGAAGTCGGAAGGATGCATAATGATCAAGGCAAGGTTGTGGAGAGATTGCTTGGTGTTCACCATATTGAAAGGTGTGCATCTATTGTCTTGAAGGAAGCTTTGGTTAGTATGCTTTCTAGTCATAAGTTAAGCATCTCTAGGATTCGAGGACAAGGTTATGATGGGGCATCAAACGTGAGAGGTGAATTCAATGGTGTGCAAAAATTGATTCGTGACTTGAATGCTTATGCTTGCTATGTGCATTGTTGCCCATCAGCTGCAATTAGTGGTTGTTACCATTGCAACTTCCAATGCAGTTATTGCTTATTTTTTAAATATGTTCCTTTAATAGTTAACACAGTGGGTGCATCATGTATGCGAAAGGATGTCTTACTTGCAAAGCATCACGATGTTCTGTTAGAAAAGGTCGAGAATGGGGAGATTAGCACTGGAAAAGGATTGAACCACGAAAGTAGCCTAGCTAGGCCACGAGATACTAGATGGGGTTCACATCTTAAGACATTGCTTCGTATTTTTCAAATGTGGGATGCCATCTTGGAGGTTATTGAGATTGTAAAGCAAGATTCTATTAAATCATCCTGTAATGGTGTAGCATTTGGTCTAATTGGTAAAATGCAAAGCCTTGATTTTGTATTCATCATGTTCTTGATGATAGACTTGTTAAGCATAACTGATGACTTATCTCGTGCTTTGCAAGGGAAAGACCAAGATATTGTTGAAGCAACAAGTTTAATTATGGATGTGAAATATCGCTTGCAGGATATGAGGGACAATGGATGGGAGCCATTATTCAAAAGGGTGAAGTCCTTTTGTGACAAAAATGAGATTAAAGTGCCTAAAATGAACAAGGAAGTTAAAGCAAAAGGGACATATTCACGTAAAAGACAGAAGGTAACAAACATACATTTCTATCAAGTTGACATTTTCATTGCTGCCATAGACTATTTTAACGGAGATGAATCATCAATTTAATGAAGTTAGTTTAGAATTACTAGTATGCATGGCTGCTCTAAATCCAAGAAGAACTTCTCTAGTTTTAATGTGGACAAGCTTGTTAGACTTGCTGAAATTTATACTGAGGATTTCACTGTGGCTGATTGTTTGGTATTGAGAAATCAACTTCAAAGCTTCATTCTGAACATTAGGAGAAGTGAGGAGATTATTGGTTGTGTGGATCTTCCAAAGGTTGCAGAAAAAAATGGTTCAGACCAGAAAGAATAGATCTTTCCCATTGGTTTATAGGCTCATTGAGTTAATTTTGATAATTCCAGTGGCAACAGCATCGGTTGAGAGGATATATTCAGCTATGAATATTATAAAGACAGACTTACGCAACAAAACGGAAGATGAATGGCTAAATGGCTTAATGATTTGTTACACTGAGAAAGAAATATTTAGAAGCATTAGTAATGAAACAATTATCCAAGAATTCGAAGCCATGAAAAAAAGTCATCGGTTAGTACCAAAAAATAATGTAGTGGTATGCAATCAATCTCTACTTATCAACTATTTTGAAACCATGCAGTGTTAAAATTAATATGCTATCATTAATTTATTATTATTATTATTACAAGCAATTATTACTGTCGGGGAAAGGGTTAACGCGGCCACGTGGTGGCATCCGGACCCACCCAAATAGAGGGTTAGCGCGGCCACGTCATCACCAAAGGATGGCCCACACCTGCATGAACCGGCCGGGAAACGATCCTCGGAGACCCATTCGAAGACGTCCGCCCCGCACGACCTGGGCGTCCTAGCCGAGGGTTCCGTCCCGCACGACCCGGGCGTCCTAGTCGAGGGGTTCCGTCCCGCACGACCCGGGCGTCTTAGTCGATGGGTTCCATCCCGCACGACCACCGGCATCCCACGCGCTCGACCTCGTGACTCGATCACCCACCGCATTTAATTCCAGCCGCCCTGGCGCCCACGTGGGCTCGGCCCAGGAATCATTGGAGGGAGGCCTGCGGCCCATCTCTTCTGCTGCCACCTGCTCCCGTCGGGGCACGCCGATGGGACGTCCCGTTCCTGTTGAAATGGATGGAGTTGGCGTGGACCGCAGGCTCCGGGAGAAGCCGCTGACCGTTAATTGTACGAACGTACGGTTCCCCATCACACCCGTCGAACAGGTGTAACTCAAGGTCGAGCTCGAGTTACGCCTCGTCTCGCCCGACCTTCCTCCGCAAGGCTCGATTCGGAGGAATAACCATTCCCGTGTCTTGGCCGTACCCGAAGCATCATCACGCCGACAAAGAAGGACGGGCATGGCACGTCCCAATCCAACCACTCCGTGAACAGCACCGCCCGTGGTTCCCCCGATTGCGGAGCACTCCACCCGGATGCTCGTCGCTACAGGGACGACGCGACTGCCCGGTCAACCCGGACGGAACGTACGACGAGGAGGCCGATTGGACGACGCCGGAGCCCGACCATCTCTCTCTCTCTCTCTCTCTCTCTCTCTCTCTCTCTCTCTCTCTCTCTCTCTCTCTCTCTCTCTCTCTCTCTCTCTCTCTCTCTCTCTCTCTCTCTCTCTCTCTCTCCGTAACTCGGGTCCCGCCCCTATGACTATAAAGGGCGAGACTCTTCAACACACGGGGACAAGAAAAAAGGAGGACATCAATCTCCAACGCACACGCTCTCGCACGGGACTTGGACCACGCTCCTCTCCCACCACTTCGTACTCCGCGTTTCCATCTTGGCGCAAGGAACACGACGCCGTGAGACCCCCCCGCTGGACGTAGGGAGCTTTCCCGAACCAGTCTAAACCTTTCGTGTCTTCCCTCGTGCACCATCCGGCCAAAAACGCGCAACCCCGGGACAAATTCTACAGCCGGTGGTTCGAACACCGACAATTACTCATCAGGATTAACGGGCCTTAGTCTAAGGATTTGACTGTTGTTATTTTTCTTTGTGTACCGAATATGTTCGGACATTCAAATTTCAAATCTAAATTTCAGTCAATTTGAGCTTGTTTTTACGTCCAGCCCCCACAACAATTTTCGTCCGGGTCTGCCACTGCTATCAACGAAATCCGATCCTACACTTTCCAAAGGTAATTGAGCTCCATCGAGGAGGCGAGCTTCTTATCAACATATAGGTGCCGCTCCATTCCAGGTGGAGCGTTGCTTGTCCTTTCACCATCGGTAGCATTGCTCGTCCTTGCCTCAGGTGGCACAGCGGTGGAGGAGGAGCAGGTTCGGTTGCCGTTCATCGGTCTTCCGACATCCCTCATGTCCTGAACCGGCGATTCAAGTGTTGGTCAGAGATGTCTACCACTATTTTGAATAAGACAAATGGTCAAACATAACAAACAAAAGTAAATGGCGACTACAATTTAGTAAGGAAGTAGTATGTTGAAACTTCGCGTCTATATTTGTTTTAACCATTTCTGGAGTCAGGAAAGAGGTGCTCCCAAACTCCATGGTGAAATGAATTGCAGCTCTGCCGGCTCTTGGAGTTGGCCTGCTATGGAGTCAGAGTGTTTGGCTGGCTCTGATGAGCTCTAAACTGGAGTTCAGTTCTAGAACCATGCCAAACACCTCATTAAGGTCTCGTTATCCTCTACAAGCAAAATTACCTTGATTTCAAAATCCCAGGACAACTCGAGCCATGACTCCATGAGAACCAGTCTCTTGGTCCTCCTCACCGTGGCCGCGGCAGTTCACGCTCTTATGACGCCCACCGCAGCAGCCCTCTCTCAATGGAAACGCATCCAGGAGCTTGGTCGGTTGAGCATGCCAAGCAGGCGCGCGACAGGCTAAGATTCAAGAGCGTAGTGGGTGGACTTGCCCAAAAAACAAGGAGCGTTGTGACAGTGACGAGCAAGCAGTGGGCGGCATTAGCTACAGTGGCAAAGCCAGAATCAAAATCTAGCTATGACGGAGTTACTATACTAATTTGCATATATATACTAATAGAAAACTATAACTGTATGAAAATATAAAAATTTAATAAGTAATTATTTATTGAATATATACCCTCAAGATTTATTTGTTTATTTTCTTAATCCAGCTGCTATCTGGATTTGTTCTTTTTTTTATATAACGTCGATGACTTGGCCTACTCTCTCTGCCCTTACTGTCCATCTCGATCTAGCATCAACGATCGTGGAGCGTTGGAGGCCAGCGGCGTGGTGCACACAATCGCACCAGGCATTTCTGTCACAAGTCCGAGTTTTTTTTTCTGATCGGATGGAAAGTCCAAAAAAAAAAAGCTCAATCACACCAGCCCGTAAGCCCCCTTGCAAAAGGGAAAAAAAAGCCCATAAACCATAGCGGTTTTCTTCCTATTCCCCTTCTTCCATCGAACACGAAACAAACGCATAAGCAAGGCTCAGCTGAGAAAAAAATTGCAGCGCCGCAGAGCATCTCACCGGCGGTGGGAGGTATGGCAGGAGCCACAGCTTGCCATACTAGCCACTGATTAGCTGCCGTCTCACCATCAATGCGGTGAAGATGGTAATGACGGTATGTACCAGGCGATAGTTGCTCAAGGATTGTCAAAGAAGGGTGCCCTCGTTTCCTTTGATGTAGCCAAGTGAGCCGTAACTGGCAGCCTATTATTATACTGTACATTTGTAATAACTTGGACCAAGTCTCCACGAGGTCGAGATGCTTTTCCGATGTCTATTTCTGGAATTGGCTTCGCACAAAGTCATTTCAGTCTGGCTTACTCGAGAAAAAGCTGATATACTTCTTGTTGAAAAGTGAATCGTATCACACCTAAACTAGTGGTTTTTGCTAGAAGACGTTTAGTAAAACATACTCTTCTCTGTTCTGGAATTGCTGTCACCATTGATTTTTTTTTCATATTATTCAAAATATTAGTTTAAATCCTGTTCGCAAAAAAATATTAGTTTAAATATTATATTTTAAGTTTATCTAATGATAAATAAATTATGAATATATATAGTATTCTTCAAAAAAATAAATAAGCATCAAATATAACTTAAAAAATCAATTGACAATAATTTGAATCAGAGTAATAATGCGTATTAGAGCAATATGCTTATGTCTTTAAGAGAATGTGTAGCCATCCACCACCGTATGGCTAGAACCGTCTCGGGTCCTAGGCTGGGGCTTCTCACGCGAGTGAGACATCAGGAAGGAGGTGAAGGGAACAACATACTAGTCCTGTGCCCTGTTCTCTTTTTCTTTGTTCTTATTGTAAACTTTTGAGTGTAATTTTTTTGCGATGAAAAAGATTCTTTTGAGAGTAAATCTGCATTGGCTAGAACCGGAGTACAGTGTAGCTTGGTACGGGAGATGCAGAATCTGTCGTAACATAAAAGTTGGTTCATTACGTAACGCCGATACTTCCTGGCACAAATCTCAAAGCCACAAAAGGTGTGGCTCCTTCGCGGCTGATGACTTCGTGTTCGATTGTCCATTTGTCCTATGATCCTATCTATATACTTTTCTATTATTCTTTACACCTTATTGTCATAGACAGTAGATAAGTATTAGAAATCAAAAGGTGTACAGGTTAGCTACCACTGTGAAATCCCTTTGATGATAGAAACTTTTCGTGGAGTGCACGTCTCTTTGATGATAGAAACTCTCCGCAGAGTGGTAGCCAACCTGAACACCTTCTAATTCTTAACACTTTCCAAAAAAAACTAGGTATTGTACAAAAACAAAAACCATTTATTTTTATGGTTAACTGAATGATTTTTAACAGAAAATACAAAGTGGCATTATTCCGGTTTTGTGAACCCTACTGACATGATGAATTCATAAGTCTAGTTTGATCTGTTCTATAACAACGCTTGTTAAGTACATTTAAGGTGCTTGAGCTATTGTTTTTCCTACAACACCTACCGATGCCATTGGATAGTATTTTTTTGAAAAAGAAGAAATGGGTATTGTAGGAAAAACGAAAGTCATTCATTTTTATGGTTTATTGAATGTCTTTTGACGGAAAAATAAAAACTAGTACTATTCGGGTTTTGTGAACCCTGCTGACATGATGATTTCTTTCCGCAACGTCTCTTAAGTATATTTGGGGTGCTTGAGCTATTTAATTAGTTTGTAGACTAGTAGAGTAGGAGTTGAAGCTCCCAGTGGTGATTATTAGTTGTAATCGCTGAATCCTTCAACAATCACAGCCAGTGCAATGCAACCAGGCTGGGAATGTGATATTGCATCGTTTAACTCTAAAAGAGAAACCAGGTCCCCAAAACTTCCGTGAGTTAATCTCTGCTACATTACGACGAGCTACATATAGCAGGTATTCATCTGGATGTCCATCTAAACAATCCGTAGGTGCGTTTGACACGGCTTATATAGAAGTGCTTATTGAAACTGTTTAGGCTCAATAAGCACTTTGAAGTGCTAAACAGCAAAATAGCAAAACTGCTTATGTATATAAGCACCTATAAGCACTTTGCAATTTTGTATTAGTATAAGCAGTTTGAGTGAAGCAGCAAAACGTAGCTTATAATGCTTATGTGTGTGAATAAGCTGTTTTTGGATAAGCATAAGCAGTTTTGCCAAACGGGTTGACTGCTTATATACAATAAGCACTATAAGCAATTTTGACATAATAAGCACTATAAGCACTTTGTGTATAAGCCATGCTAAACGCACCCTTATATTGCTTATATTGCTTATAGCGCTTATTCTATCAAACTGCTTATAGCGCTTATTCTATCAAACTGCTTATAGTGCTTATGTAGCATAAGCAATCAATCCGTATGGCAAAACTGCTTATGCTTATTCATCAAAATTGTTTATTCTCACACATAAGCACTGTAAACTATGTTTTGCTGCTTTGTCCAAAGTGTTTATGTGTAGTACAAAATGACAAAGTGCTTATAGGTGCTTATACCTCATAAGCACTTTGCTATTTTACCGTTTGGCACTTCAAACTGCTTATTGCGCATAAGCACTTTCAATAAGAAGTTCAATAAACCATGGCAAAATGCACCCTAACAAATCTCCAGCTATCTTTTGACAGTGCTGTCAAAGTGTCAAGCGCCATTCCTGTCATCCCCTAAAACCACCACGGCAAGCAAATTCACCTCCAGAGTTGCCACGATCCAAGCCATGAGAAGGAGCCTCCTCGTCTTCTTCGCGGCCACCGCCACCATTCATGCTCTTGTGACGTGCTCTTGTGACGCCTGTTTCGTCGTTGGTGGATGGAAACTCATCTCCGACACCCCTAGCTCACAAATTCAGGATCTCGACAAGTGGACAGTAACGGGGCACGAGAAGACGGTGAAGGACGGGCTCAGATTCAAGAGCGTAGTGAGAGCTGATATGCAAGTGACGAGAGATTTACATATCGTCTCACGCGATCATTGCCATGAACAGGAATGGTAAGGATGGCAAGTACATGGCTGTTATTGTTGAAGGATTGACGGAGAAGCGTTCTCTCGTTTCCTTTAGTGCAGCCAAGTGAGGCATAATAACTGGTAGCAATAATTCGGATGTACGTCAAAAATATACTCCTACATTTGTAGAGTCTGGCCTTCACCAAAAATGCATTTTTAGAGAGAGAAACCATGTGAGAATTTGTTCATGACAAGCTAACATCACCATAAAGACTTCATTTTTGCATTTGAGCAATCCGTACTGTGCCTTTTTGTCAGGCCCTGTTTGGTTTGGAAGGAGGGGGCCATCCAGCCCCCTTGTGAAGAGGATTAACCGGACAAGGCCTTAGAGCGATAATACACAAGAGAAACGCGTTCAGGCCAAGCTATCTTCAATTCTTCACTGCTTGTGGAGCCGTGGAGGACTGTATTTCTGCCATGGTTAACAAAATTGTTGAAAACCGTTTGGTTTTTGTTGTAACTGATTCGGCTCAATTTCGTTGGACAATTGGTTTTGATTAAAAAAATGACCTACACACTATAGTAAAATAGTTTTTGCTCGGTTTTGCGGTAAAACCGATCAGTTTTTGGCATTGTTAAAAACTAAGCACTTCACGGTTTTGTGAACCCTCATTCCTGTACGGTTCACAGATAGGGCAAGAAAATAGAAGTTGGATCTGATGATATGAGTGCCGAATCTGATACGAGTGGATGTAGATGTGGGGATGAAATTGGCCAATTTAAGAAGTAGAGATAGGGATAATGATATAAATCAAGAAAAAAGATATGGATCAAATTAGAGGGATATAGAGATAGATTACACAAATAGAAATACGAGTATTTAATTACTCAGATTTTTGTTATAAGGCTTGGAGATCATTTGGATATGCATCTAGTACCAGCAACACTAAATCAGTAATGTCCATCTAATTCTCGGCAATGCTACCCAGTTAGGGTGCTATTACTATTTAAATGGTCCCAATTGGCCTCTACAAATCACCAAGCAAAAACACCTCGATTTGAACTTGCAAGTTTGTCCTTAGAAGCTAGAAGCGATCTCAATAGTTACCACCAACTCCAACCATGAGAACGAGCCTCCTCCTTGTGCTCATTGCAGCCGCCGCAGTTTACATTCTTATGACGCCAGTCGTGGCGGTCGTCCATGATGGATGGAAATCCCAGCCCAACACCGCGGCGCATATCCGAAATCTTGGCATATGGGCAGTAACGGAGCATGTGAAACTGGCCAAGGATGGGCTCAGGTATTGGAATGTAGCGATCGCTGAGATGCAAGTGACAGATACCACAAGGTTATATCATCTCACCATCTATGCTGCGAACAAGGATAACATACTTCACAAGTACTTTGCGGTGATCACTGAAGGAGTGAAGACTGGGAAGCGTGTTCTAGTTTCCTTTAATACAGCCAAATGAAGCACAATGACCATCTTGGCAGCCTTTTCTTGTGCTATTTGCAATAGTCTGGATATGTAACTATATAAGTGAGATCAAGGAAGGTGTTTTCTTGATATCTATTATTGGTATCAACTTGGGCCCAATCATCTGTGTCTATCGTAGTGTAGTATTTCCTATAAGATGCTTAATACACAAGAGAAACATATTCAGTCCAAGCTATCTTCACTGCTGGTGGAGGACTGTATTTCTGCCATGGTCAACAAATTCCGTGCGCCCAGGCCGCACAGCGTCTGTCGTACGACCCGGCGTCGATGTAGTCCGCGTGGAGATTGAATCGCATCCGAGGGTCGCTGCTCCGAACGTGAAAACCGTGGCTCCGAGGGCGTGTTCCACTTTGGCTCGGCTCCAAGCGCTGGCGTTGAAAACAGGTTCGGCTTCGGCTCTAAAACTCAATCTCGTAACTCCAAAGAAAAACAAATCTCGACTTGCCTTTCGTAAGTTCGGCTCCTCTGTTCGGTGCTCAGATACGTTCCTCAGGAAGAACTGGCAGCGGGTGCCCTAGTTCCTAGAGGCGATTGTCGGCATCATGAAGGTCTGTGGTCCAAACGATGCCAAAAGTTGCGAGATCACGTCGACAATGCCCATCGTGGATGGCCAACATGGCACAATCACGTCGCAGCCGGCAGGGTAGTACGACTTTGCTGTCCACGAGATCGTGCGGCCATCACTCTGTACCAGGTAAATTAAAGATTCTGAACTTAGTAGAAAGAAACTATTACCTTTTTGTTGTCCGACATTGATCTTAAATTGCAATATGGCAGCTCCATACTTAGCTCACCGACTCAATTATCATCTATCGACGCTGATCATGTTACCGTCGAAGATATCTATGACGCAGCGGCCAGACCGAGTAATGAGGAGATTGATGTGGTAGCAGTTAACGAGGCAGCTGACGGGCAGCATGTAACACAAGTACGAACTAGTTCTTTGATTAATTTTTTCATTGTTGTTTGATCGTGCATGCATGAGATGTGCTTTATTAAGCTCTGACTTCAAACGTTAAAGTAGCTTGTATATTTTCGGCCAAATAAAAAGTAGTTGGTAAATTTTTGTTCGAATAAAAAGTAGCTACGGAATTGATTATTGAGTTTGTTTGATTGGTGTTGTTTGATCGTACATGACGTGTGTCTCTGCTTCCTTAACAAATTTACAGGTAGTTAATGAAATTCCAGAAACAATAATTGTTCCTAGAGTTGGAATGGCTTTCAACTCCGAGGAGGATGCTTATGAAATGTACAACACTTATGCTGGAAAGGTTGGGTTCAGTGTTAGAAAGAGCACAACAAAACTTTGATCAGATGGTACAATATATTTAAAAAACTCCTCTGCAGTAACGAAGGTCATTGGAAAGTTGAGTCTTTAAAGGAAACTTCAAGGATAGGTTGCACTGCTCGTGTTCAATTTAGTGTCAGCAGAGAGGGAATTTGGTGATGGTGCAAAAAATTATACTTAGCACAATCATTATCTTGCTAGTCCAAATAAGACAAAAAATTTGAGATCTCAACGTCATGTCACAGAAGCAGACATGAAGCTAATTGGCCAAATATGAGAAGCTGGGATGAAGCCTGCCCAGGTTTTTGAGTTCATGAAGGAGTTTTATGGATGAGCTGACAAAGTGTCGTACTCAAGGATGGATTGTAATAATGAGATTGGACGTGAGCGCAAAAAGTATTTGGAATCCAATGATGCACAGACACTACTTGAAGAATAAACAGTTAGAGGATCCTACATTCTTTTATGCACTTGATATAGATAAGTCAACTGGTCGCATAGCTAATTTTTTCTGGGCAGATTGTCAGTCTATCATGGATTATGCATGTTTCGGTGATGCTGTTTCATCCGACACCACATTCCAGACTAATAAATTTGAAATGCCTTTTGCTCCTATCCTTGGAACCAACCATCACAAGCAAACAATAATTTTTGGAGCTGCACTTCTATTTGATGAACCTATTCCATCTTTTGTTTGGCTCTTTGAAACCTTTCTAATGGCAATGTCGGGAAAGCATCCAAGCATAATTTTCACGGATCAGGACGTGGCCATGGCAGGTGCAATTGCCTATGTATTTTCAAACACAAGTCATCGGCTTTGTTTATGGCACATATATCTTAATGCTGCTAAACATCTTGGGCATGTAATTAATAAACATCCTGATGAGTTTCTACCTGATTTTAAGAACTGTGTGTATGAAGATAGATCAGAGTTCTACTTCAATAAAAGGTGGCAGGACTTGTTGCAGAAGTACAAACTTGAGAACAATGAATGGTTGGGGAACCTATATGATTTGAGGAAGAAGTGGGCAATTATATATCGTGACTCTTTTACAGCTGATATAACCTCTACCCAAAGGAGTGAAGGAATGAATAATGTCTTCAAGAAAAGGTTTCGTAGGAAACTTGGTCTTTCAGAGCTCCTTGTAGAATGTAAGAAAGTTTCAACTAGTCTTCGTGAAAATGAGTTGAATGCAGATTTTTATTCACGTCGAAAGGGTCGGGTTACTTACAACCAATTACCTATGTTGAAGACTACACTTGAATCATATACAAGGAGAATGTACTTGGAGTTTGAGGCGGAATTTAAAGATTCATTTTTATTGATGGGTAAACTATTGAACATTGATGGGTCAAACTTTACTTATATGGTTACTCATATGCAATCTGATCATGGAGCAACCATTGTGTTTAATGCTGAAGATATGACCATCACATGTTCTTGCAGGAAGTATGAATCTATAGGTATGTACAAAAGTTTTAAATTGTAGTTTCTAGTACATATTATTGTATAATAACATCCAAAACTATTGAACATTGATGGGTCAAACTTTACTTATATGGTTACTCATATGCAATCTGATCATGGAGCAACCATTGTGTTTAATGCTGAAGATATGACCATCACATGTTCTTGCAGGAAGTATGAATCTATAGGTATGTACAAAAGTTTTAAATTGTAGTTTCTAGTACATATTATTGTATAATAACATCCACATATGTCAGGTATATTATGCAAGCATGCACTCAAAGTCTTCAATATAAAGGATATTTTCATATTGCCATCAAAATATATATTGAATAGATTGACAAAATATGCAAAAAGAGTATTTTATATTGAGAAACAAGAAATTAAGAAGGAAAATTTGACAACCCAAGCTGCACGTATCTCACGAAAGGCAACCTGTGTTGCATTGAAGTGCTCACTGTCGAAGGAACTACTTGATGATTTGGAGAAAGCCATAGATAAGCTAGATTTGGAAGCAGATAGTTCTATAATCAACGTGCAAGAATATTCAAATGAGGTTGCTCCAGTTGTGACTGATTATGCTTCAGATGCATTAACAGGTAAAATATCATTTAAAGTTCCTAACGTGGTAAAGGGCCGAAAAAGGCGATCAGCCATCTCCCTTGGTAATAAAAAGGGGAAGAAAAAGAGAAGTGGTAATAAGAAAGGTATTGCTCGTACAAATCTAGAATTATCACGATCTGTAGTAGAATATTTAGTTATATTTTTTTATTTTTGAATGTAGGAGAAGATTTAAATAATACAATAGAAAATACAGATGAAGGTGCTGGTACAGAACTATTAAAGGTATTGCATTTGACTTGTCGTTATTGTACCTCTATTCAAGTTTTATTTTACTCACAAACAAATTTTTATGGACATTTTAATACTTTGTGGCGTAGGACTTCAATTTGGGTACCATTGGAGCTAATAATACAATGCCAAACTTTGCAACCAACATTTATGGGCAATCTTCAACTGTGGCTACTCCGCTGATCCAAGGTGACCATGTTAATGCCACAATGTCACATTACAATATGTACACGACTTCTTCTACCATGGAAACTTCATATGTACCAGGAGGATACACAAATCTTTTACTTGGAGTTGATCAAGATGCCATGTTGGCTGCTAGGAAGTTATGCTTTGATGGAGTGTCAGATAATGAAAAAATATGATTGTACAATTTTATGTAATGCTTTTCAGTAGACATTATTCAGGTTGATTTTTGTTTAAGGACATACATATACTTGAAGCAGATTATTATTCCTTATAAGACAGATTATTTCTTGTACTGCATGAGATGAATCTTATATATGAAACATTTTCCTTGTGAGCATAGTTGCATACTATTGCTATGTTAGTTATGGGCATTCCAAATGAGGCTAAGTTCTGATAACATTTCATTTATATGTCCAATAACTGAAAAAGATAGAGAAGATTCCGCTAAGACCTTCAAAGAAAAATAAATGTTTGACAATGCTGTTGATTCTCATCTATCATCTACCTCTGGTTTGCATACAATGCCAAGAGCTTAAATCAGGAAGAAGCACATATATCAATATGAAATTTTATTAACATGTACAATCAAATTACACTACAATGGCCAATTTTGCACAATTATAACACAAATGTTTCGATGCCTAGACTACGACGATGGCCACACAATTCGAGCTACCAAGCTTCATCGACTATAAGCAACAACATAGCAACTTGTAGCTACCAGTTTGCAGTTGACCATAATTCACATCGGAGCTTGCAACTACTAACATTCAGATGTCCATAAGCTTCATTGCCTGCGAGCTTCAGAGGAGAAAAATGTCAGCCACTCCGAAACTGCACAATCGTCTGCTATTCTGGACTGCGGTCAAGAGAGTATGGCACGCGCCTCGTCATCCACCGAGGAGTGGCATGGAATACTCGAGGAAGCGCCATCCATCGACTCCCACGCGCAGGCCGTCGTCGACCACGGCTTCAGGAGGTGGTCGGCAGTGCCGCCGGTGGGAGGCACGTCGTCGACCGTGGCCCAGGGAGGTGGTCGTCTTCACCGCCGCTAGGAGGTACGTTGACAACGGTTCTGGCAGGAGATCGACATCGCCGTTGTTCGCAGGAGCGTCGTCGATGGCGACCCGAAGAGGGGGTGTGCTTCGCCGCCGTTGGGAGGAGCATCGTGGGCTCTAGCTTGGGAGCAGGTTACCATCGCCGGCGTCGGGAGCAGCACGGGCTCGTTCTGAATTGTGGAGGATTTGTTTTTCTTTTGAGTTACGAGATTGAGTTCTGGAGCCGGAGCCGGACCTGTTTTCAACGCTGGAAGCCAGACCAAAATCAACGCTTGGAGCCGAGCCAAGGTGGAACACGCCCTCAGAGCCACGGTTTCCACGCCCGGAGCAGCGACGCTCGGATGTGATTCGATCTCCACGCGGACTACATCGACGCCGGGTCGTACGACAGGCGCTGTGTGGCCCGGGCGCACGGAATTTATTTCCATAACTGGCAGCCTATTATTATACTGTACATTTGTAATAACTTGGACCAAGTCTCCACGAGGTCGAGATGCTTTTCCGATGTCTATTTCTGGAATTGGCTTCGCACAAAGTCATTTCAGTCTGGCTTACTCGAGAAAAAGCTGATATACTTCTTGTTGAAAAGTGAATCGTATCACACCTAAACTAGTGGTTTTTGCTAGAAGACGTTTAGTAAAACATACTCTTCTCTGTTCTGGAATTGCTGTCACCATTGATTTTTTTTTCATATTATTCAAAGTATTAGTTTAAATCCTGTTCGCAAAAAAATATTAGTTTAAATATTATATTTTAAGTTTATCTAATGATAAATAAATTATGAATATATATAGTATTTTTCAAAAAAATAAATAAGCATCAAATATAACTTAAAAAATCAATTGACAATAATTTGAATCAGAGTAATAATGCGTATTAGAGCAATATGCTTATGTCTTTAAGAGAATGTGTAGCCATCCACCACCGTATGGCTAGAACCGTCTCGGGTCCTAGGCTGGGGCTTCTCACGCGAGTGAGACATCAGGAAGGAGGTGAAGGGAACAACATACTAGTCCTGTGCCCTGTTCTCTTTTTCTTTGTACTTATTGTAAACTTTTGAGTGTAATTTTTTTTGCGATGAAAAAGATTCTTTTGAGAGTAAATCTGCATTGGCTAGAACCGGAGTACTGTGTAGCTTGGTACGGGAGATGCAGAATCTGTCGTAACATAAAAGTTGGTTCATTACGTAACGCCGGCACTTCCTGGCACAAATCTCAAAGCCACAAAAGGTGTGGCTCCTTCGCGGCTGATGACTTCGTGTTCGATTGTCCATTTGTCCTATGATCCTATCTATATACTTCTCTATTATTCTTTACACCTTATTGTCATAGACAGTAGATAAGTGTTAGGAATCAAAAGGTGTACAGGTTAGCTACTGATGGAATTATTGGGCCAAAGCCCATTAATGATTTCTATAATTCCTAGAAAATCTTAAGTGCAATGTTTAGTACCACATTGCTAGTGGAGGTGGAGGGAGACCAACTTATAAACTTGGATGCTCTTGCCTTTCTTGCAAGTGTGAGAAAGAGAGAAGGAAGACCACACGCACGCACGCGCTCGCTCGCCTCGCCTCGCCTGGTCGCGGCCGCGCATCACCTGCGTGAATGGTCCGCCAAAATCCGGCCCCTTGCCTTGCAGGGCGCAGCTTCCTTTTGCACATTATTTTTGCTGCGAGTCTAATACGTTTTCTGTTTTGAAACCGACTCGGTTTTAGGTTCGCCTAACCCTAGCGGTCTCTCCTATATAAACGTACGGGCGCCGCCGCAGAAACGATATCGCGAACTCACCTAGGATTTTAGCCTCTCTTGCTGTTGCGCCGTCAAGACTACTCCATCCCGATCGTCGGCGTGCACCGTCGAACGGGAGAGCAGATCTCCGGAACCAGCGCCTTCAGCGATCCTGCACCGGGAGAAGGCGAATAAGGTTTTTGGGAAGCGCTCTGCGCGACTGCTCGATCGCTTCCACCACGGCGCGTCTTCCCCGCCGCGTGAGCCAAGCACGTCGCTGTTTTTGCCGTGACGCTGCTGAACGTCGTCGTCAACTCCTCTACTCCGTCAGGCCGGAAACGTACGTACCTTCTACTTGCATTATGTCTTCCATACTAGCCTTTGCGTTCTATCTCTGCATGATAGTTATGGATAGTATGGTAGATGTGTTCATCTTCTCTTGCTTATTAGATATGTCTAGATCTTGCGTAGACTTGTCTAATTTATTTAGCAATCTGTATATCATGTTCATGATTTATTTCTAGATTAAATTAAAACTGAAAGTGCTTATATTTCCAACAATCCAAAAACCTTATTATAGGCACTTTAGTTTTATGGCTGGATTTGTGGAGGCACCGAGGCCGGAACGTTTTACCGGCGTGCACTTCAAGAGATGGCAAGTGAAAGTCACTCTGTGGCTTAATGCCATGAAAGTGTTTGAGGCATCCAAAGGCAAACCTGAAAGTACTCTTTCTTCCGAAGAGGAGAATCGGTATAAGGAGGCCAACACTCTATTTGTGGGCGCTGTGATTGGAAATCTTGCAGCTACAAGATGTGTACATCCATCACACCGACGCTAAAGAGTTGTGGGATGCTCTCTGCGCCGACTATGGTGGTTCCGATGTCGGCACCGAGTTGTATATCATGGAGCAAGTACCATGCCTATAAGATGGCCGAAGGCAAATCCGTAGTCGAACAGAGCTCATGAAATACGAGTGTCCGGTCAAGGAACTCGACATGCTTAAGATCATCTTACCCGACAAGTTTGTGGTCGGGGCATCATTGCCAAATTTCCTCCTTCATGGAGGGATTTTGCCACTTCTCTCAAGCACAAGAGGATCGACATTTCTGTTTCAGATTTGATCGCGTCTCTTGATATTGAGGAGAAAGCTCGGGCTAAGGATGGGAGAGCTAAAGCTGTTGAGGGTCGGACCAATGCCAACATGGTACACCAAACACAGTCGTCTCATGGCAATGGTGGCAAGGGCAAGGGCAAGCACAATAAGCCTAAGCAGACAACTACCTTCAAGAAGAAAAAGAACAAGGAGAACGAGGGATGCTTCGTTTGCGGCTCCACCGAGCATTAGGCAAAGAAGTGTCCGCAGCGCAAGGGGAGGAAGCCTCCTCAGCAGAAGTCTGCGAACATGGTGACCAGTGTTGATACTATTGGGTACGGTAATTTACCGTCTCGTATTTTTAGTATTTCAATCTACAAGTTGGTGGCTTGATACTGGTGGAAATGTTCATATGTGTGCTGATGCTTCTCTGTTTTCTTTTTACCAGGTCGCCCAGGATTCTTCCGTCCCGATGGGAGATGGGTCACATGCTTCTGTTCATGGTGTTGGCACGATCGAGCTGAAGTTTACTTCCGGAAAGATTGTCCAATTGAAGAACGTGCAACATGTCCCTTCTATCAAGAAGAATCTCGTTAGTGACTCCCTTTTATGTAGGAATGGTTTTAAGGTAGTGCTCGAGTCGAATAAAGTTGTCGTGTCTAAGAGTGGACAATTTATTGGTAAAGGCTATGTGTGCGGAGGCTTGTTCCGCTTTTCCCTTTCAGATTTTTGCAATAAATCAGTGAACTATATTTGTGATGGTGTTAATGAGAGTGATGCAAATGTTTGGCATTCACGTTTATGTCATCTGAATTTTGGTTCTATGTCTCGACTTTCCAGCTTGAATTTAATTCCGAATTTTTCTATTGTCAAAGGTTCTAAGTGCCATACTTGTGTGCAATCTAAGCAACCTCGAAAACCTCACAAGGCTGTCGAGGAGAGACACTTGGCACCACTAGAACTTATACATTCAGATCTTTGCGAAATGAATGGTATATTGACAGAAGGTGGAAAAAGATACTTCATGACTTTGATTGATGATGCGACTAGATATTGCTATGTGTATTTGTTAAAAACGAAAGATGAGGCTCTAAACTACTTTAAAATCTACAAGGCTGAAGTTGAAACTCAACAAGAGAAAAAGATCAAAAGAATTAGCTCCGATCGCGGTGGTGAATATTTCTCTAATGATTTCGACTTATTTTGTGCGGAACACGGTATTATTCATGAGAGGACGCCTCCCTATTCGCCCCAATCAAACGGGGTTGCCGAAAGAAAGAATCGCACTTTGATCGACTTGGTTAACTCCATGTTAGACATTGCGGGATTATCTAAGGCATGGTGGGGGAGGCTATATTGACATCATGTCATGTCCTAAATAGAGTTCCCGTGAAGAATAAGGAGAAAACGCCATATGAGGAATGGATTGGGAGAAAACCATCGCTGTCTTACTTACGTACTTGGGGTTATTTGGTCAAGGTTAATGTGTCAATAAACAAGAAACGTTAGTTGGGACCTAAAACTCGTGGATTGTGTTTTTCTTGGATATGCTCGTAATAGCATTGCTTATAGATTTTTAGTAGTGAAATCAGAGGTGTCCGATATTCATATTAATACTTTAATGGAGTCTCGTGATGTTACTTTCTTTGAGAACATATTTCCTATGAAAGATTCATATAGCATGTCTAGATTATCTACCGATGTGATTGCTGAAACTACTCATGAACCTGCTGTGCTTTCCGATCATGCTGAACAAACACTTGAACTAATTAACGAGGAGATATATAGTGAAGCTCCTAGACGGAGCAAGAGAGAAAGGATTGAAAAATCTTTTGGTGATGATTTCACTGTCTATCTTGTGGATGATACTCCCGGAACCATTGTTGAGGCATATGCATCACCCGATGCAGATGATTGGAAAGAAGCTGTACAGAGTGAGATGCACTCTATTCTTTCTAATGGAACATGGGAAGTAGTTGATCGACCATATGGGTGCAAACCCGTGGGTTGTAAGTGAGTGTTCAAGAAGAAGCTTAGGCCCGATGGTACTATAGACAAGTACAAGGCTAGGCTTGTGGCTAAGGGCTATACCCGTAAAGAAGGTGAAGATTTCTTTGACACTTACTCACCTGTTGCGAGATTGACCACCATACGTGTACTACTTGCTCCGGCTGCCTCTCATGGTCTTCTCGTTCATCGGATGGATGTTAAGACAGCTTTCCTTAATGGAGAGTTGGATGAGGAGATCTATATGGATCAACCAGATGGTTTTCTAGTAAAGGGTCAAGAAGACAAGGTGTGTAAGTTGGTGAAATCTTTATACGGCCTAAAGCAAGCACCTAAGCAGTGGCATGAGAAATTCGACTCTACACTCATATCAGCAGGCTTTTCAGTCAATGAGGCTGATAGATGTGTGTACTACCGCCATGGTGGGGGTGAGGGAGTTATATTGTGCTTGTATGTGGATGACATACTAATCTTTGGAACAAACCTTGACGTGATTAATGAGGTCAAGTCTTTTCTCGTTCCAAAGTTTTGATATGAAGGATTTGGGTGAGGCTGATGTTATTTTAAACATTAAGCTAATCAAAGGAGAGAATGGGATTACTTTAACGCAATCTCATTATGTGGAAAAGATACTCGAGTCGCTTCGACTACAAGGACAACAAACCTTCTCCAACTCCTTATGATCCCAGCTTGATCCTTCGGAAGAATAAGAGAATTGGCAGGGACCAATTGAGATATTCTCGGATCATTGGATCACTTATGTACTTGGCTAGTGCTACTAGGCTCTGTCATCTCTTTTGCTGTGAGCAAATTGAGCCGGTTTACTTCTAATCCGGGAGATGATCATTGGCGTGCGCATGAGCGAGTAATGCACTACCTAGTAGGTACTGCGGGTTATGGAATTCATTATTCCGGGTTTCCTGCAGTACTAGAGGGATATAGTGACTCCAATTGGATATCCGATGCTGATGAGTTGTATGCCACGAGTGGATATGTTTTCACTCTTGGTGGTGCTGCTGTTTCATGGAGATCATGTAAACAGACTATCTTAACGAGGTCTACCATGGAAGCAGAGCTTACCGCGCTAGATACAGCCACAGTTGAGGCCGATTGGCTACGTGAGCTCTTGATGGACTTACCTATTGTCGAGAAACCGGTGCCGGCAATACTCGATGAACTCGTGACAATCAAACTGTGATAGTTAAAGTGAACAGTTCAAAGGACAATATAAAGTCATCAAGACATATTAAGAGACGTTTAAAGTCCGTCAGGAAAATAAGAAACTCCGGAGTAATATCGGTGGATTACATATCAACTTATAGAAACCTGGCAGATCAGTTTACTAAGGGGCTGTCACGTAATGTGATAGACAATGCATCAAAGGAGATGGGTATGAGACCCATTTGATCTATTCCATAGTGGTAACCCAACTTATGTGATCGGAGATCCCGTGAAGTATGACCTGGGAAGAACAAGCTATTGGTCAGCTAGAGAGTATCCTTTTAGACCTTCTCGAGTAATGATGCAATACTCTCAACACCGCATGGCAGGTTGGCGAATGCCTTAATGTATTCTATTAGCTTTAATTAGCGAAGATGCTATCCTGCAGAGCATTCTTGAAAGAATACACCTATATGAGCCCGATCGTTGTAAGGTCGCGATCCGTGAGACTTGGGTGATCTCTATTAAGCTCATGAAAGACCGCAGAGTACGACCTATATGCTCCACCCGCGGAGTAGCCTACTAGAGGTCCAAGTACCAGTTGTGACTCTAAGTAAAGCTTGTTTGCACAAGACTTGCAATTCAAGGCATAATCCATTGTTCAAGTCGTAAACGAGTGTAGCTTATTGTTCTAGGTGGAAGTTCAACTTAACAGTCTCCACCGAAACACCGGTATATTGAACAAGTAGGATGAGGCAAAGTCTTGTTGGGACTTTGAGATCTGGTGGGGGATTGATGGAATTATTGGGCCAAAGCCCATTAATGATTTCTATAATTCCTAGAAAATCTCAAAAGCCCATGAGGGATGGTGGAAGTGCAATGTTTAGTACCACATTGCTAGTGGAGGTGGAGGGAGACCAACTTATAAACTTGGATGCTCTTGCTTTCCTTGCAAGTGTGAGAAAGAGAGAAGGAAGACCACACGCGCGCTCGCTCGCCTCGCCTCGCCGGGCCGGGCCGGGCCGGGCCGGGCGTGGGCGTGGGCGCGCATCACCTGTGTGAATGGTCCGCCAAAATCCGGCCCCTAGCCTTGCAGGGGCGCGGCTTCCTTTTGCACTTTATTTTTGCTGCGAGTCTAATACGTTTTCTGTTTTGAAACCGACTCGGTTTTAGGTTCGCCCGACCCTAGCGGTCTCTCCTATATAAATGTACGGGCGCCGCCGCAGAAACGATATCTCGAACTCACCTAGGGTTTTAGCCTCTCTTGCTGCTGCGCCGCCAAGACTACTCCATCCCGATCGTCGGCGTGCACCGCCGAACGGGAGAGCAGGTCTCCGGAACCAGCGCCTTCAGCGATCCTGCACCGGGAGAAGGCGAATAAGGTTTTTGGGAAGCGCTCTACGCAACTGCTCGCTTCCACCACGGCGCGTCTTCCCCGCCGCGTGAGCCAAGCACGTCGCTGTTTTGGCCGTGACGCTGCTGAACGTCGTCGTCAACTCCTCTACTTCGTCAGGCCGGAAACGTACGTACCTTCTACTTACATTATGTCTTCCATAATAGCCTTTGCGTTCTATCTCTGCATGATAGTTATGGATAGTATAGTAGATGTGTTCATCTTCTCTTGCTTATTAGATATGTCTAGATCTTGCGTAGACTTGTCTAATTTATTTAGCAATCTGTATATCATGTTCATGATTTATTTCTGGATTAAATTAAAACTGAAGTGCTTATATTTCCAACAGCTACCACTGTGAAATCCCGATGATAGAAAGTTTTCGTGGAGTGCACGTCTCTTTGATGATAGAAACTCTCCGCAGAGTGGTAGCCAACCTGAACACCTTCTAATTCTTAACACTTTCCAAAAAAAACTAGGTATTGTAAAAAAACAAAAACCATTTATTTTTATGGTTAACTGAATGATTTTTAACAGAAAATACAAAGTGGCATTATTCCGGTTTTGTGAACCCTACTGACATGATGAATTCATAAGTCTAGTTTGATCTGTTCTATAACAACGCTTGTTAAGTACATTTAAGGTGCTTGAGCTATTGCTTTTCCTACAATACCTACCGATGCCATTGGATAGTATTTTTTAAAAAAGAAGAAATGGGTATTGTAGGAAAAACGAAAGTCATTCATTTTTATGGTTTATTGAATGTCTTTTGACGGAAAAACAAAACTAGTACTATTCGGGTTTTGTGAACGCTGCTGACATGATGATTTCTTTCCGCAACGTCTCTTAAGTATATTTGAGGGTACTTGAGCTATTTAATTAGTTTGTAGACTAGTAGAGTAGGAGTTGAAGCTCCCAGTGGTGATTATTAGTTGTAATCGCTGAATCCTTCAACAATCACAGCCAGTGCAATGCAACCAGGCTGGGAATGTGATATTGCATCGTTTAACTCTAAAAGAGAAACCAGGTCCCCAAAACTTCGGTGAGTTAATCTCTGCTACATTACGACGAGCTACATATAGTAGGTATTCATCTGGATGTCCATCTAAACAATCCGTAGGTGCGTTTGGCACGGCTTATATAGAAGTGCTTATTGAAACTGTTTATGCTCAATAAGCACTTTGAAGTGCTAAACAGCAAAATAGCGAAACTGCTTATGTATATAAGCACCTATAAGCACTTTGCAATTTTGTATTAGTATAAGCAGTTTGAGTGAAGCAGCAAAACGTAGCTTATAATGCTTATGTGTGTGAATAAGCAGTTTTGGATAAGCATAAGCAGTTTTGCCAAACGGGTTAACTGCTTATGTACAATAAGCACTATAAGCAATTTTGACATAATAAGCACTATAAGCACTTTGTGCATAAGCCGTGCCAAACGCACCCTTATATTGCTTATACTGCTTATAGCGCTTATTCTATCAAACTGCTTATAGCGCTTATTCTATCAAACTGCTTATAGTGCTTATGTAGCATAAGCAATCAATCCGTATGGCAAAACTGCTTATGCTTATTCATCAAAATTGTTTATTTTCACACATAAGCACTGTCAGCTATGTTTTGCTGCTTTGTCCAAAGTGTTTATGTGTAGTACAAAATGACAAAGTGCTTATAGGTGTTTATACCTCATAAGAACTTTGCTATTTTACCGTTTGGCACTTCAAACTGCTTATTGCGCATAAACACTTTCAATAAGAAGTTCAATAAACCATAGCAAAATGCACCCTAACAAATCTCCAGCTATCTTTTGACAGTGCTGTCAAAGTGTCAAGCGCCATTCCTGTCATCCCCTAAAACCACCATGGCAAGCAAATTCACCTCCAGAGTTGCCACGATCCAAGCCATGAGAAGGAGCCTCCTCGTCTTCTTCGCGGCCACCGCCACCATTCATGCTCTTGTGACGTGCTCTTGTGACGCCTATTTCGTCGTTGGTGGATGGAAACTCATCTCCGACACCCCTAGCTCACAAATTCAGGATCTCGACAAGTGGACAGTAACGGGGCACGAGAAGACGGTGAAGGACGGGCTCAGATTCAAGAGCGTAGTGAGAGCTGATATGCAAGTGACGAGAGATTTACATATCGTCTCACGCGATCATTGCCATGAACAGGAATGGCAAGGATGGCAAGTAGATGGCTGTTATCGTTGAAGGATTGACGGAGAAGCGTTCTCTCGTTTCCTTCAGTGCAGCCAAGTGAGGCATAATAACTGGTAGCAATAATTCGGATGTACGTCAAAAATATACTCCTACATTTGTAGAGTCTGGCCTTCACCTAAAATGCATTTTTAGAGAGAGAAACCACGTGAGAATTTGTTCATGACAAGCTAACATCACCATAAAGACTTCATTTTTGCATTTGAGCAATCCGTACTGTGCCTTTTTGTCAGGCCCTGTTTGGTTTGGAAGGAGGGGACCATCCAGCCCCCTTGTGAAGAGGATTAACCGGACAAGGCCTTAGAGCGATCATACACAAGAGAAACGCGTTCAGGCCAAGCTATCTTCAATTCTTCACTGCTGGTGGAGCCGTGGAGGACTGTATTTCTGCCATGGTTAACAAAACGGTTGAAAACCGTTTGGTTTTTGTTGTAACTGATTCGGCTCAATTTCGTTGGACAATTGGTTTTGATTAAAAAAAATGACCTACACACTATAGTAAAATAGTTTTTTCTCGGTTTTGCGGTAAAACCAATCAGTTTTTGGCATTGCTAAAAACTAAGCACTTCACGGTTTTGTGAACCCTCATTCCTGTACGGTTCACAGATAGGGCAAGAAAATAGAAGTTGAATCTGATGATATGGGTGCCGAATCTGATATGAGTGGATGTAGATGTGGGGATGAAATTGGCCAATTTAAGAAGTAGAGATAGGGATAATGATATAAATCAAGAAAAAAGATATGGATCAAAATAGAGGGATATAGAGATAGATTACACAAATAGAAATACGAGTATTTAATTACTCAGATTTTTGCAAAAAGGCTTGGAGATCATTTGGATATGCATCTAGTACCAGCAACACTAAATCAGTAATGTTCATCTAATTCTCGGCAATGCTATCCAGTTAGGGTGCTATTACTATTTAAATGGTCCCAATTGGCCTCTACAAATCACCAAGCAAAAACACCTCGATTTGAACTTGCAAGTTTGTCCTTTGAAGCTAGAATCGATCTCAATAGTTACCACCAACTCCAACCATGAGAACGAGCCTCCTCCTTGTGCTCATTGCAGCCGCTGCAGTTTACATTCTTATGACGCCAGTCGTGGCGGTCGTCCATGATGGATGGAAATCCCAGCCCAACACCGCGGCGCATATCCGAAATCTTGGCATATGGGCAGTAACAGAGCATGTGAAACTGGCCAAGGATGGGCTCAGGTATTGGAATGTAGCGATCGCTGAGATGCAAGTGACAGATACCACAAGGTTATATCATCTCACCATCTATGCTGCGAACAAGGATAACATACTTCACAAGTACTTTGCGGTGATCACTGAAGGAGTGAAGACTGGGAAGCGTGTTCTAGTTTCCTTTAATACAGCCAAATGAAGCACAATGACATCTATTTTTCTTGTGCTATTTGCAATAGTCTGGATATGTAACTATATAAGTGAGATCAAGGAAGGTGTTTTCTTGATATCTATTTTTGGTATCAACTTGGGCCCAATCATCTGTGTCTATCGTAGTGTAGTATTTCCTATAAGATGCTTAATACACAAGAGAAACATGTTCAGTCCAAGCTATCTTCACTGCTGGTGGAGGACTGTATTTCTGCCATGGTCAACAAAACCGTTGAAAACCGTTCGGTGCTAACTGATCTGGCTCGATTTCATCGGACGATCGGTTTTTTATTAAAAAAACTAACCTACGCATTGTAGTAAAATGATTTTGCTTCGTTTGTGGTAAATCGATCAGTTTTTGGCATTGTTAAAAACCAAGCACTTAAAGGTTTTGTGAACCCTCGTTCCTGTACCGTTCAGATAGGGCAAGAAAATGGAAGTTGAATCTAATGATGCGGGTGCCGAATATGATACAGGTGGGTGTAGATGTGGGGAAGAAGTTGGCCTTTTCTTGTGCTATTTGCAATAGTCTGGATATGTAACTATATAAGCGAGATCAAGGAAGGTGTTTTCTTGATATCTATTTTTGGTATCGACTTGGCCCCAACGATAACACCCTAGCCCGTTAGAACCTGTAGTATTGTAGATTGACCCAAATGGTCCATGAAGTGAAGTGGAGGTGAGATTAGCCCCACATTGTAAGTTTAGGTGAGTGAGGGTCAACATATAACCATCTTCAAACAATAACACCACTAGATTAACCCTTTACATTAAGCGAGGCCGAAAGTGTAAGAATAGTGCTATGCATGAATGTGCGTGCCCGCCCCACGGTAGAGTTGAGTGGTAAGCGGACTTTGGATGCAGAGTGTTATAGTGGTATCAGAGCATAACCTCTCGCCGCATGTGTGCATGCATGTTGTGCCCGTGAGGGGACATGTCGTGGCCTTGCACCGAGAGAAGATCTAGGGTATCCGCTGGTTGGTTATATATATGGTATCTTGTCGAGCGTGTCAACCCTTAAGGGGGATGACTATAGCACCCCAGTGCGTTAGAATCCTGTAGTAGTTGTATGGCCCAAGTGATCTATAAAGTGAAATAGAGCTACGATTAGACCCGCATTGAAAGTTTAGGTGAGTGAGAGTTAGCATATAATCCTCATTCCAACCATAACACCACCAGATTAAATCTTTTACATAAAGCGAAGTAGAAAGTATAAGTGGTGTTATGCATGAATGTGTGTGCTCTTCCCCATGATAGGTTTGGGTTGTAAGCAAAGTTTGATCGTGAGGCGTTACATCTTCCATTCATGCTCTTGTGACTCCCGTAGTCCCGTTTCCGCTATCATTGGTGGATGGAAACCCGTCCCTGACACCCTTTGGTCTACAAATCCAGGATCTCGACAAGTGGGCAGTGACGGAGCACATGAAGACGGTGAACGACGGGTTCAGATTCAAGAAATCAAGAGCGTAGTGAGCGCTGATATGCAAGTGACGAGTAGCTCTACATATCGTCTCACGATCATTGCCTGCCAAGTGAGGCATCATAACTGGCAGCCTTTTTCTTATTTGCAATAATAACTCTTAGAGAAGTGCTCCGGTGCACCCTTTTTAAAAATATGTACGAATCTCAAAGCAGGTATATTAATTAAATAATAAATTAGGTTAGTTATATCAGTACGTCCGGCCCGTCCAGGAACAATTCCCTGCCTGCCCGCCGATCGAATGTGCCGATGACATACAACTCATTGAATCGACGACCACTTGGAGCATGACTCCGTTCATAGATGAGGAATTATTCTCGTTTGATCGAGATCAGGGCTGGTGAGGAATCATTTCTTGTTTAATCGAGATTGTAGCTGGCCGCAGATTCATCTAATTACAGAAATTAACATATTAATCAAGGCCAATATCTCCACTGCCATGATCAGCTACCCGCCGCCGTTTCGCTGGCTAGGAAGCGCCTGTCCTCGGTGCAGCGGCAACATTGATCAATACTCCGTAATTCAAATGGGCTTGAGGTTGGGCCGTATGGGTAATTTTTGTAGAAATTAAATTAAGAATTTAGTTATATTCTCTGTTTGAGATTTATGCTATTTTTCAAAAAAGGGTGCATCGGAGCACTTCTCTAACTATGCATCGGAGCACTTCTCTAACTCTTTATCCCCTTGTGAAGAGGATTAACACAACAACGCCTTATAGAGTGTTAATACACAAGAGAAACGTGTTCAGGCCAAGCTATCTTCACTGCTGGTGGAGGACTGTATTTCTGCCATGGTTAACAAAACCGTTGAAAACCGTTCGGTGCTAACTGATCTGGCTCGATTTCATCGGACGATCGGTTTTTTATTAAAAAAACTGACCTACGCATTGTAGTAAAATGATTTTGCTTGGTTTTGTGGTAAGCCGATCAGTTTTTGGCATTGTTAAAAACCAAGCACTTAAAGGTTTTGTGAACCCTCGTTCCTGTACCGTTCAGATAGGGCAAGAAAATGGAAGTTGAATCTAATGATGTGGGTGCCGAATCTGATACAGGGTGGGTGTAGATGTGGGGAAGAAGTTGGCCAAATAGAGATAGGGATAATGATATAAATCGAGAAAAAAGATATGGATAGAAATAGAGAGATATAGAGATAGGATTACACAAATAGATATACGCGTATTTAATTACTCAGATTTTTGTCATAAGGCTAGCTTGGAGATCATTTGGATATGCATCTAGTAGCAACAACAGTAAATCAGTGATCTCCATCTAATTTTTGGCAATGCTACCCAGTTAAAGTACTATTACTATTTAAACGGTCCCAATCGTCCTCTACAAATCACCAAGCAAAAACTCCTCGATTTTCAAACTTGCAAGTTCGTCCTTAGAAGCAAGAATCGATCTCAATAGTTACCACCAACTCCAACCATGAGAACCAGCCTCCTCCTTGGGCTCATTGCAGCCACCGCAGTTTACAGTCTTGTGATGCCCGTCGCGTTGGCCGTCCATAGTGGATGGAAATCCATGCCAAACACCGCAGCGCATATCCAGAATCTTGGCATATGGGCAGTAACGGAGCATGTGAAACTGGCCAAGGATGGGCTCAGGTATTGGAATGTAGCGATCGCTGAGATGCAAGTGACAGGTACCACAAGGTCATATCATCTCACTATCTATGCTGCGAACAAGGATAACATACTTGACAAGTACATCGCGGTGGTCACTGAAGGAGTGAAGACTGGGAAGCGTGTTCTAGTTTCCTTTAATACAGCCAAATGAAGCACAATGACCATCTTGGCAGCCTTTTCTTGTGCTATTTGCAATAGTCTGGATATGTAACTATATATGCGAGATCAAGGCAGGTGTTTTCTTGATACTATTTTTGGTATTGACTTGGCCCAGTCATGTGTGTCTATCGTACTGTAGTATTTGCTATAAGATGCTTAATATTTTTTTTGCGACGAAAGATGCTTAATGAAGCTAAAACATTCGTAGTGTTTTTCGTATATCTATTTCTGGAATTGAGTTTGCTCCTAAACTTGAAGCGAGGGATAAAAAATGGATATGGCAGAAACCAATATCGTTTCAACAGAGAATTAAATGAGCAACATATTAGTTGCCTAAAAGCAGATCAAGTAATCAGGTAAATGGCCACCCATCAGTCATCAGCGAAACCAGGCGACTCGCCCTCTCGACCAACTCAGAGCCGGATCCACCCTAATTTCTGCCACTTTGATCCCTGCCGGAGCTACGCAAACCTCTCTCCTCCCCGATTCAGCCATCTCCCCCAGCAGTTTGTTGCCTCTTCGCCCAGTATTCGGGCCCTAAAGGGCTTTGAGCTTGAGTACTCCTTGGAAGCTTGCAGTAAGTTTTCTCTACCTCTTTCTCCGGTTGGTGACCCCTGTCCTTCTTTTTTCTCGAATACAGAGTGCACGCAGTTCTTCACCTCAGAATCCCTGTGCAAACACCAGAGGTATGGGGGTGGTCAGATCCAGAATGCTTCAGAGCAAGGTGCAGTATTACCAGTGCCCTCATATTGATGTGTGTCTGGCCATGGCACTTTGCTGCTGCGCAAGTCCTATGCTGAAGCTGTTCGACTAGGCTCAGCCGGACCCCTCTGAAGGAACATCAGAATTCCTCGTCGTCGGTGGCGAGGCGGCAGCGACCAACGGTCAGGTTCGTTCGGGTGCCGAATATTACTTTCTTCTAGTCTGATTCTCCCCTTATGTGCTGGGCCTAAGGCCTTCAACGGCCCAACATGTGAAACCTCCGCTCTCCCACCGGCCGAGTTCAATTCTAAAGAAGGAGAGCGCCCAGCAGCATGCAGGAAAAACCCTATCTACCGCATTCATTGCCAACCAACCAGTGACAGCCTCAGTTACTCTTCCTGGCCTCACCGATGCGGTGACAGGAGTATCCAAGAAGGATGGCCACACATCACATTGGCAAATTGTGAGAAGAAGAAGGTGGGTGGCGCCAAAAGTTTACTAGGGCTGCTCACACGTCTGCTCCGAACCGTTCGGATAAGCATAGAAGTACCTTCTTTCAAAGGATCTACGACCATTGCTTCAACTTCTTAGCCAGTGATCACAAGAGGGCGCAATGTCGAGACCCGGTTAAGTGCTGGAGATGTAAAAAATCTGGGCATACCTCCACCGTTTGTAAAAATCGGCCTACCACCAAGAACTCCGCTGCTGAACAGCAAACCCCAAAGAACTCCACCAAAAAGTAAGAACACGCTAGACACCTCTTCACCCCCACCCTCCCCCACCGCTGATCCGGATCCACATCGCCCCCGCCCTCCCGGGGACGGGGAGACTGCCATGGAGAGGAGGTTATCATTTGGTGCCGCGACGGCTCGGTCCCAGAGAGCAAGACCGAGGCGCCAAGAATCCCAGCTTCGAGGCAGTGCGGTAAACTACCTCGGCAACCCGCGCTTCAGGCCTCTCTTCGCCTTCAAGATTGCTCACACCTCGGATGACATGGAGGAGCGTCGTACAATGCTAACCAACCTTGCTCCGGTGGTCACGAGAGGAAGGGCCGCTTGGAGTGCTCTCCCGAGATGAGGTAAAGGACATCCTTTTCCACCGTTTGGGTGTCCGTAGGCATGAGTGCTATGTTTACGATCAAACCCGGAGCCGTTCATTGTGATATTTTCGGATATCTCGACTAGAAACTAGGTTCGGCAGAGGGCAGGGTGACAGATGGGCCTATCGAGCTTAGATTCCATGCTTGGGAAATAGATCATTTTGGTAATCGCAATGACATACCCTTCCATGTTAAACCGAGTATAGAGGGTATCCCACAGCATGCTTGGTCCGAGGAAATTGTTGAGAAGGTCCTTTGTGATGAGGCCCTCATCCACCACATGGAGGAATCATCTAGGAGAAGTATTGATCAAAGGGTCTATGGATGTTGGGTGCCCGCACAGGACCCATCTAGGATCTCGTAGATTGTGTATCTCCCGCTGGCAAATTCAATGGAGGGACTTCCGTTGGCAATTCGACCGTGTCCACGGTGAACTTGGTGAAGATGAACTGCACCCTCCTCCGGCCCCATGTGACCAAGACCGCTTTCTTCCCTAGCGAGCTAGGGATGACAAGGATGGGGACAGAGATAACAAGAGGCCCCGAAGCCGCGGCTTTCTAGGGCGGGTCTCTAGCTGGATGGATCGTGGCAAAGCCCGTGATAGACCCAACGAAAAGGATCGTGGTAGTGGTTGGCATAAAGGTGAATCCTCACGAGAGAAGAACTAGGGCAAGGCATCAGGCCCTGAAGAAAGAAATTTGCTAACCGATCGGAAACACCGGAAGACCGGTTGGCTACGTCGGATGCTATTGTCATCACACCAGCTGAGGAGGCTAAGGGAGACAATGCAATGCCCAAACCTAAGGTGCAGATCCAGAGGTCCTCTCGATGCCATTGTTATAACACCTTCATCTTCCAGTCTGCAAATCCCTCACCTTAACTTTAACCAACCAATAGAGAAGCAGATACAACATGAAGATTCTGTTAGCCGGGACGTTGAACGGACCCGCAAAGATGGACCAGTGCAAGAAGTTAACATTGTTGTTGTTTAGCGAGACAGGAACTCCCCGGACAAAGGAGATTGCAGAAGCTATCGATCCAGGTGTGATGAATGATGAAGGTGGAAACCTTGGAACCAGGGACCAACTAGCAAGTAAATCCTGTCGGCCACACTCACGGCCAGCTTCCCCCTCTAATAGCAAGCCCACAAGAGATAGACCCCCGGATCTAGGAACAGGGAAGAGATTTGCATGAGGTCCTTCGTCTCTTCAAAGCTTCAACAATTGCCCCACTGTCTTCCTTTGTCCTGGACACACCTAAACACAAAAGCAGGACCACCAAGGCTGATGATGTGATCCAACAAGGCATGGTTATTTCTAGTGAGGCAAAAACTAGGCAAAGCCGTAGACCGAAGATATAAGGCATCGAAGGTAAGTCCATTATCAAAATGGCATAGGAGCTGGTGGCAAAGAAATGTGGTACCATGAAGGAGGATGATGACTTGGACAATCTAACCCTCCAACGAGTATCTCGGATATGTACAAGCAGCCCCCGACTAATGAAGCGGTGGAAGCTATCACAACTCTCACTCAGGTCACCGTGAAGAAGCGGAAGAAGCGGAAGATAAAAGACAAAAGCTCCAAGATGACCGCGGTGATCCAAGTCCCGGCCAAGAAATCCAAGTCCAAGAAAAACAAGGGCGTCCCACATGGGACAAGTAATCTAGGATCTTCAAGATCACTAAGCAGCTAACCGTCTCCTCATGTTAAGCGCTTTAGCATCACGGTTTTTCATTTGGCCTTCACCACTACTGTTGCGAAGGACCATGCCCGTTATTGTAATATTGAACCTTGTGTTGTATGTGGAACCTGTTGTGTCGGAGTTACATCATCGATGCCTGCTCGTAAGACTCTCCGATGTTGCTGCCTGTGCTGCTTATCCACGGGAGCACTCGGTGTGCATGTCTACTCAAGTTGCCTTCTATGTGTCCGATGGATAGTATCACCAATTACAGTTTCATGACTTGGAACGTGAGAGGGTTAAATAATACTGTCGGACAAGAGGATGTGAAACAGGTAATTTCGCTCTATAAACCTGATCTTGTCTCGTTTACAAGAAACTAAGATGGCCCAATTGGATGCTACTATCATTCGCAATTCTCCGGGAATGGACTACGAGAATAACTTATGTTTCCTCCCAACGTCGGGTACTAGAGGTGGAGTGTTGCTTGGGGCTAGAGACTCTCATCTCTCCCTAAGTAATACTCTCATCACATGCAATACGATATCAGCAACGGTTAACGACGCAAGAACAAACCTACAATGGTCAATCTCTGGAGTTTATGGCCCACAGGGGGACCTGGAAAAGAAGATGTTCATCCAAAAGCTGAGGCAACTTAAACATCAAATGAAATCGGAGTGGTTACTTCTTGGCGACTTTAACTTGATCTACAAAGACGAAGACAAAAACAATGGAAGGCTAAATTGGCGCATGATGTCCAGATTCCGAAGATCTCTAGGAGCAGCAACCAGGACTCACCAACCATAACGAGAATTGATCGAGTTTTCTGTACTCGGGCATGGGAAGACATCTATGCAAATCCGATACTCCAACCTCTCTCCTCCTCTCGCCTCGGACCACTGCCCTCTTTTGTTGAGCCTGCTCCACACCCCTTATGTGGAACCTAGATTCAGATATGAGTCCTACTGGGTGCAAATGTCTGGATTTCATGAATGCGTCGGTGCTGCCTGGAACAAACCGGTGCCGCCAAATCAAAACCCTGTGGGGGTGCTACACATTAAACTCAGCGGAACAGCTAAAGCCCTGAAAACATGGTCCAAAACCCTAAGCTCCCAAGGCAAGCTAGCAGCGGCCATCTGTAGGGAAGTTATCACACAATTGGAAATGGCACAAGAAAGTAGATCCTTGCATAGCCGAGAGATAGAACTACTGAAGCTCCTCAAGCACCGAGTCGAAAGTAGATCCTTGCATAGCCGAGAGATAGAACTACTGAAGCTCCTCAAGCACCGAGTCCTGGGCCTGGCTGCGATAGAGAAATCCAGAGCCAGGCAAAAATCAAGACTAACATGGCTGCGAAAAGGGGATGCCAACACCAAATTCTTCCACATCATGGCAAATATCAGAAAGAAGAAAAAATTCATACATAGCCTACAAGGACCGACAGGTGTGGTGACTAGGCAAAATGACAAACACAAGGCAATCTTCGACCATTTCCTTCAGCATATCGGGACATATGTACCTTGTGGGACCCGCCTAAATCTTCTAGAGCTAGACTGGCAGCCCCATCAATTGCAGCATTTGGAAGATCCCATCACAGAAGAAGAAATTTGCAAGGTCATCGTGGAAGCACCGAAAGAAAAGGCACCTGGGCCCGATGGATTTATTGGTTTGTTCTTCTCCTCATTGGAATATTATTAAACAAGATATTATACTTGCCGTGGACCAATTCCAAAACTTAAACCAGCAAGGACTACATATGCTAAATCAGGCCTTTGTTGTTTTGATTCCAAAAAGGAACAGCCAGTGTCACTGTTTTAGATTACAGACCTATCAGCCTAACTCACAGCTTTGCCAAGATCCTTTCAAAGATCTTAGCTAATCGACTGAGTCCAGAGCTTCCAAATCTGATTTCAATTAATCAGACGGCTTTCATAAAAAAAATGCATACAGGACACCTTTGCATATGTTCAGAGTGCCCTACGACACTTACACAAAAAGAAAACACCAGCCCTCTTTGTCAAGCTCGACATTTCGAAAGCTTTTGACACTGTTAACTGGCCTTTCCTCCTTGATATCATGGAACATTTGGGTTTCAGCCAAAGGTGGAGAAATTGGATTAGCGCTCTGTGGAGCACGGCATCATCATGTTTCATGCTAAATGGTCAACCTGGTGACCGAATTCTCCACTGCCGGGGCGAAACAGGGAGACCCTCTGTCTCCCATGTTGTTCTTGCTGGCTATGGAACCTCTCCATCGACTCTTCATACGAACCCAACAATGGGGGATCCTACAAAGTCTCAGTGAGGCCTGCGACTCATTTCGGCTAGCCCTATATGCGGATGACGCGACGGTTTTCATCAGGCCGATAGAAAGTGAATGGAACACCCTTAGTTTAATCCTACAAAGCTTTGTGGAAGCATCGGGACTAATCACCAATCTCACAAAGACTGAGATATACCCAGTGCGATGTGAACAGACAAATCTCAACTTCATAATGCACTCAAACTTCACCTTGTCTAATTTCCCATGTACCTACCTGGGACTGCCGTTGCACATTAGAAAATACTCCAAACAAACTCTGCAGCCTATGGTACATAAGATAGCCAATCGATTGCCAGAGGCTGGAAAAGGAAATTCATGATGTACCCGGGAAGGGAACTACTGGTAAAATGTGTCCTCCCGGCAATGCCAGTCTACTTCCTTACTCTCTTCAAGCCACAAAGATGGATCATATCACAGATTGACAGATACCGCTGATGTTGAATAAACTTGTGCTCGTGTTAGGTGTCTGTTAGTTTGTTTAATGCAGTTAGTGTGTGCTAGAGCTCGGGACTTGTCCGAGTCTTGCGCGTTGCGCCCGGAGGCATGGCGACATGCACGGAGTGCGTTAGTGCCGTTGTGGTCCGGTTCATGTGGATCATGACGCGCATGCAGGGCGGCTTAACCGCCAAGTAAGTACTAGTAAGCCTTTATATTCCTGAATATACAACGAAAACGCTGCCAAGTCTTTAGCAGCACAAATCTGTTTGTCTCTCTGTAAACCGTGTTTCGCGTGCGTCAAGAGTTCTTGAGCTCCCTGCGTCCATCGCTGGAGTTGTAGCCAACAATTGGTATCAGAGCTTGCAACGATCCCTGCGACCATGTCGGCATCTAGGAGTCCTAGTCAGTTCGTGTCCCGCTCACCACCTCACCGCCGCCGCACCCCGCGATCTCCATCTCCGCCCACCCGGGGCGACGCCGTGACGACGGTCGCCGTGTCGTGGTTGAGCGCGTTGTGAAGGAGACCTCAGCCGCCGTGCAATATCCCATGCTCACGAGGACTAACTACAATGAGTGGTCTTTGTTGATGCGGGTGAACATGGAGGCGCAAGGCTTGTGGCATGCGGTGGAGCCGGAGGAAGATGAAGTCGTGGAGTACCGGGAGGATCGCTTGGCGATGGCTGTGATTCTGCGGTCGGTGCCGCCCGAGATGCTTGCAACGCTCTCGCGGAAGCGCACCGCCAGATCAGCCTGGGAGGCGATTAAGACGCGGCGCATCGGCGTCCAGCGCGTACGAGAAGCCAACGCCGAGCAGCTCCGCACGGAGTTCACGGAGATCGCGTTCAAAGACGGCGAAACCGTCGACGAGTTCTCGATGCGGATCACCGGCCTCGCCAACAGCATCGTCACCCTCGGTGGTAAGATTACTGAAGCAGAGATTGTGAAGAAGATGTTGCATGTTGTTCCCGAGTATCTGGAGCAGGTCGCCATATCGATCGAGACACTCCTTGACGTGAATGATCTCACGGTCGAGGAGGTCACCGGGAGACTGCGCGCCGTCGAGCAGCGCAAGAAGGCGCCCCAGAACGTCGACAAGCAAGGGCGGCTCCTTCTTACAGAGGAGGAGTGGACCGCCAAGCTCAAGCTGCGTGATGCCGGCGGCTCTGGCGGATCGAGCAGCGGCGGCGGCAGGAAGAAAGGGCGTGGTCGCGGCCGATCGAACGGTCGTGGGTCACGCAACAGCAAGGAGAGCGGGTCCAATGGGACGGCCCACGACCAGAACAAGGACCGGTGCCTCAGGTGTGGCAAACCTGGGCACTGGGCCAGAGATTGTCGGAGCCGAGCAAAGGGGAACCAGGCCCATGTGGCCGAGGCTGATGATGAAGAGCCCAGCTTACTGCTGTTGGATGCGATGGAGGAAAAACCGACCCCGCCGCCACTCCACGCCTCTCCAACGCCATCGATCCTGCTCCAGCCGTCAGCGCCGATACACGTCAACGAGGAGCACGTCTTCGTCCAGCTCAGTGAATATCAAGATCGCACTCGGTGGATTCTTGACACCGGGGCGACGAATCATATGACTGGCCTTCGCGAGGCGTTCTCTGAGCTGGACCAGGCGGTCTGCGGCACAGTCAAGTTTGGGGATGGCTCCATCGTGCAGATCGAGGGGCGCGGTAGTGTTCTATTCGCCTGCAAGACAGGGGAACACCGCACCCTCTCCAACGTCTTACTACATCCCCAAGTTGAAGGCCGATATTGTTAGTCTCGGACAGCTGGAAGAGGTGGGCTGTGAGATCCGCCTCGCTAATGGGTTCCTAACCATCAGAGATCAGCAGCAGAGGCTCCTGGCACGGGTGCCACGCTCCAACAGGCGTCTATACGTGTTAGAGTTGAAGATTTCGAAGCCTGTGTGCCTCGCCGCACACGGATCGGAGGCAGCATGGATGTGGCATGCACGATTTGCGCATCTCAACTTCCAGGGATTGAGGAAGATGGGGCAGGAGGAGATGGTTCGAGGGTTGCCGCTGATTGACCATGTCCATCAGTTGTGCGACAGCTGCCTCGCCGGCAAGCAACGGCGAGCTTCCTTCCCCGACAAGGCCAAGTACCGCGCCGAAGACAAGCTAGAGCTCGTTCATGGGGATATTTGCGGACCCATCACGCCATCGACAGCCGGTGGCAGGCGCTACTTCCTGTTGTTGGTCGATGACCACAGCCGGTTCATGTGGGTGCGCTTGCTCAAGTCCAAGGACCAAGCTGCCGCTGCGATCAAGAAGTTCCAGGCCAGCGTCGAGGCAGAATCGGGACGCAAGCTGCATGCATTCCGCACAGATCGAGGAGGAGAATTCACATCAGTGGAGTTCATGGAGTACTGCGCTGACTCTGGCGTGGCGCGTCATCTCACTGCCCCCTACTCGCCACAACAAAACGGCGTCGTCGAACGACGTAATCAGACAGTGGTGGCAGCAGCTCGTAGCATGATGAAGGCGAAGCAAGTTCCTGGAGAGCTTTGGGGGAGGCCGTGACTGCTGCGGTGTACATCCTTAACCACAGCTACACGCGCAGCTTGAATGGCAAAACGCCGTATGAAGCGTGGTATGGAAAGAAGCCAGCAGTGCATTTTCTGAAGGTGTTTGGCTGCGTGGCACATGTACGCAACACAAGGCCACACTTGAAGAAACTAGAGGACCGAAGCCAGCCGATGGTGTTCATTGGTTATGAGGAAGGGAGCAAGGCGTATCGTGTCTTCGACCCGGCGACGCGCCGCGTTCACGTCACAAGGCGCGTCGCGTCACGCGTAACGTGGTCTTCGACGAGGCCGCCCAGTGGGACTGGGGCGGCAACGCGGCGGCAAGTGAACCTGGACAGGAGCCATTTATCGTCGACATGGTGTCTCGTGTTGAGGTAACAAGTACTCCAGCTGAACCTGTTCAATTCAACTCACCGAATACCTCTGCACCTGCTTCTCCCGCACCGGCCACCCAAGCTCCAGTGGCTACACCTGAGGGGGTGCGTTTTGTCTCGCCTCCACCGAACGCCGACGCGACATTGGACGACGACCACAGCGCCGACGCTCCGATACGCTTTCGGGCAATGAGTGACATCCTCGGCAACACTCCATCACGCGGGCTCGCTCCTAGAGAGCTGAGCACCGCGGAACTGTTTGCGGTCAGCGCCGAGGAGCCGGCGTCCTTCGCCGATGCCGAGCACGACGAGTGCTGGCGGAAGGCGATGCTCGAGGAGATGCGATCCATCGAAGACAACTCCACCTGGGAGTACGCCGACCTCCCACATGGCCACAAAGCAATTAGCTTGAAGTGGGTTTACAAGGTCAAGCGTGATGAGCGCGGTGCCGTGGCCAAGTACAAAGCAAGACGGGTGGCGAAAGGATATGTTCAGCATCAAGGCGTCAACTTTGAAGAGGTGTTCGCGCCGGTCGCTCGTCTGGAGTCCGTGAGACTTCTTCTTGCAGTGGCGGCGGAGCATTCCTGGGAGGTTCATCACATGGACGTAAAGTCCGCGTTCTTGAATGGAGACCTCCAGGAGGAAGTATATGTGGCACAGCCTCCCGGGTTCATCGACGACAAGCAGCCCAGGAAGGTACTGCGGCTACGGAAGGCGCTGTATGGACTTCGCCAAGCACCACGCGCCTGGAACGCCAAGTTGGATGGCACACTGCTATCTCTCGGGTTTCAGAGGAGCTGCTCCGAGCACGGCATCTACACGCGGGGCGAGCACCAGCAGCGTCTAGTGGTGGGGGTTTATGTCGATGATCTCCTCATCACTGGCGCTGCAGCAGAGTTCATTGGCAAGTTCAAGCAAGAGATGATGAGCAAGTTCCGCATGAGTGACTTGGGCCTGCTCACGTACTATCTTGGCATTGAGGTACGCCAAGACATGGATGGCATCAGGCTCGGACAGCAGGCGTACGCAAGGAAGCTGCTGGAGCGAGGAGGCATGGCAGGATGTAATCCTTGCCAGACTCCCATGGAGGTGAGGTTGAAGCTTAGCAGGACAAGTACCAAGCCTCAAGTCGACGCAACCATGTACCGGAGTCTGGTAGGGAGCCTTCGGTATCTCGTACATACACGGCCGGACATCACGTTTGCCGTTGGGTACGTAAGCCGCTTCATGGAAGATCCACGCCAAGACCATCTCGATGCGGTGAAGAGAATCTTGCGGTACATAGCAGGAACGCTGGAGTATGGCGTGCACTACCCAAAGGGCGACACGACGCGGCCACGACTGATTGGCTATAGCGACAGTGATATGGCCGGCGACATCAACGACCGGAAGAGCACGTCTGGGGTGCTGTTCTTCTACGGCACGAGCGCGATAACCTGGCATTCTGCCAAGCAGAAGGTGGTTGCGCTATCATCTTGTGAAGCTGAGTACATCGCGGCGGCATCGGCGGCGTGCCAGGCAACCTGGTTGGTGCGACTTCTAGGCGACTTCGTCGGAACGGAGGTCATCACACCTGTGCTCAAGGTGGACAACAAATCGGCCATATCCTTGGCGAAGAACCCCGTCGACCACGACCGAAGTAAGCACATTGAAGTTCGATTCCATTATCTTCGTGAATGTGTGGACGGGAAGAAAATCGACATTCAGTTCGTCGGCACGCAAGAGCAGCTGGTGGACATGCTGACGAAGCCACTCGGCCGCGTGAGGTTCCTGGAACTACGCGAGAAGATGGGAGTCGTCAAAGTTAGTGAGTAGCGGTGCACAAGATTTAGGGGTGTTTTGTTGAATAAACTTGTGCTCGTGTTAGGTGTCTGTTAGTTTGTTTAATGCAGTTAGTGTGTGCTAGAGCTCGGGACTTGTCCGAGTCTTGCGCGTTGCGCCCGGAGGCATGGCGACATGCACGGAGTGCGTTAGTGCCGTTGTGGTCCGGTTCATGTGGATCATGACGCGCATGCAGGGCGGCTTAACCGCCAAGTAAGTACTAGTAAGCCTTTATATTCCTGAATATACAACGAAAACGCTGCCAAGTCTTTAGCAGCACAAATTTGTTTGTCTCTCTGTAAACCGTGTTTCGCGTGCGTCTAGAGTTCTTGAGCTCCCTGCGTCCATCGCTGGAGTTGTAGCCAACAGCCGAAGCTTCCTCTGAAAAGGCCAAGACCTAGAAAATGTTAAAGGGGAACACTGTCTGGTTAATTGGCAAACTTGTATGCGTCCAAAAGGACTGGGTGGGCTAGGAGTTGAAGATCTAGAGAAATTCAGTCAAGCTCTAAGAATGAGATTGTTATGGCACAATTGGGATAGAATAGACAGGCCATGGAAAAAGCTGCTCACAGTTGATGATCCGATTGCCAGACAGCTGTTCTTTCCATCTACGTACATGCAGGTAGGCGACGGAAAGAACACGCCGTTTTGGGAGGCTCGCTGGCTACAAGGAGCAGCACCAAAAGAGATCGCACCGCACTTATATGCTGCAGCATGATTCAAACATAGGTCAGTACACTACGAATTACAGAATCAAAGATGGATAAAAAATCTGGGGCCAACCAAAGTCCGGTAATGCTCCAGAAATATGTCAATCTATATATTCACTTGTTGCTTCAGTTAACCTCTCAGAAGAGCAAGATGCAATAACCTGCACTACGGGAAAATAGCTAAACGCCGAGTGTCTTCAGGTTTGCCGAGTGCTATATCTCGAGCACTCGGCAAACAGTATCTTTGCCGAGTGCCATAGCAACGACACTCGGCAAACAATAAACACACGGCACAATGAACATATGCCGAGAGTTCGGATGGAGGCACTCGGCAAACTCCAAGCACTCGGCAAAGATTCTTCTTTACCGAGTGCTTAACGCCTCCGCTCTCGGCAAACAAATTCCTCCGTTAGGTCTTGGACGGTGTTAGACCTTTGCCGAGTGCCCAAACCAGGACACTCGGCAAACAGGGTGTTTGCCGAGTGTTTTGCTAGGCACTCGGCAAAGTTATTTTTTTCTTTAGTTTTTGGCCACCATTTTTTTTCTGTAGGCCATAGATAGTTCGTAGTTCATTATTGTGAAATTTGGTACAATTATTCATCTTTTTGCTATATTTAATTAATTTTGTTCATTAATTTCATTTTCTATAGAAATTCGAATTTGAACTACAGGCGTTTCGAAAAATGGAATAAAGTCAATGAAAACTTGATGTTCGTGTTAGTGAAACCAATATGAAGTAAAATACCAAAAACCAGGGGAAATTTTATGGAGTTTGTACAAGAAACGCTACCACTTGCTTGTGATTGAACGATATTTTAATTTTATAAAAAAGTAAACAAAGGCGAAAAATAATGAGAACTCTCAAGAAATCTTGATATCATATATAAACATCATGGTAAATAATATACAACATTTTGCAAAAATTATGACGAACATTGTGTACAAATCCAAGAATCTCCGGATAGGAAGCAGAGTTTTGAGAGTGAGTCATTAAGGTTGGAGTAAATTTAATATAAAAAATTGCATTTGACTTCATGTGATTTTATGTAGGTCAAATGACATTGAAATATTGCCATGCCAAAATTTTGACATTTTTTAAATTTGTTAAGTAATTTATAATTTTTTTCTTTAGTGTAGGGAAAAATGTTTGCCGAGTGCCCGGCCACTTGGCACTCGGCACACATGTGTTTGCCGAGTGTTTGGGCGGTGGCACTCGGCACACGAGTGTTTGCCGATTGTCCGGGCGCGTGGCACTCGGCACACAGGTGTTTACCGAGTGTAACGTCCCGGGCACTCGGCAGAACTACAAGACACTCGGCAAACCGGTGTGCCCACGGAAATAGTCGACTTCGTCCCCCAGCTCTCTGCCCCCACCTCACTCCGAGTCAGGCCCGCCGCCATCTCTCCGCGCTAGATCCACCGCGCCGCCGGTCTGCCGCACCGCCCCCACGATCCTCGGCGCCCAGATCCGTCGCCTCGCCTCCGCGCCTGCTGCCCGGTCTCCTCCGCGCCTGCTCCCCACACCACGCCGCCGCCTCGGGCCGGACGGCATCCGAGGGAAGAAGCGGTGGCGGCATCGACGCGAGCAGGGCTGGGCTGAGGGAGAGCGTTGCCAAGAGCACTGCTGCGACAAAGACGGAGACTCCCCGGTGACTCGGTGCTACAAAGTCCGACGCATCACATGCCGGATCAGGTCTAACTCCTCTCTGGCCTCGTCTGGTCGGAGTCGTCGGCCGCCGTGCCCGGGCCACCTCCGCCTCTGCCCTGCACCTCCCCTGCGCTGACGCTGCCTCCCCTGCCCTGACGCTGCCTCCCCTGCCCCTGCCCCGGTGCTCTCGCCCACACAAGAAGGTTTGTCACCAGTTTAGTTGTGATCCACTTATGTTTGATTTGAACTGGCGATGCTATTGTTTGATTAGTGTTAGGTAGAGTAGATGCTGAAGTACATGCCTTTTAGTGTTGGTGATTGGGACCAAATTTCAGAAATTTCAAGAATTCTGTTACACATTTATCGGAAGCGAACTCATAGCCTAGGGGATGGAGAGCATGACCGCTTGTTACCCTTTTGTGTGCGATGCTAGCGTAGGGGATCCTAATGGTCAATCTCATTCGGGCATCAAATTTACAAACTTAATTTTCAGCATCGAAAAAAGGAATGGGTTGTACTGTGACTCTGTCAGTCCCCTTTAGTTTATATCCTAAACCCTGCGTACCAACCATTTGCTGTATTATAAAGGAAAATTATATTGTCAAACAATATTGTACACGTATTACTGGCTCTAATTGTCAAAAAGTGTTGTTGCTGATTTTTCACTGAAAGCAATGCATCTGCTAGTTTAGGGATGAAGTCTCTCATAGCTCCTCATTTTTCGTTTTGAGAGTATAACTGAGACAGTCCTTGTCTCATTGTTTCCAACATCCTAATAATTTTCTGTACTGTTTCTACCTAAATCAGTGAGGTTTATTGCTTATGTACGGTGAGTGCATGTCTGCCAAATTAGTCTCGTATGAAGTGGACCCCTAACAGGTTTCAAGGTGTTCTTGTGTCCAAATATCATGTAACATGATAACTAATAGGTTGATGGGAAATTTCTTCATAGATGGCTAGGATACTAGTAGCGTTTATATCCCCGTGGTGAAAGCTAGAGATGGGAAAGGAATTGTAGTTCCAGCAAGCCTTTTTTACCCTTCACTTTCTTTCGAGTTTTGAAAACTGTTTTGGTGAAATAGCAATTGAGAGTAGTGTGTTTTTTTTTTGTTTTGCAGGGAGCGGCTGTTGCACCACTGTCCTCGACTCGTTGCTTAGTAGGAAGCAAGGTGAGACATAAAAGACTCGTTGGTTACCAGTCATATGGTTGTGGCATTATTTTTAATTCTACCTTTTTCTGGTAGCAGTTGTGCAATGCTGAATATGTTGGGCATAGCATTGCATTGTGGCATTTTATTCTGAATTAGCATTTTCCGTACATTAACATGCCAATGCTGAATATATTAGGCATAGCAGCAGTACATAGTATCTCAATTTCAAGCAGAACTACAAACCGCAGAGTGATAGGCTGATAGCTTAAATTTCAATTTAAATGCAAGTCATTCATAATTTGATAATGAACTGTTTATAACTGCTAGAGTGATAGGCTGATAGCTACTCATTAGTGTGTCAATGTCTTGTTTTGCAAGACAATCTCAGGCCTTACCGGAGTGGATGGCCTCGAACAGGCCTTGCTGGGAACAGATGACAGAAAATTGGTGCCGCGAGGACTGGGAGGAATCACATAACGCCGCCCGTGAGCGACGTTTGTTGATGCGAGGTCCAGCACACCACCAGGGCAGTCTCAGCCTCGAGGAGTACGCAGACAGATGGGTATGTCCTACCGTGTTTGCATTCTAATTGTACATTGTACATTAAAACTAATCTTATTTTTTTCCCGCAGTCGGCATCTCATGGTGGTGTTGCTCTCAACACTTATCAAGCATTTGCTATGGCCCACATATCAAAGGCGACGTCTAGTGTGGGGTACGACCCGGAGAACCCGCCCGCTGCCTCTGCGTACAGCAATCCAAGTGTTGTAGAACGCCTCAATGCATACACAGAGGTGGCGAAGGAGGTCCATGGGCCGGACTACAATCCGGTCATGCACGACCTTGATGGAGAAGTCGTCATGAGGGCTGGAGGAGGAAAGAAACATGGGCGGTACTGGATCGGTGACCACACAATCAACCCGGCCACTACTCCGTCGCTCTCCCGGATTCGAGCACAGACCACGAGCTCTGGCCCTTCTATACGTTCACGACCGACTGTTTCAGTGGACGCTCCAGGTATTTTCTATTTCATTCATTGTTCGTTGATTATTAACATTATGATGCACGCACTTGAGATTAACATTGTCTTTAATGTTGCAGGCCCAACTTGAAGCAGAGAGGAAGAGGCGGGAGGAGCTGGAGGCAAAGGTAGCAACACAAGATGAGACTATCCGACTGCAAGCGGAGAGACTGCAGGAGGTCCAGATGGCGAGCCAGGCGAGCCAGGCGCAGGTGGCACAAATGTATAACTTCATGCTAGGTCTTCCAGGGTTTGCTGGTCACTCTCTACCACCACCGATCATACCGGTTGCACCTGCTGGCATATCTCCTGTGAGTACCTTAATATTGTCATTGTTACTCATAACCCTTGAGATTGTAGTTTTAGTTTAGAAAAACTTAGTCAAATTAGACAAACTTAGACAAATTTGTTTCCAATCTTGTATCATAAGACATGTATTTGTTTTCTTTGTGTAGAATGCTCCTTCTTCGGCGGCGGGATCGGCAACGGAGCAGCACAGTCCTCAGATGCAAGACCCTGCAATCTGCCGTAATCTATTCCCACCCCCTCCCTCTCAGTGAGTTGTGCAATGCGAATGTGAACTTCTGGTTGTGCTTGTGAACTCGTCGGATTAGCGTTTGTGAACTTGTCGGATTGTGATTGTGGACATTCTATGGATATGTTCAGGATTTGTGCTTGTGTATAAATGTGGTGAATGTGTTTATTTGTGGATAAATATTGATATGTTCAATATGTGATAGATATGTGGATATTCGAATTTGTATGAAAAACTGTGGCTTTTGTGAAAAATATCAAAAAAATTGATCAGGATGGCGGTTTGCCGAGTGTAATTACCATAGCACTCGGCAAAGAACCCTGTTTGCCGAGTGCAATTACCATAGCACTCGGCAAACCGCCTATTCCCGAGCCATCCTGGACACGTGTGCCGAGTGCCCGTGCTCAGGGCACTCGGCACACAGCTGCTGTTTGCCGAGTGCCAAGCCTCAGCACTCGGCAAAGACCTGAAGTATGCCGAGTGCCTTGTCCGGCGGCACTCGGCAAACAGTTGCGGTATGCCGAGTGTTCCGTCCGTCAGCACTCGGCAAACGGTCCGTCAGCCACGTGTCAAACATTTTTTGCCGAGTGCTCCGTTAGACACTCGGCAAACTCTTTGCCGAGTGCCCGACAGAAGACACTCGGCAAAGGTCCTTTTGCCGATCAGACCTAAGCCGACGGACCTTTGCCGAGTGTGGCACTCGGCAAAGGGTTTGCCGAGTGTTATCTGGTCTTTGCCGAGTGCCTCGGGCACTCGGCAAACGCCGGTTCTCCCGTAGTGCTGGAAGTGGACCGCGGCTGGGAACTTCACAGTCGCATCTGCGAATAATTGCCAATTCCTTGGTGCAATGACCACCCTCCCGGCGGCGGATTGGAAGGCCTCCACTGAACCTAAATGCCGGTTCTTTGCCTGGCTCGCTGTGCATGATAAAGCACTTACTGCTGATAACATGAACAAAAGGAATTGGCCCTGCAATGAAACCTGTACCCTATGCTACTGCATCCCAGAAACAACAACTCACATCCTCACTGAATGCAATTACGCAGAGGCGCTCTGGAACATTATTGCAAATCATTACCAGCTACCGGGTTATACCCACTTCGTGAATGAACATGGCCCGGTTATGTGCGCTAAAAGGCTGGCAGCTGATTCCAGTAGGGAGGAAAAACGACGCAGATTGGGAATCTTATTTTCCTTCTGGTGGCAAGTTTGGAAGGAGAGAAACAGGCGAACTTTTGAGAACAAGGACCGTTCAGTACAGGCAGTGCTTCAAATCCTAAAACAAGTTTTAGCTGATTACTGCCTTGCTACTAGCCTACTACTGTCCCTGAGGAGTAGTTTTTTCTTTTGTTGTCCTCTTTTGTTTCCCTAGGTCCTTCTTTCTCCGCCTCAGCTTTGTGCTGAAGCAAACTTGTAATTCGTTTTTCTCTCCTTCTCAATGAATGGCAGCGCTCCTGTCTTTTTTGGAAAAAAAACATATTAGTTGCCTACTCTCTACGGAACAAAAAAATCATATTTTCTTGTGCCAATCGACTCAAAACAAACGGGTTTTTCAATCAATGCACTAGATTTGACAATTTGACTAGAGAAAAAATATTAGTGTATTGAGTACAGAAAAATTTGTAAGTTGTTAATTGTTCGTTCTAGATCCAAAGACTGTTGGTGATTTATAGAACCTCTAAGTTCAAATAGTCTAAAAATTAGTACTCCTCTGTTCTTAGGGCGTCCGCAATGGGAGCACAAAGTTGGTCATAAGCAATAAATGATTGGTAGTAGCCATTGTGAAACCGGTAGTAAGAAAAAATTAGTTGCTGCCGGTAGTAACGCTACTACCGGTTGTAAGGAATAAAAAATCCATTTGTTGTCGGGAGGCGAGGACGGAGGTGCAGCGATGTTTACTGGATGGAGAGAAGCCATTGGAACCTTGCTGATTTTTTATTTGCAACGGGTCCCACCACACTGACGGTTTGTGGTAATAAACATTGTGCAGTTTGGATAATACCAACTTTGAGTGAGGCTTTCCTTGCTACCGGGTTCCGCATTATACATTGCCCTTGTCCTTGTAGTCATGTCATTCAAACATCCTGACTTAAGTTTATTTTTAGCCTATTATTCATGTCTGAAACGACATGACTTTTCTATTGGAGGAGTAACTCCCAAAAATGTTACCGTACATGACAGCTCCGCACCAGCACCAGGTTGTTCCAAAGGACTCTTGCTCGCGTCATGGACTTAATGAAGGGCTGCAAAGCAGAAAATAAGTCGTTATTGCTCACCATCTTTATATGCATACAATTAATTATTAATCCATGTTAAATTACCAGTACAAGCCAAGCAGTAGTAAACCAATAATCGCCAGCTAGTTTTTGGCAACACTGTCGCTATTTAAATGGCCCTACCAGTTGCCCTCTACAATCACCACAACAAGCATACGATTTCGAGCTTGCAAATTCCTTAGGAGTTTGAATCCATCCCAATAGTTGCCACCAACTCCAACGATGAGAACGGGCCTCCTCCTCGTCACCGTCGTGGCTGCTACCATTTCCACACTAGTCACTCCCGTCGCGGCCATCGTCGCTGGTGGATGGAAATCCGTCCCCGTCACCAACGATCGTGTCCAGGAGCTTGGCAGGTGGGCAGTGATGGAACATGTGAAGCTGGAAAAGTACGGGCTCTCATATTCCCTATTAGAATAACGGCATGTAATAACGGATATTTTGTCACTGTAATAATGGCCAACGGGCCGTCACTAAGTAAACGTTATTACAGTCGTCTATTTTCAGTATCGGCCACAACCGACCGTTATTGCAGTGCACCACCGTAATATCGGTCTAGATGACGTCATACCGACCGATATTGTAGGGGTGTACTGCAATAACGGCCAGCTGACATCACCTGGGCCGTTATTGCAGTGAGTCACCGCAATAACGACATACTGATATCACCACAGTCGATATTGCAGTTTGAACCGCAATATCGGCCAAGGTGATGTCATCTTGCCGTTTTTGTTATGCAGCACTGTAATAACATCCATGATGATGTCAGCAAGCCCGATATTACAGTGTTCTTTATAATAAGCAGAATAATTCGATTTTATTTGAAATTCCAGGTCACAAATTCAAATGTAATTCACAAATAGTAAATTCATATACATAAGTTATTCATTCACGTACACAATTCACAATTCAACCAAACGATCATTCACTTTTCTACATAAATCAAAACAATCTCAAATCATCATTCATAACATAAGTTTCATATATATTAATGTCACAATCTATCAATATATTAATTTTCCACACCCTCATCATCTTCTCTCTATATTTTTCTATTCAAATATATTTTTACATAAATGTAACATAGTTAAATTATACCAAAAAAATAAATAACAATAATCTAATTACATATATCAATATAGATATATAAGCAAAAAATCAACTACAACGTAACCAAATAAATATTATATTCTAGGTAAAAAATAAATATAATTTTTTCAATTTATTAATTTTCCACACCCTCATCCCAACCTCTCTCTCTCTCTCCTATCATATACATAGTCTAGATCCAAAACTAGATCTTCAAAATATTAATACGTAAAGTACATAAGAAATCTATGAGACTAAAGAAGATGACAAATATAAGTTGGATATAGAAGATATATGATAATTTTGTAACTTTTATTATGCATAATTTTGGTAAAAAAGAGCTCCAAATCCTAAGAAACTTTAATTACCAAAATATGGGGGAAAACCACATCTAAACATGAAAACAATATATGAATTGGTATGGATTTACTCGTGAGGACCCGGA